>OY759212.1:7743206-8049215 GCA_963662105.1 Meiosimyza platycephala
GTCCTTTGCCGACATTTCGCCTCTAGCGTTCCTGCCCATATCTCACTGCCGTAGAGCAGTATCGAGTTTGTTGTCGCCATTAGAAGTTTCCGTTTACTTTGCGTTGGTCCACCGATGTTTGCCATGAGCTTGCTAAGCATGCCTGTTATCTTGGCTGCTTTTGTTGCTGCGTGTTGTAATTGAGCCCAAAATGTCAATTTTGGGTCAACTCTTACGCCGAGGTACTTAACTACCTTCTTTGTTGTTAGTATGCTGTCGCATACTGGCAGCTCCAGTTCTAATGGTATGTGTTGCTTAGTAAGCAGTATAACCTCCGTCTTTTCGGTGGCGAGTTGGAGTCCGTGAGCCTGCAACCATTCCCTTGTCCTTAGCATAACCTGGTTTAGTTTTCTCCTGGCCTCTTCGGTGTTGCGAGCCGTTATTACAGCTGCAATGTCATCTGCGTACCCCACCAGATGTGTATCATCCGGCATTTCGATTCGGAGGATTCCGTCGTAGCTCAAGTTCCAGAGGTCTGGGCCTAGTATAGACCCTTGCGCTGCTCCGGATGTTATCCTTTTTGTCCTTCTTCCTTCGCAGGTGTCATAAATGAGCTCCCGGTCCCTTAGATAGCTCTGCAGGATCCTCAGCAGATATTGCGGAGTAGCAAACTTTAGCTTAAGAGCTTCAATGATATCTGACCACCTGAGGCTGTTAAAAGCATTGCGTATGTCTAGTGTTGCCAACAAGACAATCCTCTTGGAGTGATGGTTCCCTCGCTGTGCGTGTTCTACGCTAGACACTACATCTTCTATAGCGCCAAGAGTTGACCTTCCTGCTCTGAATCCATGTTGTCGTTCCGATAATCCACCAGCGTCTTCAATAACTGCGGATAAGCGAGTTTTTATCATCTTCTCTAGCAGCTTCCCAGCGCTATCAAGCATACACAGTGGTCTGTATGCTGATGGTTGGGTAGGATCTCCTTTGCCTTTGCTGATCAGTACTAGTTTTTGCTTTTTCCACACTTCGGGGAATAAGCCTTCCTTAAGGCACGCATTATACATCGACAGTAGAACACTTGGGCGATTTTCCGCTACTATTTTCAGTATTTCTGCAGGGATTCCATCAGGTCCTGGAGCCTTGCTACTCTTGAGAGATTTTGCTGCTCCTTTTAATTCTTCTTCAGAAAATAATGGGGTTAATCCAACAGGCAGCGCGTCTTGTTCTTCCTGCTGCAGGTTATGCGTAGGGAATAAGGCATCAACGATGTTGCTCATGGTATCGCCGTCCATATTTGGGCCAGGAATTTTAGAGCCCAGTTTCTTCATAACGATCTTATAACCGAGACCCCATGGGTTGTTGTTCAGATCCTTGCAGAGTTCCTCCCATTTTTCTCTTTTGCTACGCTCTATGACAAGCTTCAAATGTTTCTTGGCTTGTTTGTAGTTTTCGGCTTCATTTGTAGCGGCGCCTAATCGTCTGGCTCTAGTGAGTTTCCTCCTCATCCGTAGGCAGTTCCGTCTAATTTCTGCTATTTCATCTGTCCACCAGTATACGGCATCTTTTCTGCGGCTTGTGCCAACTTTAGGCATCGATGCGTTGCAGCATTGAGCTAATCGCTGCATAGTCGCATTTGTGAGAGTTCTGGCGTCCCTAGTTGTGTCAGTTGGCAATGAGTTTTCGTCGATATTTGCCAGCAAATATTCGGATCTAAGTTTCGCTACATTCCATTTTCGCGTGCCTCTTCTTGTTGGTGCCTGGATGGGGCGACTTCCTGAGTCTAGATGGTAAGTGATATACTGGTGATCACTACCAGTAAAATCTTCTAGGACTCTCCATTCTTTAAGCATTCCAGCTATATAATAATAATAATAATAATAATAATAATAATAATAATAATAATAATAATAATAATAATAATAATAATAATAATAATAATAATAATAATAATAATAATAATAATAATAATAATAATAATAATAATAATAATAATAATAATAATAATAATAATAATAATAATAATAATAATAATAATAATAATAATAATAATAATAATAATAATAATAATGATAATAATAATAATAATAATAATAATAATAATAATAATAATATTAATAATAATAATAATAATAATAATAATAATAATAATAATAATAATAATAATAATAATAATAATAATAATAATAATAATAATAATAATAATAATAATAATAATAATAATAATAATAATAATAATAATACTAATAATAATAATAATAATAATAATAATAAACGACATTACGACATGCATTAAAACCAAAGAATCAAATTGTAACTTAAACACATACATATTTATGAAAAATAATAATACTTAAAAAAAGAAAAACTACAAAGAAATTGCAGTTTAAAGTTCCTAAATATTAAAAAAAAATTAAAAGAAAAATGTTTGTTATAAAATATACATTATGCAAATCATTTGCTTTTAAGATGCTAACATTTTCTAGAAGTTTGAAGGAAAATACATAACATATATTTAAAAACACAAGGAAAATTAACTATATATATTATAAAATAAATTTTAAGATAAAAACCAACTGAAACAATTCAAAAATCCTCGCAAAAAATGTGAAATTATAGCACGAAAATAAAATTAAGAAGCAAATGCTTTTAGAACTTATAGTAAAACTACATAATAAAAAATACTAACTATGACACACCAAATTAATGAGGAACTGTATGTATATTGTCTTATTGCGGAGGTTAGCAATAGTAAAACCACATAAAAAGTATGCAAAAATTTGTCCACTACTTGTGATGAATACGAAGGCCGCAAGTAGAACATTTATGCTATACCATATATGCATCTCTGTATGTAGTCGAAAAAGTTAGAAGTATAATTCACTAGATGTTTATACAAGTATGTACATATGTATATGTTTATGTATAAAGGTTTTGAAAAAGACTTTTTGACGTTTTTTTGACAAATTTTGGATTAACGTAAAAATCAATAGTTTTTAAGTCAACTTTTTGAAGAGTTTGAGTTCGAGCCACTTATGTGGAAAAACTGTTTTTTCATAGATTGCAGCAAAAACAGTTTTTTTCTTTCCTCCAATCGATACGAAATAGTCGAAAAATAGTTCTGGACATCACTAAATGTGGCTCCAGACCTTGGAAGGAACCGTTTTCAACCCATTTTCGGAAATTTTTTTTTTGCTGCAATTGATGAGGGAATGTCGAAAATGAATTTCGGTCATCACTTGGAGAAAAAGTCCGATATGGTCGTAAACGGTCCTTTCTAGGGTCCAAAGCCATCTTAACTGATGTTCTAAATCGATTGCAGGAATAAAAAAAAATGCCTGAAAATAGGTCAAATACGGTCCTTTTTCCAGCTCCGGGTATACTCCAAAAGATCTCCGAAATCCATTGTTGACCTTTCTCCCTCGATTGCTGGAAATACAAAATATACACTCTAAATGATGCCAAAAAACCAATTTTCGACGTAATCCACCAAATTTTCAGATTTTGGTTTACGTAAAATGAAACAAAATCGTTTTAACCAAGGGCCCACAAACAGTCGATTTTTTTCTATCGTTCTAATGCTATATATGGGCTATTATCACGAAATGAGTGATTTTTAGATCTCATGGAGAACAAAAAAAAAGTCATCGTAACAACTTTTAGATTTTTTTATTTATTTCGTTTTCAAGTTATTTTAACATATTTATCACTGGATCTACAGTAAGAGTACTCAAAAGGTAGTTTGTTGCAAAATACACTAACTCAGAGCTTCGGAGGCGACATACATTTTATTGATTACGGAGGCGACTTTTCACTGAAATATGCGTCTTGGATCTGAGAGAAGAGACGGAACACATTTTCCGGACGTCACATTACAAATCAAAACGAAATGTCAAAAGTGAAAGTGAAATGTCAAACCCTTGAAAATATTCATTCATGATAAGCAAAAACTGGCAGGTTGCGGCAGGTGACACTCTTCTTTTCTTATCGTTTTTACGAACTCTTGTCGTGTGGTAATGAGATTTGACTTATACTTACTTTTAATATCTGCGATGCCCACCAGATTTTGTAGTATTATGTTCTGACACTTGCTCCTTGCAATTATTAGCCCACAAATATCATTTATCGTCTTGTTTATTCAGGATATATCACATACATATATACATAGAAAAATTGATGGACAGGTTTCAAACCTGTAGCGCGGGAGTGGGAGGATTTTTGTAAACTTATACTCCGCGGCAATTAGGTACGCGAGCATACTACTACTATTTTAGAAATTCTGCACGCGAAATTTCGAACGAGGGGTCGCGCGAGCAGACCGTTAGTGTATTGAAATGGGAAATGGACAGGTTACGGAGGCGACATATCTTTAGATTCTCGCCCTATAACTTTTTATTGAATTGAATATCGATGCGATTACCTTATCTTGAGAATAATTTGCGAAGAAAAAAAATTGTTGAGCCTTTGCATCTGACCAAACTATACACAGACATCCATTACACCCACTTCGTGACAATAGCCCATGTATGTAGTAATATACAAAACGTACATACAAGTATCAGGTTAATTACCTAGTTAATTACCAGTTTAAATTGATCCATCTATTGTTTTATCAAGTTTGTCTAAAAAAAAAGCATTGAATGTCTGTCAGTTTAATTAAATATTGCTCGATTGAGTTTCCTTTTAAATGGCTATTGAAATTTGTTTTTTCCGATTAGATCAACCATATGCACACATACATAGAATGCCGTGTTTAAGCATGGGCTACATAGGCCTAGGGGCCGCGCCAAATGGGGGCCCGCACCACAAAATTTTTTTTTCCACTCTTCATTTATTTATTGTATCTCTTTAAATCAAAGACTAACAATAAGTTATAGGCTCTTATTACTAATAAAAAACTATTGCAAATTATAAATTATATACAAATTAATATATGTATTATAATAAGTTACAAACATCACTTCTGTTCATTACTGCAGTTGCGGTAGGTGAGGATGGGATAACCCGTTGGAGCAGTGGCGTGGCGACAGGTTCATGATTACCCTTCTATAGTACAGTTGACGACTATTGCGTCTCTTCTGATCCATTTACAGCCGAGACGAGCGAGGTCCCGGTCAATGTTGGCGTGGTAGCAGAGACGAGATAGGTCCCTGTCTACCACTATGGACGTAACTAGTACCTTGATAATGATAGCCGAGACGAGCTAGGTCCCGGTTCATCACTTTGCGGAGAACTAATGCCACTAAAGATTGTGCAGTGATAGCCAAGACGTGCTAGGTCCCCGTCCATCACGTTGGGAGAACTAGTGCCACGAAAACAACTTTAAAGCGGTAGCCGAGATGGGCTGGATCCCGGCCTAGCACCCAAAAGCGGTCTAAGAGCACGCTGCTCCAACGTTTCCGGTCCGCGCCAAACAGCTGGTGGTGACGGGTTGACGAGGTTGGTTTTCTTTTTGTTTTTATTTATTATGATAAGAGGACAGTGCCCGAGACAGTCTAGGTCCCGGTACAGCGTTCTTATCTGATCAAAATGCAAGTCGATGAACCAGCTGAATTTGGGTTGTGATATTACAGGACTCATCTGGGTGTGTATTTTCAACACCCACTCTGTCAGCTCTCTATAGTCGCGAAAATGGCAATGTGTTACAGAGAATCCTAGCCAATTGACTAACATTACCTTGTAATTTTGATATGTATTTATGTTTTAGCCTTTCAAACTCGACTTCTACCATTGGGATGTGCAGATCTCTGTGAATACATTCATTTCTCATAAACCAAGGAGCTCCTGTAATAGTTCTTAATATTTTAGATTGAGCCCTTTGTAGAATTTCAATGTTTGATGCACTTGCATACAATTGTATGCCATATGTCCAAATTGGCTTTATGACTTGGTTGTAAAGGAGAACTTTATACTCTAAACTTAGAGGGGAGTTTCTGTTTATAAGCCAATGCAAGCTAGCAGCCTTAAGTTTCATTTGACACCTCTTGGCATCTATGTGCTTACGCCATGTCAAACGTTTGTCCAAATGAATGCCAGGATATGTGACAATTATTGCTGGAGAGAGACTTTTGTTGAGGGTAAAAGTAACATGGAGACATTTTTGTTCATTGACTTTTATTCGCCATTGTGACAACCAACTCTCGACTGACGACAAGTGCTATTGAAGCTGAAGTTTTGCTGTTACAGCATTTTTATGACGACTCAAAATTGCTGTATCATCAGCAAATTTAGAGGTAACTAAATGGTCATTTGTGGGAATATCTGATGTGAATAAAACATACAAAAAGGGACCCAAGACACTGCCCTGCGGTACTGCTGCTCTAATCGGAAAATCAGAAGTAGCAGAGGTTTTATGTTTAACTCTGAAAAGCCTATTTGCCAAATAAGACTAATACGTTATGATCATTTTGGGGTAGATGCAACCTTATTTTATAAATAAGCCCATCATGCCGTACTCTGTCGAATGCCTGTTGAACATCAAGGAACATAGCAGAGCAATACTCGCGGTGCTTATTTCATGATTTCCTCATTTCATTAGTTATTCGGTTAACCTGTTCAACAGTTCCGTGTTTTTCTCTAAATCCAAACTGATGAGAAGGGATAAGATGTTGTTCTTAAATATGGCATCAATTTTGCTAGCAACAGTTTTTCAAAAACTTTTGAAAGACAAGGAAGCAGACTAATGGGTCTATATGAAGATGCTAAAGTTGGGTCTTTACCAGGCTTTTGGACCATTATAATTAGAGACTTTTTCCAATTAGAAGGGAAATCCCCAAACGCTATTATAGCATTAAATAGCTTGGCAATAAATGATAAGGCTTGAGAAGGTATCTTTATAAGCATAATGGGTGTAATGCGATCAAGTCCAGGAGATTTTTTACTAACTATTTTTGATAAAACTTGCAACCTCGCTTTGCTTGTGCCAATAGACTGTGTGTTTAGAGTTTGCTGTGGTAGACATAGACCACCAATGGCGGGATTCGGTTGAAAAACCTGACTTAAATGATCTGCAAAGACGTTTGCTTTATCTTCATCGCTTCTAGCCCAGTTCCCTCTAGGGTCCTTAATGGGTGGCTCTGGCTCAGTGGGAGTTTTAAGACTACGGTTAGCTTTCCAAAGAGATGAGCTTTTTGTTCCATTTCTCTCCTTTTTACTGAAAAGTGCCAGTTTTAGATTTTTTACAGCTGGTTGAGCCTAGTTTTACTAGCTAAAGATCGTTGCTATTGCCATTCCCTTCTTAGTCTTCGTTTTTCTAGGACTAATCTTTAAATTTCAGCATTTGTGACAAAATTGGCTGCATTCCAATTTTTTTTATATTTGGGAGTAGAGTTTTCTGCTGTTGTTGTTATAATGGAGTTCAAAATGGCAACAGCGTCATCAATATGCTCCTTACATTCAAATTTATAGTTTGTATGAATATGTGTGCTTATGTACTTTTTATACTTAAGCCAGTTTGTGAAAGGTGTTGTGAGACAATGAGTGTCATCAATCTGTTTAGGCTCTTCAAGAATGTGGATTACAACAGGGGAGTGGTCAGAGGACAACTCGACGCATGTGCATACAGAAATGCACTCCCTAAGCACTCCTTTCATGATAGCAAAATCAATGAGATCAGGCGTTTTGTTTCTGTCCGTTGGCCAATATGTTGGTTGCCCAGGAGAAGCAACATCGAAGTTATTATTAATGATGTCTTTATAAAGTTGTTTACCTTTAGGGTTAATTATGCGAGATCCCCAGAACGTATGCTTTGCATTGTAGTCTCCAGCTACAACAAACTTATCGCCTAAAGTTTTAAAAAAATCAATAAACTGAGCTTCAGTTACGGCAAAACGAGGTGGGCAATATTGCCGTCAAAGTTAGATCTTTACCATGACTTTGTAGACAAATAGAAGTCGCTTGAATATAATTGGTGTCATAAGACCCGAAAAAGTTATGTTTTAATCTCTGACGAATTAGAATTCCAGTGCCACCATGTGCTTTGCCATCAGGGTGGTTGCTTTTGTAAAATGTATAGCCAGGAATGGTGAAAAAATATTTATTAGTTAAGTGGGTTTCTGATAGGAGCATCACATCAACGTTCTCTCGGTAGAGAAAGTTCGAAATTTCTAACTTATGTTGGCCAACACCGTTTGAGTTCCCATGCGCAGATCTTCATGACACTCATTTGGAGCTATTTATCGAATTTAATGTCATTTTTTTTAACTTGATGAGATCCATAATACCCTTTGTATTTTGGGTAGAATACATCTGTTTATGGAATTGCAATCAAAAATTCGTGAACTTTTCCCTATTTTCAAGTACGCGAATCGCTAACCCCCTCGGATTATTTCTCCCGGAACAATATATAACTTGACATCAGAATCTCAATCGGGAAAATTGTCTCGGCAATTGAAAGTTGGGTCCTTTCGTTATCAAAAAAGTTTGGTACATACATATGGGACGGTCTTTTACAAACCGAACACTTTTCAGATGACGAATTTTTGATTTGGCTGAAAATTTTTTTATGGGTTCTGTATCGAAAAAGAAGAGATACGTATTCGAGGATTTTGAAAAAAAAACCTTTTTTCCCTGAGCTGCGGCCACAGGCCGCCATTTACCCCTACTCTTATATAAAATTACTGTGGCTAGCAAACTAGGTGTTGGATATTGCATAAAAATTTTTGAAGGAGTAACCGACGGCTAAGTCCAACGGAAATATGTTTAGAGTACCCCTTGTGAACTACCCCCACAACCCCCACCCCCTGTGACAATGAGTCAAAAAGTACATAATTACCCTCAAAACATTTGATTTAGAAAAAACTAGTTAATCCTAGGCCATCTAGTTTGTCCTTGAAATGGTAAATTTTTTTATCAGGACAAACTAGTTCATCCTAGGCTAAATTAGTTTATCCTAACACGCATCGTATAAACTAGTTTGGCCTAGGAAAAACTAGTTTATCCTAAAAACTAGTTTGGCCGGTAACACATACATACACACACATACACGTTTTTATTTACGTATACATATACGCCCTCAATTTAGATACATGCATGCATACATACATACAATATAAGTCAACATATCACATATACGTAAACCCATGTAAATTATTATGCTAAAACGTTAGATGACGAAAATAATTTTGAATAATTGAAAGTTTCGTATTCTATAGTCAACAAATAGATTGATTGCAAGAAATAAATTTAAAAAAAAGCCTACATTAATTAATTGAGGAACAGCTTTCAAATTATGAAACCTACGAATAAGACAATGATATTAATACCAATAAAAAATATTTTATGTTTTAAATCCTAAAATCCAGATAGTGTTGCTGTCAATATTGCAATAGAAAAATTATATAAAATAACAGGTAATTTGCGCGAAAATATATCTACATATATTTAAAAGCAAATAAAATATTAAAATATCCATACATTATAAAACAAAAAGCATTTGCTTAATAAATATTATAAAATAATAAAAAAAAACACTTACATATTATTTATTAATATTACATATAAGTTAAGCTAAAAGTGAGTAAAAAGTTCCTATATATTTCAAGTATTCAAAAAATGATGTGCATATTATTATAATTACTAATAATAAATAAATAAAAGCAAAAGAACAAAAACGTAAAGAATTTGTATTTGAGTTTCGAATAATTTTCTTGTGATTTTATTGATTATATGCATCGACTGATTTCAGCTTTTATTTTTAATTCTGTGGGATCCCTCATCGTTTTCAATTTTTTCCTCATAAAATGATTGTTTTCCCTTGGACTTTTTTCCCATTATGATCGCCTGGTAGTTTTGCGCATTCTCATATGATAGCATCAGCGTTGCCATTAGCCAAAAAAAAATTATGTCACGTTGATCCCAAAATTATGTCAGTGACATAATTCTCTAGGGATAATTGAAAAACAAAAACTCTTTCAAACACATAAATATTACTCTATCCAATAATTTTAGTAGTAAAAAAATATTGTCTTTGTAAATAACACATTAAAATTACTTTATTTTAAAAATAACAGAAAACCTTAATAAAAAATAAGGTAATGTCTAGATCTAAGCCAAGTTTTTAAGTTTAATATTGGCAAACCAATTCGGTTACATATTTTTGTTTTAATTAGGTTCATAGCGCTGAAAGTCCGTTCTACCTCTGCGTTCGAAAATGGAAGAACAGCTAAAATTCATTTCATACGAGAAAAACATTAAATCAAAAAAGAATGCTATTGATGTTGCGATTTATTGTATAATTTCCCCTGGTTGTATAACTTTGCGATTTGTTGTACAATTTATCCTAGCTGTACCACAAATCGGAGTTATGCCAAAAAATTTTCTTAGCATACTAAGACAAGAGCTCTTTTATGAAACCGAAATATTTGAACAAAAATTATGTCACATATCGGGTATTTCACGCGAAGCGGACAGATGAATTAACCACTGGATTTTATATTTCATTTATTGGCCTTTGTGGCTCACAACTTATTTGATACAGTGCAAACTTTCAACTTCAATGCTCTGTAACTTTGAAATTAAAAGAAATATGAAAAAACTTTTGATATCATTTGAAAGAACAAAAATTTTAGTTTAATAAATTAAAATATTACCTGGAATTTTTATAATAGAAAATCGAAATTAACTATTAAATTTCATGCCACAGCTTATTTGATGCAGAAATGTATAAATTGAAAAAACATTGTTAAATATAATGATTTTGTAATTTTAAATATGTAGTGTGGTAGCCTCTTTGGCCAACTACAAGTTAAAGACGGTTTGGCATCGAAGCTGCAAATTTTTTATTGGTATCTGGCGAATTATAGCGCCACTCAATTTTAAGTGCCATTTTATGTCGTTTTTTTTGTTTGAAACGTTGTGTATTCGGGTATTTTTTTCCAAAATCGCCCATAAATTTACAAGCACATCTAGGTCCGGTGACTATGCTGGCGGTGCCATTAAATAAGCGCACATGTATATTAAACAGGATTAAACTATGAGCGCTTTGTATTTTGGGTTTTTGTCTTGCTAAAACCGTAAATTTGTCTGCATGCCCAGATTTTCGGCACTATGCAACAAATTGACACTTATAATCTGAAGACACATATCCATACTCATGATATTTTTCATAAAAGCCAAATTTCCGGTACCAACAGCTGACATGCAAGCCCAAACCGAAAGGGTTTAACTGGTGAGTATTTCGCAAAAAGCCGTTTATCAGTTAAAAATTAGATTATCCGTCTGATTTTCGCCAAATAACATGTTTTGAAAACCACTAAGTACTGGAATTCAGTAATATTCGTGGACGAATCGAAATACAACTTATTTGACTCAGATAACAAGTCGCGAAAGCCAAATAGAAAAAATAACAAGGAGAAGATGCACGCGATATAAAATAATGCCATTGTTTGGGCTTGCATGTCAGCTTCTGGTACCGGAAATTTGGCATTTATGGGAAATATCATGAGTATGGACATGTGTCTTCAGATTATAAGTGTCAATTTGATTTAAAATTACAAAATCATTATTTTAAACAATGTTTTTTCAATTTATACATGTCTGTATCAAATAAGCTGTGACATGAAATTTAGTAGTATATTTCGATTTTCTATTATAAAAATTCCAGGTAATATTTTTTACAATAAATAAACATCTTTATATATACTTCTTGCCAAAGGCACATATTACAAATTATTTTTTCTTTGTGCACATCTACGAAACAGTACCTTTCAAATGATGTAAGTTTCATTCAACTCTCTTTTTTATAAATATGTACTAAAAAAGTGCACCATAAGTTTCGATGTTCACGTATTAATATATAGATTATTATTATTATTACAATATTTTACAAAAAAAATTTGTAAGATATACAGAGGTGCAGGACTACTAGGTCACTTTGCACCATCTAGATTCTAGAGGATGTTTATATATTTACAAAATCAGACGTCATAGAATACATTGTGCTTGTTTAGTGTCTCATTAATTGTCTTTAATGTTTCTTCTTTGCTGCAATCCAGTGCGATATCAATAGGTGCGCTAATTTTAGAAGAGGGCAATCCAATAGCATGTGTTCACCGATAGCGTTGTTGAGCAGACATTGCATTGTTTTGGAGTGTTATTGTACAGGTGGTTGGAAATGAAGAGTGTAGTTCCAACCCGTATCCGTGCTAGTTTGATGGAGTCTTGCCGCGAAAAATTGGGGTGGTATTTAATTCTATTTCGGTTTTTGTTATGTAGGTGGAGAAAAGAATTGGAGGTGTTCCATTGGTAGTGGTCTAATTGTTGTTGTATGTATCTGCCATAGTTTATTAATATAATTATAATTATTAATATAATTTGTTGCTGCCGAATCTGCAGTTTCATTGCCTTGTACGCCAATTTGGCCTGGAATCCATAATATTTTTATATTGATGTTAGCGGATTGTGTCGTCTCACGTTGAATGTACCTAAGCCTTATACTATTTCTATTCTGAAGGGATTTCAAGACACTTGAACTATCAGAGCAAATCAATGTGTTTTTGCTTTCTAGTATAGCATATTGAATTGCTGCTTTTATGGCAACTAACTCAGCATGGGGAGCCAAAGGCCCCTGTCTTATTGTGTTAAATGCATTTGCGGACAATTGCTCTACTACCGAATAAGTAGCTATACCTTCTTGACAAGACCCATCTGTAAACAAAGTCAAAGCAGGTGAAGTATTGTGGATGCACTCAAAACATTTAGATTTGAAAATAACTGAGTTGGAATCATTTTTCCATTCCATTTTTCCATTTTTTTTTTGTTTAAGCTTGTATCAATGGTGATGCTAAATTGATGATCCAGTCTCTTTTCTATTGGTTTTGCTGGAAATGGCATGTTGATGTCCTGAAGATAGTTTAATATTTGTGGGATCCCACAGATGTAATTAGATTTATTCCTAACAGTAAAGAGCAATTCCCAAAAAAGCTCATTCAAAACATGAGTTGGTTCTGTGAGCGCGTTTGCAGCTAATTTTGTGGACCTGCTTTTCAAAAGCCAGTCAAAATCGTGATAATTTGCTTCGGTCCTGAGGAATTTAATGCGAGTGGCCATTAAAAGTCCAAGTGCTGTACTGAAACATTTATTAATCGTTGTATTTATTTTCTTTTTATAAATTTCTGAAGTTCAACCGTATAATGTAACACAATGCTGTACTGTTCCTTCAATGAGTGATCGACAGATGGAAATGGCAGTGTAAATGTGGGGTCCTTTCTTTCTAAAGCAATTTACTCGAAGGAGATTATTTGTTTTGTTTAACTTATCTACTATGTTTTTAATGAGATCATTCCATAATGCATTTTTGGAAAAAGTGAGCCCGAGTATTCTCATCTGATTTCGTATTTTAATATTAAAGTTCCTTATCTTTAAAATGGAAGAGCCACATTTATATTTCTTGCAAGTATGTAAAACTTCAGCTTTAGCGATTGGAATAACTGCTCCAGTTGATTTTGCCCAATTACATAGTTCTTCATCAAAAGTGTGTAACTTGGTGGTTATTTCTTCTGGGGATCCTGAAGAAATAGCAAAAATTTTGTCTGTATATATTCCAAATAAATCAACGTAATTGGAATTTTTTATATATTTAACCAAGGAATTTGAATATGCTACGACGACGGGTAAGGGCGGACCCTGTGGCAGTAGTCCATTCTGTGAGTCGGAAAAAACCTCGAAAAATACAAATATTTTAAGCAGCAACCGGACCACTTCCCCCCCCCTGTTTACGGGGTCGCTGAACACGATGGTGGTATTTAAAATTCTTTTTGAGCATGCCACACCTCCCAAAATGACCAAAAAACCGCCCACAAAAGGGGAAAATCGCATATTGCGCGTCTTCCATCGGTATAATATTTGTCACCTCCCGTTTTTGGGGAAACTGAGCACGATAGTGGTGTTTAAAATTTTTTTGGAGTTGATCACACCCCCAAAAATGACCAAAAACCGCTCCTAAAATAGGGAAAAGGCATATTTCGCGTCTCTCATCTGTAAAATATTTGTCACACCCCATTTTCGAGGATGCCGAACACTATGGCGGTATTTAAAACTTTTTTGGAGTGTGCCACACCCCCAAAAAGACCAAATACCGCCCCCAAAATTGGGGAGTCGCATATTCCCCACCGTCTATCGGTATATTTGTCACCCCCCATTTTCGAGGATACTGAGCACAATGGTGTTGTTTAAATTTTTTTTCCTGTATGCCACACCCCCTAAATGGGCAATTTACATATTTCGCACCGTTTATCGGTATAATATTGGTCACCCCCTATTTTCGACGATGCTGAACATGATGGTGGTGTTTAAATTTTTTTTCGAGTATGCCACACCCCCTAAATGGGCAATTCATATATTTCGGACCGTTTATCGGTATAATATTGGTCACCCCCCATTTTCGAGGATACTGAACACAATGGTGGTGTTTACAATTTTTTTTCGAGTATGCCACACCCCCTAAATGGCCAAAAATCACCCTATACAGGGTGAACAATTTTTTTTTGGTGTAAACGAGAAAACCCACGTCACCTCCTGTATTCGAGGATACTGAACACGATGGTGGTGTTATATTTTCACACTGACTTGCCCGCACCACCCCAAACAGCCAACAACCACCACAAAGGACCCAAATTACCTCTTTGACGCGCGGTTTTATCAAGTAAAGTATAGGGTGATTTTTGGCCATTTAGGGGGTGTGGCATACTCGAAAAAAAATTTGAACACCACCATCGTGTTCAACATCGTCGAAAATGGGGGGTGACCAATATTATACTGATAAACGGTGCGAAATATGTGAATTGCCCATTTAGGGGGTTTGGCATACTGGAAAAAAATTTTAAACACCACCATTGTGTTCAGTATATTCGAAAATGGGGGGTGACAAATATACCGATAGACGGTGCGGAATATGCAATTTCCCCATATTTGGGGCGGTTTTTTGGGGGTGTGGCCAGCTTCAAAAAAATTTTAAACATCATCATCGTGCTCAGCATCCTCGAAAACGGGGGGTGACAAATATTGAAACGATAGACGGTGGAGAATATGCGATTCCCCAATTTTGGGGGCAGTTTTTGGTCTTTTTGGTGGATGTGGCACACTCCAAAAAGATTTTAAGCACCGCCATAGTGTTCCACATCCTCGAAAATAGGGTGCGACAAATATTTTACAGATGAATGACGCGAAATATGCTTTATCCCTATTTTGGGGGCGGTTTTTGGTCATTTTTGGGGGTGTGGCTTACTCCAAAAAAATTTTAAGCACCGCTATCGTGCTCAGCTTCCTCAAAAACGGGGGGTGACAAATATTATACCGATGGAAGGCGCGCAATATGCGATTTTCCCCTTTTGGGGGCGGTTTTTGGCCATTTTGTGGGGTGTGGCACGCTCAAAAAGAATTTTAAATACCACCATCGTGTTCAGCGTTCCCGAAAACAGGGGGAGAAGTGGTCTGGTTGCTGCTTAAAATATTTGTATATTTTTCCGACTCGCAGAATGGACTACAGCCCGTTATCGGGATTGGATGTTTTGGAATAAAAACGGTCTATCCTGACAGTTATTCTCCGGTGCGTTAAAAATGATAATATTAGTTTAAGTACCTTTTTGGGAACTCCCCACTCAAAAAATTCTTTGATTACATAAGTCGCTACTACATGATCGAAAGCTTTTTCCAAATCTTCAGAAAGAATTACACTGTGTTTTTTAAGTGCTTCGAGTGCATGGCATATAGTGTGGACACCTCGATTTGGCAAAAAGACTCGTTGCTCGTCTAAGATCTTTCCTTTGCAGCATCTTTTTATTCTTTCAATTATTATTTTTTCCAAAACTTTGGATATTACAGGGAGAAAAAAAATAGGACGATAACTTTCTACAGGGTTAGGAGAATTCCCAGATTTAGGGATGGAACTGAGGATACTATGTTTCCAGTCATGCGGGTAGATTCCTGAACTTATAATTTTGGTATAGAGTCTGCAAAGTCCTTGTTTGAGCAAGGGTGATGAGTTTTTAATCATAAAGTAGGTTATTTTGTCTCTACTTGGCGTGGTGCCTTTTGAATGCGAAAGGACCATTTCCAGTTCTATTAAATGAACTTGCTCTAACATACAATTATAAAGCGATCCATATTCAGTCATATTATCAATATCAATTTTTATTTTCTCGTCTATGATATTTGAACTAAAAGAATTACCAGATCCGATGGAGCTCCATAATTTAACAAAGGTGTCAGCTATATTTGCAGGGTATATTTTATACATATTTTCAACGAAAATTGGGGGAAAGCTTATACAGCGTTTTGACCGAATATTTTTAGCTTTGGTCCATAATACGTATCTAAATTTGGGTTAGAGAGTTTAAGAAGTTTTCCCAATTATTTTGTTTCGCCTGTTTACATTCTCGTTTAACTAGCGCACTAGCTTTTTTGTATTTAATAATATTTGTTACTGTCCTCCTCTGTTTGAAGTGCTTCCAGGCTTTGTTCTTTTTGTGGATTAACTTTCCAATGTCGGAGTTGAACCAAACAGGACTATTTATTTGTCTCGGCCTATGATTTAATGGTATGGATTCGTTTGCTGATCGTCTTAAAATTTTCTTAATTTGAACGGCTTCTTTGTTGACATTGTCAGTTTCAGCGTAGGCAACGTTGAGGCTATTGTTTTTGTCGAGAAATTTTGTCCAGTTGGCCTTATTTTCCAGAAAACTCGGGATATGTTTTTTTGTTTGATTAAACGATCTATTATTGGACATAATAATTTGTATGTGGGCACATGTCAGGGGTTAGGGATAACAGTTCCAATTTAGGACTGATAGGACAGTCTTTTACAAACCGAACACTTTTCGGACGACGCATTTTTGATTTGGCTGAAATTTTTTTTATGGGTTCTGTATCGAAAAAGAAGAGATACGTATTCGAAGATTTTTCAAAAAAAATTTTTTTTTTCAAAATAGAGCGAATTCAAATTTTGAGAATTTTGTGATTTTTGGCTTGGAGGCTCACTTTCAAAATTCGTAACTACGTTTCTGTTAAAGCTAGAAAATTTTATTTTCATTTTGAAGCTTAGAAAATTAACTTTAATACAAAAATATTTTTTTAAAAATTATTTACAAATTAATATTGTTATAAACATTTGAAATTTTTAAATCAATTTTTAACAATTGCTCCCACCCTTTATAGAATTTTTAATGTCCTCGTGTTCTACGTCAAATTTTGTATCGAAAACGATTTTTTTTAATGGGAAAACTATGGAACAAGAAAATGAGGCGTGCAAAGAATTCGCGTGCCGATAAGACGTGCTCCACTACATAAATTAATTTATTTCTAATAGTAATAATAGTTGGCACAAGCCGCAGAAAAGATGCCGTATACTGGTGGACAGATGAAATAGCAGAAATTAGATGGAACTGCCTACGGATGAGGAGGAAACTCACTAGAGCCAGACGATTAGGCGCCGCTACAAATGAAACCGAAAACTACAAACAAGCCAAGAAACATTTTAAGCTTGTCATAGAGCGTAGCAAAAGAGAAAAATGGGAAGAACTCCGCCACGATCTGAACAACAACCCATGGGGTCTCGGCTATAAGATCGTTATGAAGAAACTGGGCTCTAAAATTCCTGGCCCAAATATGGACGGCGATACCATGAGCAACATCGTTGATGCCTTATTCCCTACGCATAACCTGCAGCAGGAAGAACAAGACGCGCTTTCTGTTGGATTAACCCCATTATTTTCTGAAGAAGAATTAAAAGGAGCAGCAAAATCTCTCAAGAGTAGCAAGGCTCCAGGACCTGATGGAATCCCTGCAGAAATACTGAAAATAGTAGCGGAAAATCGCCCAAGTGTTCTACTGTCGATGTATAATGCGTGCCTTAAGGAAGGCTTATTCCCCGAAGTGTGGAAAAAGCAAAAACTAGTACTGATCAGCAAAGGCAAAGGAGATCCTACCCAACCATCAGCATACAGACCACTGTGTATGCTTGATAGCGCTGGGAAGCTGCTAGAGAAGATGATAAAAACTCGCTTATCCGCAGTTATTGAAGACGCTGGTGGATTATCGGAACGACAACATGGATTCAGAGCAGGAAGGTCGACTCTTGGCGCAATAGAAGATGTAGTGTCTAGCGTAGAACACGCACAGCGAGGGAACCATCACTCCAGGAGGATTCTCTTGTTGGCAACACTAGACATACGCAACGCTTTTAACAGCCTCAGGTGGTCAGATATCATTGAAGCTCTTAAGCTAAGGTTTACTACTCCGCAATATCTGCTGAGGATCCTGCAGAGCTATCTAAGGGACCGGGAGCTCATTTATGACACCTGCGAAGGAAGAAGGACAAAAAGGATAACATCCGGAGCAGCGCAAGGGTCTATACTAGGCCCAGACCTCTGGAACTTGAGCTACGACGAATCGAAATGCCGGATGATACAAATCTGGTGGGGTACGCAGATGACATTGCAGCTGTAATAACGGCTCGCAACACCGAAGAGGCCAGAAGAAAATTAAACCAGGTTATGCTAAGGACAAGGGAATGGTTGTAGGCTCACGGACTCCAACTCGCCACCGAAAAGACGGAGGTTATACTGCTTACTAAGCAACACATACCATTAGAACTGGAGCTGCCAGTATGCGACAGCATACTAACAACCAAAAGGTAGTTAAGTACCTCGGCGTAAGAGTTGACCCAAAATTGACATTTACAACACGCAGCAACAAAAGCAGCCAAGATAACAGGCATGCTTAGCAAGCTCATGGCAAACATCGGTGGACCAACGGAAAGTAAACGGAAACTTCTAATGGCGACAACAAACTCGATACTGCTCTACGGCAGTGAGATATGGGCAGGAACGCTAGAGGCGAAATGTCGGCAAAGGACGCTACTGTCAGTGCAACGAACTGCTGCGCTCAGAGTTGCATGTGCGTACCGCACAATCTCCGAAGCGGCTGTGCTAGTAATAAGTGGGGTTATCCCCATTGACCTACTAGCCAGCGAACGTAAAATGGTCTGGGAGGCAAAAAAGGAGGGAAACCTGATAATAAGTTTTGCAGACGCAAGGCAGGAAACCCTCTCTAAGTGGCAGGACAGGTATCGCTCAGAAGTCAGCGGCAGGTGGACAAAAAGACTGATCCCTTGCATAAGAAGATGGTTTGAGAGAGACTTTGGCGAAGTAAATTATTACCTCACTCAGTTTTTATCGGGCCATGGATACTTCCAGAAGTATCTACATCGTATGGGCAAAACAGAGCACCCTTTCTGTATATATGGAGACGCTGATGAAGATGACGCAGAGCACACCTTCTTCAACTGCAATCGATGGGACAACGAACGCGTATCCTTACAAGAATCAGTCGGCCAGTGCTCCGCTGACAACGTGATCGAAAGAATGCTGCAGAGCGAAGAAAACTGGAATGCAGTTGCAAGTTTTACTGAGGACGTCCTCAGAAAAAAGAAGTGGGACCTGGACGCAGGTATATGATTTGAGGACAAATCAAGGGACCTACCCCGAAGCAATGCTAACGCAGTCCCAGGGTAGGAGGCCTGGAGGTCAAAGGTTGTGGGTTTTAGTGAAGTGACACACTCTGAAGCTATGACGGTAGCTTTAGGATAGTGAATTGCATAGATATTGCAGTACATTTACCACAACCTTCCCCACGAAAAAAAAAAATAGTAATAATAGTTTCCCCATTAAAATAAAAACATTTTCGATAGGAAATTTGACGTAGAAATCGATAGTGACATTAATAATTTGATACAGGGTGGGAGCAATTGTTAAAAATTGAGTTAGACATTTAAATTGTTTATAACAATATTAATTTCTTAATAATTTAAAAAAAAATAATTTTTTATTTAAGTTAATTTTCTTAGCCTTACCATGAAATGTATTGTGTGTAAACTATAAGACAACTCCAACTGTGAGAGAAACCATAGAATATTTTTCAAGAAGGATTGAAGAGTTAGAAAGGTTATGGTAGAGTTTTTCGTCAAACAACGACGCTATTGAAGAATACCGATCCGATTACCCTACGCACGACTACTTCACCAAGAATTTCTACAGTAAGGTAGAAAATAGTTATTGCGATCTATCGAAATGTTATAGTGATAAACTGGCCACCTTAGAAAAGAATAGGGCAGCCCAATTATTGTCGCAACAAGGACAGTCATATGCAAATCAGCAACGAAGGGTTCAAAGTAATAATGTTTACACAATAAGTGCAGAAATCCACAATGAACAGCGAACGCATTGGCCTGGAAGCACACCAAATCAAGTTAACACTAGAAGTTATGGTCAAATAGCCAAATGGGTACGGGACACAGTACCTTATTTTTCCGGTGTAGAATCACCAACTATCAAGGCAGACTTAAATAGGTTTATAGAGGTTTGCGAGTCGGTATGGAGAACCACCGACCCTGCTGATGAAGAAGAATTAATTTCTAAAGTGAGACGTCATCTCAATGGAGACGCATACGAGTTGGTCAGGGCGACTCAATTTTTAAAAATGCAAGACCTATACCATGTTTTAAAGCAAACCTACATAAGAGAAAAACCCTTGGAAGCAGTTCAGAAAGAATTAAGTAACGCTCGTCAAGGGGCCTTTGAAGATTTTCGCGCATACGCTAGGCGGCTGAAATCGCTTCAAACATCCATTTTGGATAACCTCAGACAGAGGTATTCGGCACCAGAAGATCGGGTATATAAACAGGAACTATTAAATTCTGTAGTAAGAGCGTTCAGATTGGGATTAAGGAATCCAACCTTGAAAATTTTAATGATGGGTAAGAATGCAAGTATTCTAGAATAATTACTGGGTGAAGCAAGCTCTGCGGAAGATGATCTGCAAGAGGATTCAGAACCAGTACTAGGGGTCAACACTTATCAATCAAATGTCGCTCAACTAACTCCGGCTTTATATGATGCTCAGCCACAAAATTGGAATAGACAATTGGAACAACGGCAGGCTAGACCATACCAACAGAATTCAGGGAAATATATAAAAAATAATTTCTCAAATAATAAAAAACCAAATATTATTTGTTCGTATTGCAATAAAAAGGGTCACTCAAGAGAAGACTGTTATGTAAGGAAAAACACACCCTTCTGTGACATATGTTCAGAATACGGTCACATGACCAGTATAAAGTGTTCACAGAACAAAAACGAAACGTCGAAAATCGTGAATAAGAGTAATACAAATTCTCAACGCCAACAACGGGGACAGCATTCCCCGAAATTGTTTTGCCAAAAGAGACTACGAAAAAGCTCAGGGAAACTAAGAGGGGCCCATGACCGGCCAATAGTCTGGGACCCAAAAAACTTAGTAAATTAGGGCCAAAAGGAGTAGAAACAGTAAACCAACCACAACAAAGTGCAGTTGGTACGTTGTCTACTAAATATGGAACAAACAAGGTTTCCAAATATAACTCAAATAAAGTAGTAACAATAAATCAACTACAACAAAATGCAGTTGATACGTTATCTACTAAAAATAAAACAAATAAAGTTTTAGAAAATAATTCAAATAACGTAGTAACAGTAAACCAACCACAGCAAAGTGCAGTTGGTACGTTACCTACTAGTGATAAAACAAATAAAGTTTCAGAAAATAATTTAGATGAAATAGTAACAGTAAATCCACCACAACAAAGTGCAGTTAATACCTTTGCTACTAAAAGTAAAAATTATAAAGTTTTGAGTAATAACTTAAAGCAATATAATGCTGGGAAAACAAATCATACACAGAATACTGTAGTTGGGGCGTCCCTCGTAAAACCCATAAAATGCGTAACAAACGCAGATACTGAATCTGGGAGACAAATCTTGTATAGCAGGCATAACGAAACTTTCTACCAAGCAAATCAAAATGACGTGTTCATAGAAGTGCCCTGTATAGAGGCTAAATATGGAAAAACTTTTTTTGTTGGTAGATTCCGGTGCCGACACAAGTTTGGCCAAAGACAGTGCAATGTTGCATTTCCCAGAATTAGATACAAATAATCGAAAAGATTTAAGTGGAGTATTTGACGGACAGGTAACCACATTAGGTACAACCACTATTCAACACAAGCAGAACCCAGATCTAAGTTTAAAGTTACACATAGTGTCACTAGATCATGGAGTTCTAGCTGATGGAATCGTAGGTAGAGACAATTCGTGGAACCGAACTGTCGTAAATGCAATTTCAATGAAAACCGTCAGCAAATAATAGCATTCACGCTAAAGTCGATGAATGAACTAAATAAGGTACTATACAATACAGAAACAACAATAGAAGCTTGAACTGTAAAAATAATACCTTTATGTGTTAAAACAACATTTATTATACCCTACACAGAGGGTATATTCACTTTGTCATTCCGTTTGTAACGCATAGAAGGGGGCGTGGCAGGTATAGAAAAGTATGTATATTATTGATCAGCGTCACCACCTGAGTCGATATGGCTATGTCCGTCTGTCTGTCTGTCTGTCTGTCTGTTGAAATCACGTTTACGGGAAAAACAAGCAAGCTAATTCAATGAAATTTGGCTCACAGGTTACACTTTTTTGCAAGCTGCTAGCATATAAAAATGGGCGAAATCGGGTCACGACCACGCCTCCCTCCCATACTCTATGTAAACATACCTCAGTCCATTTTGAAAAAAGTTGCTGCGATTTTGATGAAACTTGGTGATTTGGTGAACATGTGAACAAAGTTAAGATTGAGCTAGGTTTTAAATTTTTAAAGGCTCTTAAAGAGGCGTGGCACAGCCCTAAATTTTAACTTCTGTAACGCCATAACTCGTAAACCGTGCAAGATATTGTGATGAAATTCGGTACACGGATACAGTGGGCTGAATTGGAAAAGTGGGCGTGGCACTTTTTAACAATTAAAAATTATGATTTCGTATAATTCAAAATTGGAACATTCGATTTTCATAAAAATTTTAGGAATGATACTACTGGGAGCAGTCATCAATACAAGCTTCGTCAGTTTACTGGAAAAAACACGTTGAAGGGCGTGGCACAGACCAACATATTTATAAACGTTATAGCTAGAGAACTAACAACGTAATCGTAATGAAATTTAGTATGGCCGATGCACTTGCTAAAAGGTATCTTCTTACGAAAATTTGGCACAATAGAACCGGTGGGCGTGGCACCTCCCATATAAGCAAAACACGTTTAATGCTATAGATAGTGTGCAATAAGAGTAATCTTCATAAAATTTGGTGCATAGATGTCAATTATTATAAGCTATAAAATTAAATAAATTTCTACGGGATTTCATCAGTGGGCGTGGCACCTCCCATATTAACATAAAGTTGGAAGTGATATTTTAAGAGAACTATTGCAGCAATTAGCATGAAATTTGATGTAGGTGGTTAACTTGGTATAAGGTATGTCAGCATCTGAAGCGGGCGAAATAGCACCACTGGGCGTGGCACCTCCCATACAAGTAAAATAGCTTAAGTGGCATATCTATCGAAATATATGAGCAATCATGCTGAAATTTGGTAAAAGAGGTTTGTTTATGGAAAGCTATTTCTGGATCAAGATCAGTCTCTATTGTATCAGTGGGTGTGTCACCGCCCTAAATTTTAAGGTTAATTAAGGCATATATCGCAAACTATACAAACTATTTTGCTAAAATTTAGTATGTGGATATCAATGACGAATATAATTTATTGAACCAAAAGTAGGCGGAATTGGAGAAGTGGGCGTGGCATATTATGTTTTCTGCATTTCTATTCTATTTTTTTCAACATTTTCCACATTCTTTTGACTTTTCCAACTTTTCCCAATGTATTCCATATGTATATTTTCCACTTTTTCAACCTCTTTCAACTGGATTCGACATTTTCTTTATTTTTTCGACTTTTTCATGAATTTTGAATTGTTTCAACATTTTTTAACTTCTTGCAAGTATTTTTGAGTTTTTTAACCACTTTCAACATTTTCCAGATTTTTTCGACTTTTTCAATTTCTTTTAACTTTCTGCAATGGTTTCCATATATTTTAGACTTTTTGCGTTTTTTTCAACTGTTTCAACACTTTTCAACCTCTTTACATTATTCAGCTTTATTACATTATTTTCAACTTCTTCAACCTTTTCAAAGTCTTTTTAACATTTATTTGGAAAGTACTTTTAGTGCAGGGTATGTGAGTTTCGGCCTGGCCGAAGATAACACCTTTACTAGCTTTCTGTTCGAACAAACAAAATAAAAAATTACTTATGGGAGAACCCGCCGAATTATTATACTATTTGCACTTGCTACTTCGTTTTGACTCGCCAACAAAGCCTGCAATGAAGCGCCTGCAAGGAAATGTGTAATATATCAAGGGAGTTACAATAACAAAGATAAACAAACAGAAAAAAAGAGTTTTTGCTTTCTTTGTTTAACTTCTTGCTTAGATTCTCAACAGATCTATGCAAGAAATAGAACATATAAGGCTTGCCAAACTCTTACTAATCGGCTTAAAAGTTACTGATGACTTTTCTGAGCAGAAAAAGAAACTACTATAACTAGCTTTAGCCCATTTTTTCTTTTTATTTATCTTTGTAAGTTGTAATTTATTTGGTTTTTGACATAAAAAAGTTATTGAACTAATTAGCTCAATAAGATAGCATATAAAAATTTAAAGAAGTTCTTATACACAAACAAGAACTTTCACAAGGAGTTTACTTAGGGGAAGTACTCAGCAAAGTGAAAGATGGCATAGTTTATGTGCCAATTTTAAACTCGCCAGAAGACGTAGTTATCATTAATAGAAAATTCAGACCGGAATTTTCAAATTACATTGAATTTAAAATAAATACAAGTTCCGCAATAAATATTATAACAGAACACAATATGAGGGAAAGGTTGGACAAGCTATTTGGATCTATTAATTTAGATCCTCACATAAGCAATGAAGAGAAGGCTTCCATGGAAAGTATATGTGCATCCTTCCATGAAATATATTTGTTAAAAGGAGATTGTCTATCATATACTACAGTTCTAAAGCATGACATCCCTACTTTGGTGGGTCAACCCCCAATAAACCAAAAACAATATCGACTACCCTATTCTCATAGAATGGAAATTAATAAACAGGTAGGAGAACTTTTAGAGGAAGGGATTATATCGCCAAGCACCTCACCTTGGAATTCACCTTTATTACTTGTCCCAAAGAAAAGTGGTAAGGATGGCGAGAAAAAATGGAGATTAGTAATAGACTTCAGAAAATTAAATGAAGCTGCAATCGAACAAGTTTTCCCCATACCACGAATTGATGAAATTCTAGATCAATTAGGACATAGTAGATACGTTTCCACGCTGGATCTAGCATGTGGTTACCACCAAGCATAGACTAATATAGACCGGAAACTCTTGTTCTTCTTCTCACGTATTGATTGTCAAAAATTTTTAGATACAAAGGTACCGTATGTTAAAAAATCAATTTACGCGGAATTGCGCCTGATTTGTGGGGATTTTCTGGGTAAATGTGATTTTTTCAGGGAAATATGATGAAATTGGTTAAATTAATAAAAAACGAAAATTCTTTACATAAAAGAGAAATATTTGGTTGTTTTTAATTTTTTTACCTTTTATGTGTATGTATACGGTAAGGGATATATATACATATATGAGCCGTTCAGTGCACAAATCGATTAACTCCATAAAACAAAAAGCCGAGAAAAACGTAAAATCAAATTGAAGCTTTAATACATTATGTAGAGCGAACGAATAATAAATTTTGGCATTTGTGATGTTCAACCAATTTTTTTAACCAAATTTGTAACAAATACGAAAAGTAGCGATCTAATAAATTACTGTAGCTCATGAAAGTTTGAAAAGTGGAGTTAATCGATTTGTGCACTGAACGGCTAATACATACATTCTAACCGATTTAGGATTAGTTTGCGATACTTTAACGCTTTATGCCTGAAACAATTCAGTGTGATAATGCTATACGCCATTTAAAAATTTTCTTATTAGCTGCAGTTTTCGAAAAATTTTCGGTGTGTGTTTAAAGCATTACGGTTCATAGTTTTGACATTTTCAATTATCATTTAAATGGAAAATTGAAAGTAATACATTACCCCTATGTCTGCTCAATTATATCAAATGTTGGTTTTCATCTCCAATAAGACTTTCAAAATTAGTATTATTATTTATTTAAGATAAATTTGTATCAAAACTTAATAGATACCTATAAAAGATATCATAAGCTCACCCACTCTACTTTTGTAATACTCGAAGCTGTTAAAAATAAAAAGTTTAAAACTTATATGGGAAAAACCCGGAAAACCCTTATATTGGTTTTACTAAACATTTTCTCCCTTATTCCTGTTTTTGCAAAAATAAAAACAGTGGCATCATTACTCTAAAAAGGTGAGTACACCGCGCAACGAGGTGAATACACCGCGCCCCACAGCTGTTTTGGTGAATACACCGCGCCCCACAGCTGTTTTGGTGAATACACGGCGCCCCACAGCTGTTTTTGACATTTCTCATTTGTTTTTTGCAATTAAAATTCTTTGTAGAGTACATTTATTTATTTTCGTAAAGAGAAATCGTCATTTTACTTCTTAATTTTGCAGTAAAAATTATTAAAAATAACGTACGAAGCTGAGCAAAACCACTCCTTAATTTTGCAGTGAAAATAATTAAAAATAATGTACGAAATAGTGCAATTGAATTGAACGAAATTCTGTTTGCGAAATGGAGATTGAAATGGATTTTGGCTGTTGTCTGGCAGATAAGGTACATGGCTTACAAGTCCCTTACACTTCCTATGATATTGATAAGGGTGGTGATTTTGTAAAAATAAATACTTGAATGGCAAGACTTGAAAGACAAGACAAGAACGTCTTATATTAAAGCCATATTCTGTATATAATACTATTATCTCCTTCATACATTCTATGCATAAGATGAACACCAAACAAAAAAAAACTGGTTATTAACCGCTGACGTTAAAGTCTTTTTTGTTTACATTTAATGTTGAGAAAAATAAAATTGACCGACTCACTGCATAATGGGATAAAATGCTGGCTTTTTCCAATATGTTTCTAAAAAGTTCACTAAACTTTCAGTTTAAGAAAGAAGGGAAATAATAATAATAACCACGCATTATTGATGAAATCATAGAATAAACACTTGTTTTCTTATTATATATTTGCGATTCTTTCAGTTTGAATCCATTCACTTGGTTTTATAAATGCGAAGACTGAATTTTATACTTAATACAAAATAGAAAAATATCTACTTAGATATTTTTATATGCGATAAAAATTTCTTCCAACTCTTATGAATAGCAAATGAGTTTTTCTATAAAAATATTTTACAATAAAAAAAACCAGCGCATTTTAATACATTTTTAACAAAATGTTGCATTTGTAGCTTGTTGTTAAAAAATAAGGAAGATTCATAAATTTATTGCTTATTCTGTGGCATCAGTCTTAGACACAGCAAATGGTTCGCTAACTGCAATAGAACCGGAATTGGCAATAACGACATCTTTTACAGGACGATCACGTCCATCAGTTTCTAATGATTCAATGTATTGAATTTTACGTACAACATCCATGCCAGATAAAATTTTTCCAAAAACAACGTGACGTCCATCCAACCAGCTGGTTTGCTTAGTTGTAATGAAAAACTGCGAACCGTTGGTATCTTTACCAGCGTTGGCCATACTCAACCAACCAGCACCATAATGCTTCAACTTGAAGTTCTCATCTTCAAAGCGTTCACCATAGATAGATCGCCCTCCAGTGCCGTCACCTTTGGTGAAATCACCATCTTGAATCATGAAGTCTTTAATGACACGATGGAATTTGCTGCCTTTGAAACTGCAAGAAATAGAGATTGCAAAATGTTAGTTGAAAATGTTGGGAGAATGTTAATATTAAAAATTGTTAGAGGTCTCAAATTTTTTTTTATAGAAATTTTTTAGGAATCGGTATAAACGTAGTGGGCATAATAATTTATTTCATTTAATATACGGTCAAACGATTACAAATGGCTTTTTGTTTTATGGAGTTAATCGATTTGTGCACTGAACGGCTCAAATATTAATATTATAAATTCTCCTTGCACCAGAATTTTACTTTCATGTACCTGTATGAATTGAAGCTAAAGTAAACTTAAGTCAATATCTACTTGAACTTAAGGTCGCACTGTATAAATAAATTTATATATATTATTGCAAAAATTTGCCTACCTTTTCTTGTCCGTGTTGCTGTTAGGGAATTTGAAAAATCTGGTTGCTCCCTCGCAGCCCAAATAGCAGATTCTGTTCCTCGGCATCTTCACGATTTCTTAAAGTTGTAAGCTGTGGAAAAAAGATATTTTTAGAAATTTTATAAACCTTAGTATAAACCTGAAACAATAAAAAGATTAATTTGATTGAAGTCTTCGTTAACTCCTTGCTGGCGGAACCTTCAATTTGGCAAAATGTATTGAACTTCTTAGTTTTGAAAAAAACTATTACACTGGTGAAACACTCTGTTGGTAAGCTGTAAATATAAAAATTATTGAAGAACAGTTTTGAAAAAAACTATTAAAATGCTGAAAAGAAACTAATAAAAGCTTATTATAATATAAAATTGCAAAATAAACCACATCCAAAAGATATCCAAAACTCCTTGAAGACAGCAAAATTGTTTAGAAAATTTAACAGCTGGAAAGTAGCCAGATTTTGATTTTTTTCCATAAATAAATGATCTGTTTGATTTTCCTTTTACATCTTTAAAAATTGAAACAAAATGTTAGTGCTAACGTTTTCTTAAACATTTTATCATGAGTTTCTTTACAAAAAATACGATTATTTTTCATTTAAACCCTTTGAAGAACTATAAATCCCCTAATTTATGGAAAAATATTTACTAAGTGGCACACTCACAAGAGCGAACTCACCGCACTAGGGTGAACTTCAATTTTCACTAACACTAACAAAAAGTGTTTTTCCCGCCGAAAAGACTTTCCGGTCTAGATTAGTCTATGCCACCAAGTATTGGTGAATGAGAACGATAAAGAAAAAACCGCATTTAGTACGGGCTTAGAACATTTTCGAGTTCAACCGAATGCCGTTTGGTCTAACAGGAGCCCCAGCAACATTTTAACGTATCATGAATCACATGCTCACAGGACTACAAGGTCTAGAGTGTTTTGTTTATTTAGATGACATTGTCATATACGGGAAAAACTTACGAGAGCATGAAGAAAGGCTACGTAATGTGTTCACGGTATTAAGGCAACATAATCTGAAATTAAACACGAAAAAATGCAATTTTTTGCGTCGTGAAGTTGTGTATTTGGGTCATAAATGTTCGGAACACGGAGCCATGCCAGACCTAGAAAAAGTGGAATGTGTAAAAAATACTGCCTAAAAACAAAAAAGATGTACAAGCATTTTTAGATCTGGTAAATTATTACCGAAAATTTATAAAAGATACGACAAGACTAGCATTGTCTATAAATAAATTATTGAGAAAGGACGCAAAGTTCGTAAGGTCCACGGAATGCCAAAATTCATTTGAGGAGTTGAAAAAGGCGATAATGTCACCACCGGTATTGGCATACCCAGATTTTACGCAGCAATTTCTGTTTACTACGGATGCCAGTAGTGATGCAATTGGTGCAATATTATCTCAAGGAGAAGTCGGTAAAGATAATCCAATAGCATTTGCCAGTAGAGCACTAAGCGATACCGAGAAAAGGTATTCGACCATTGAAAAGGAATTTCTCGCTATAGTGTGGGCATCAAAAAATTTTAGAGCATATGTGCTGGGCAGACATTTCAAAATATACACCGATCATCAACCACTACGTGGCATATCAAACCTTAAGGATCAAACGTCACGTTTGGCACGTTTCCGACATAAACTATAAGAATATGATTTTGAAATAATTTACAAGCCTTGGAAAATAAACTTAAATGCAGACGCTTTAAGTAGATTACCACAAACAAATAACAGTGGTACAAACTAGGTCAAAGTCTATAAATTCTGAAAAGGAAAACGTAAATATTTCAAACGAGGTGGATAAAGACACGGTGGTTGAAAACAACACTGAAAAAACAGTGATCATACTGAAAGATCCTAAAGAAATAAAAATAATATTAAGGGACTTTCATAGCACACCACTAGGCGGGCATAAAGGTGGAGTAAAAACACTTCTGAGGATACGGAAGCAATAAAGATGGCCAGGGATGCAAAAAGATGTAAAGAGTACATTAAAAAGTGTGCCAAATGTCAAACTAATAAGAGCTCAAAACTTACAAAAATGCCTATGGTTTTGACAGATACACCACTTAAACCTTTTGACAAAGATTACATGGATATGGTCGGCCCATTACCTGAGACTACATCAGGAAATAAATATATATTGACGTTGCAGGATGATTTTTCAAAATATATGGCATGTTTTGCAATCCCTGATGCTGAAGCAAGTTCTGTTTCGAAGAAATTTTATGACGAAATCATTGCCAGATACAATATCCCGAAGATACTGCAACAAAACTATTTTTGGATACCTGCAAGATGCGAGGGATAAAGAAATTGCACATAACGCCATATCATCCACAGGCTAATGGTTCTTTGGAAAGAAGCCACAGACCACTAGCAGAATATTTGCGAAGTTTTGCCAAAGAGGATGGGTTGAATTGGGATCAATGGCTGACGGCAGCCATGCATGTCCATAACAACACAACACACACCTCTACTAAACAAACTCCATTTCGGACTTTGTATGGTTTCGACTTTGAAATGGCTACGAATTTGAAACGAAAGTGCTCACCGCTTTATAACACGGACGACCAAGCAAAAATACTAAAGTTTCAGTTTCAGAGGACTCACGAATTAGTGAGGAAAAACCAAGAAAAGGCAAAGGAACTGTCTAAAAGGCAATATGACGGTACAATCAACCCCGTTCAATTTAAGCATGGCGATAAAGTATTGATGAAAAATCAAAATTGGAAAAATTAATTTTCTCCTATATGCAGGCCCGTGCGCAGAAATCATCCAAGGGGGGGGGAGAAGGGGGGTGGGTTTTAACTCGGATATTTCATGTCAGGTTATAAAGTTCGTAAAAAAAGTATTTTTGACTACAAACCATATAAAAAAAGACAAAAATACAAAAATTGTTTTATATATATATTATATATGTACATATGTACATATATATGCCTATGTGTGTGTATAGTGTATATAAATAAATATGTACCAGTGATGGCATTTGGGTCTTGTGAAAATGTACTGAATCGAGACTTGAAATGTACTTTTTAGAGGCCGAATGCACTTTTTTGGCGTGAACATCTAATTCTACTTAAATGTACGAAATTTTTGTAAAATTTTCTCAATAACTAAAAAAAAGGGCCTCACTTTTGGCATCTCAAAAACCCTAGGAAAATGAGATGTACATATATGAAATTAAATTACAAAAACTACACCTTGCAATTATTTATAAAAAACAGGTAATTATTATATATCTTGACATTGAAATTATTTTCATTTAATTAAACCGAAAACAGGTAATTATTATAAATTGTTCAAATGTACCAAAAATGTACTGAAATGTGCTGAAAATTCGCCGAATGTACTAAAAATGCCGCAATTGTACCGAATGTACTGAAAACGTGTTAAATATACTGACGACGGTTTTTCAGGACTCAAATGTACCGAAAAAAGTACAAATGTACCGAAAATGCCATCACTGATATGTACATATCGGTCATTCTTTTAATAACTGCACCAGTGATGGCATTTTCGGTACATTTGTACCATCCGGTACAATCGTTGTCAGTATATTCAACAAGTTTTCAGTACATTCGATACATTTGGGGCATTTTCAGTACATTCGCCAAATTTTTAGAACATTTTCAGTACATTTTCGGTTCTTTGATTGAGGAATAAAATATAAAAAATAAAAAGAAAAAACAGAAGATGTTATATCAAAGATATTTTGAGAAACATTTTTGTGAATTAAAAAATTAATGGCAAAAAAGATTTCAGGAAGTGTTAGTTGGGAGAAATTTTGAAGCAAGATAACTTTACCAACACTTTGAATTTCTTATTCTTCTCTCAAAATAAGGTTTTTTTTTAATGAAAAAACAGAATATTTAAACGACAACTTTCGCTTGGATCTGGTTTGTGAAACATCTTAAGTTGCGGAAAAATTTTCTATAAATTACTATGAGTATAAGCTACAAACCTTTTAACTGATCTCAACAAATTTTTAAATGTATCATTTATTATACCTTTTATACCTTTTTCTATACATGTGAGTTTTTTTTTATTTTCATAAAATTTTTAATTTTTCGTAAGAGGCGCAAGTCTTTTTGGTTTTTCATTTAAGTAAGAACACATTTAGCCCAAGAGCCGGCTGTAGAAAAGTCGAGTGAATAAGATTACAGCTTGAAATGTATGTCAAATGATAGAGCTCGATGAGCTTAAACACAATATATAGGGTTGCCTTGCCAAAGCCTGTCCTAAATATGGGTTGCCACCCCTTTTTTGAGCAGTTTTTTTTTTAATAAAAAGTGTATAAGATTACAGCTTGGGTTACCACCCATTTTTTTGGCCATTTTTTTTTAATAAAAAGTGTATAAGATTACAGCTTGAAATGTATGTCAAATGATAGAGCTTGATGAGCCTAAACAGAATATATAGGGTTGCCTTGCCAAAGCCTGTTCTAAATATGGGTTGCCACCCGTTTTTTGGGCCAACATTTTTTAGAAAAAAGTTTATGGTTTAAGATTCCACCTTAAAAAGTAAGTCAAATGATAGAGCTTGAAGAGCCTAAATATAATATATAGGGTTGCTTTGCCGAATCCCGTCCCAAACATGGGTTGCCACCTGTTTTTTTGGACATGATTTTTCAGAAAAGTGTTTATGGTTCAAGATTTCAGCAGGATATGCATGTCAAATCATAGATCTTCATGAACCTTAAAAAAAAACATTTCGAGTAATCTTGTCGAATCCCGTCCCAAATGAGGGTTGCCATCTGTTTTTTCGCCAAAGTTTTTTTAGAAAAATGTTTATGGTTTAAGACTGCAGCTTGAAATGTATGTCAAACGATAGACCTTGATGATCTCTAATAAAATATATAGGGTTGCCTTGCCGAATCTCGTCCCAAATGTGGGTTGCCACCTGTTTTTTGGCCAAAGTTTTTTCAGAAAAGTGTTTATGGTTTGTGATTGCAGCTTGAAATGTGAGTCAAATGATAGACCTTAATGATCTCTAATGAAATATATAGGGTTGCTTCGCCGAATTCCTTTCCAAATGTGGGCTGCCACTTGTTTTTTGGCCAAAGTTTTTTCAGAAAACTTTTTATGGTTTGAGATTTCAGCTTGAAATGTGTGTCAAATGATAGACCGTGATGATCTATAATAAAATATATAGGGTTGCTTTGCCGAATCCCGTCCCAAATATGGGTTGCCACCTGTTCTTTGGGTAAACTTTTTTAGAAAAAAGTTTATGGTTGGGCAACATTATAGGGGAAAAGCATGTACCTCGGACCGATTGTACCTTGGACCAACAGCGATATTTCATGTTTGCCAGCGTGTAGCTAAAAATTGTAAAATTACAATTTTCTCTATTTATGTTACCAATTACAGCAACGCTGCATAAAAGCTATTTTGATTTACGTTCTCTCGTCAACTGAGAAAGACAAAACTTTCACGTAATATGTAAATTTTGAGCAAATTTTCAAGGTCGACTTACGAGCTGTGTTATTTAGTTGTGTTGGGGATCAATGACGAAATAATGGTACCCAACGTTTCTCTTCAAGTTAATTATCTTTTAATCTTATTTTTTACTAGGGTAAAATTTATTTTGAATATTTTCCAAATTTTGTGCTTGGCGTGTACCTTGGACCAATGCATGGAATGTACCTTGAACCTATCGTAATTATATAGTTTTTCTGTGTCGTGAAATGTATTACGAATGTAGTTCAGAAATACTCCTCGGAGCAAAAGGTAAAGTATGCTATTTAAAATGGTATAAGGGGTAGATCTGCTGTTAAAAAGAACAATATCGGAAAAGCAAATTTAATTCGCCATTTAGCTAAACTATGATTACCTGGAAGCACTATATTGATATATCAGTCCAAAATTGAATATAAAAAACTATTTAGTACAGATGAAAGAAAAATCTTGGTAAATTTAGTCTCGTGCCTGATTGTACCTTGGACAACTTTGGCATTCTACAGAAAAACGTCTTTTACGTGGGTTTGGAAAAAAGACTGCGGCTTTTTGTATTCATGCCATTATAGCTAAAATATCAGTTTAAAATATAGAGGCGTCAGAGAAAAAAAAGCAGCCGTAGTTTGGATTCAGCAAACGATTTACTCAAAATCGGTCCAAGTTACACGCACTTCCCCTATATTTTATTAGAGATCATCAAGGTCTTTCATTTGACACACATTTCAAGCTGAAATTTCAAACCATAAACACTTTTCTGAAAAAACTTTGGCCAAAAACAGGTGGTAACCCACATTTGGGACGAGATTCGGCAAGGCAACCCTATATATTTTATTAGAGATCATCAAGGTCTAAATTTGACACACATTTCAAGCTGAAATCTCAAACCATAAACATTTTTCTGAAAAAACTTTGGCCAAAGAACAGGTGGCAACCCACATTTGGGACGGGATTCGGCAAGGTAACCCTATATATTTTATTAGAGATCATCAAGGTCTATCATTTGACACACATTTCAAGCTGAAATCTCAAACCATAAACACCATTCTGAAAAACTTTGGCCAAAAAACAGGTGGTAACCCACATTTGGGACGAGATTCGGCAAGGCATCCCTATATATTTTATTAGAGATCATCAAGGTCTATCATTTGACACACATTTTAAGCAGAAATCTCAAACCATAAACACTTTTCTGAAAAAACTTTGGCCAAAAAACAGGTGGTAACCCACATTTGGAACAAGATTCGGCAAGGCAACCCTATATATTTTATTAGAGATCATCAAGGTCTATCATTTGACATACATTTTAAGCTGAAACTTCAAACCATGAACACTTTTCTGAAAAAACTTTGGCCAAAAAACAGGTGGTAACCCACATTTGGGAAAGGATTCGGCGAGGCAACCCTATATATTTTATTAGAGATCATTAAGGTCTATCATTTGACACACATTTCAAGCTGCAATCTCAAACCATAAACATTTTTCTGAATCAACTTCGGCCAAAAAACAGGTGGCAACCCACATTTGGGACGGGATTCGGCAAAACAACTCTATATATTTTATTAGAAATCATCAAGGTCTTTCATTTGACACACATTTCAAGCTGAAATCTCAAACCATAAACATTTTTCTGATAAAACTTTGGCCAAAAAACAGCTGGCAACCCACATTTGGGAAGGGATTCGGCGAGGCAACCCTATATATTTTATTAGAGATCATTAAGGTGTATCATTTGACACACATTTCAAGCTGCAATCTCAAACCATAAACATTTTTCTGAAAAAACTTCGGCCAAAAAACAGGTGGTAACCCACATTTGGGACGAGATTCGGCGAGGCATCCCTATATATTTTATTAGAGATCATCAAGGTCTATCATTTGACACACATTTCAAGCAGAAATCTCAAAGCGTAAGCACTTTTCTGAAAAAACTTTGGCCAAAAAATAGGTGGTAACCGACATTTGGGACAAGATTCGGCAAGGCAACTCTACATATTTTATTAGAGATCATCAAGGTCTATCATTTGACACACATTTCAAGCTGAAATCTCAAACCATAAACAATTTTCTGAAAAAACTTTGGCCAAAAAACAGGTAGCAACCCACATTTGGGAAGGGATTCGGCGAGGCAACCCTATACACTTTATTAGAAATCATCAAGGTCTATCATTTGACATACATTTCAAGCTGCAATCTCAAATTAAAAACATTTTTCTGAAAAAACTTGGGCCAAAAAAGGGGTGGCAACCCACATTTGGGACGGGATTCGGCAAGGCAACCCTAAATAATTTATTAGAGATCATTAAGGTATATCATTCGACCTACACTTCAAGCTGAAATCTCAAACTATAAACATTTTTCTGAAAAAACTTGGGCCAAAAAGCAGGTGGTAACCCACATTTGGGACGAGATTCGGTAAGGTAACCCTATATATTTTATTAGAGAACATCAAGGTCTATCATTTGGCATACATTTCAAGCTACGATCTTGAACCGTAAACTTTTTTCCAAAAAAAGTTTGCCCAAAAAACAGGTGGCAACCCTCATTTGTGACGGGATTCGACAAAATTACTCGAATTTTTTTTTTTTAAGGTTCATCAAGATCTATCATTTAACATGCATATCGAGCTAAAATCTTGAACCATAAACATTTTTCTGAAAAATCTTGGCCCAAAAAACAGGTCGCAACCCATGTTTGGAACGGGATTTGGCAAAGCAACCCTATATATTATATTTAGGCTCTTCAAGCTCTATCATTTGATATACTTTTTAAGCTGGAATCTTAAACCATTAATTTTTTTCTGAAAAGTGTTAGCCCAAAAAACGGGTGGCAATCCATATTTAGGACAGGCTTTGGCAAGGCAACCCTATATATTCTGTTTAGGCTCATCGAGCTCTATCATTTGACATACATTTCAAGCTGTAATCTTATATAATTTTTATTAAAAAAAAATGGCCCAAAAACGGGTGGTAACCCATATTTAGGACAGGCTTTGGCAAGGCAACCCTATATATTGTGTTTCAGCTCATCGAGCTCTATCACTTGACATACAGTTCAAGCTGTAATCTTATACACTCGACTTTTCTACAGCCGGCTCTCCGTCTATAGCATTTTCATCAAAGATATACCCGAAATTCTTTTGAATTTGGACGTGAAAGATACGATTTCAGAAATTTTTAAGCTAAGCTCCTTAATTTTGACAATTCAAACTTCAAGTAGCGCAGCTGAAAGATCATTCTCTGCACTCAAGCGGATGAAGACTTTTTCGAGAAATACTATGTGCGAACAGAGATTGTCGGAACTGGCTTTAATTTCCATAGAAAAGGTATTTCTTAAGGAAATAAAAAGCAAAAACAGCTTTTATGATGAGGTTCTGGAAATTTAAAAAAAACACTTCGTATTGAACTGACATACCAATAAAATTGTTTAGAATAAAAAAGAAATAATAATAAAAACTTTAAGAAAATATTAAAAAAACATAAAAAAACAAAAAAAGAAATATACATAAGTAAATATATAAAAAAATAAAAATGGGATCTCAGTCTATCACGTCCCCGTCGTGGTCCTGGAAAAAACTAAGAATAGGCATTCATATTTATACAACACATACACGTTGAACATCTTGCTAAAAACGCCACGGCACTCCACTGGTATTCTATCATATGAAAATGCGCATTTGCGATTAGCCAGGATTGCCAAGTTGCTGATACCGTCGTCATATCCACAGCCAAATATGTTGTGATTTCCATAGCTGGGCAGTAACTCCTTAATCCGTTAATCGTTAATTAACGAAGTTAACTTTTCGACTAGAGGATTAACTTTTAAGTCAACTTTAAAAAACGTAAACGGACTCGTTAATCCAGTTTAGAAAATAGAAACATTTTCATAATAATATTAGGCAAAATTATGAACAAACTAACCATTCTTGTTGTATTTCTACCAACAATTCTCACTAAAGTTGCAAAAGAGTTGATAGGAAGATGTTTTCATGGCATTGGCGATTGAGAAATTGATTTGGATGGCATCTCTATACTTATGAATCAAAAACATGAGATGTAATTAAAGGCAGAGCACAAGACTTTTTTATGGAATTAACTAAAGTGGTTGAAGACGTGAATGAATTTTTTTGTAAAAAGAAATGGAGAAATGTTTCATGCAGACATTGCCTCAGTACTCGTTTCTATAAAAATATTGTTCATGCTCTTTTGACTCCCATAGTTTGCTTAATTACTTCATGTTTCACTACACTTTTTTTCTTCTTTTGCTCCTAAATATCTTTGTCTTTCATCTTTGTTGAGGTTGATCTAAGAGAAATTGTTATACATTTGTAGCATTTAAAAAAAAATTGTCTTTTAATTAAAAAATATAGAGATTTAGCCAATACCTTATGAAACGGAATAGAGAAAAGGTTTGGACCACTTCTGGACGACGGACAGTGCCAACTTGTCGCGGCTTTTCATTTGAAGTTTCGGTCGATATGGCAGAAAACGTATGACAGCAGTCGAGTGGATGTAGTAAAAAAATGCATGGAAAAAAAGGTAGAAGAGCCATTACGACAAGAAGCTGCCGAAAGTTGGAAGGACAGAGATAGTTTAATTGGCGTAGGCAGCAACGCAAGTAACAATGACGATGATGAGAAAGACTTTTTCAATTCTGTTACAGAGTCTTAAGAAAAACCTAAGAGCTACAAATCTTTAAAGAGTAAAGCATAAAATCTCGTCAAAATGTGGCAAGACATGAAAACAAAAGACTTGTTCAACGATGCGGTATCCTCGGCGAACAGGTATTCATAAATCTATTTATTAAATATAATACTGCTATACCCTCACACGCTGCAGTTGAACGTTTTTTTCCACGGGCAAATATATTTCAACGCCGGAACGAGCCGCGCTTTCAGACGAGAACTTTAACAAATTAATGTTCATGAATATCCACATTATGCCAGATGACTAAATTACACACTCCAATTATACACGTCTTTTTTTGTTCCTAACCTGTTAACTTCCAACTGTTTTTATAAGAAGATCACTAACGCAACGATAAAAAAATTTAATATTTATCACATCTTAACGGATTAACGATTAACGTTAACTTGCGTTAAACCTTCCGAAATGTAACGCTTTAACGTTTAACGAAGTTGACTTTGTTAGTGACGGCCCACTGGGCATTAAAATAATCTGCAGCTCTCGATGAATTTTCGAAAGCATTTAATAAGCATTTATGAAGCTCTTAATTTATACTAGAGTATTTATTCGCCTCTTAAAAGAATAAAATTAAAATTTTCGATGAAAAATATTTATGAAGCCTTTTAAAACTGCAAATTAAGATGTTTACAAATACCAAAATTACTTAAAATTTTAAAAGTATTTATCAAGGTCTTAACGACGTCTTGTGAGAGGTTCTTAGAACGTCTGTAAATATCTATTTTCTGAAAATAGCTGAGGTTCTTATAAAGTCTTAACAAGCATTCGGAAGATCTTCATAAAACGTTTATAAATATTTTTGTGTTCAAGAATTGAAATATTTATCAAAGTCTTTAAAAAGTGTTTGATAAAAGCTTTTTAATAAATGAAATTTAATTTTTACTTTAAGAGCTATAAAAGTTTTATTGACGTCTTAAATTTCTGAGTTTTTAAATGCTCCATAAGAGCCAATATAATCTTCAACTCTTACGTGGATTTATAAAATACCTCCGTAAATATTAAAATTTATGGTTGAAAATACGGAGACAGCAACGTACGTTTCGAATAGTAGGCTTGCCAAACGTCCGCAATTTAATACACATTTGTAAATGACATTTACTATTATAAAAATTATAATTAATTTATGAGATGAACCTTTTTTAAAAAATTAAAGCTTTTATTCCGGGAGGTAGCGTTGCATTTTTCGAAGTAATTTCTCCCACTTAATTTTTTTTTGCAAATGATAGTTTATGTACAGCTGAAAATGGCGATAGTTAGTGGAAATTTTAAAGCTGTGAAAAAGGGGTAAAATCTTGTCATTCGGATATTTGCGGATACGAAATCGATGTATTTTCATCTCCTCTACAACATTGGCCCTGATAATTTTTTCTTTTTGTCGCTTACTTTACGAGTTATTGAGCAAAATTATTTTTTCGGCATCTTTAATTGACCAATTTTTGGCACTAGACAAGCAGGGTGGAGCCTGGCGACCATTTTTATTACGTACATCACTAGCATTGTCGAATGAAATATAATTTAACTTTGCGAAAATGTGATATTGTTTACCCTAAAAGTCAATACTAATTTTGAGCACTTGAATCAAGAACACCAAATAGTCCGGGAGGTAGCGTTGCATTTTTCGAAGCAATTTCCTCCCACTTATTTTTTTTTTGCAAATGATAGTTTAAGTACAGCTGATACTCGAAATAAGCGTCAGTCGTCAGAATCGTGGTGGGCCTGGTTGTGAGAGCCCGACAAAAAAATTTTGCGCAATAACTCGGAAAGTAAGCCACAAGTAGAAAAATATGTTTTAAACAATGTTGTAGAGGAGACGAAAACACATCCATTTCATGCCTAAAAAATTTCAGTACGACAAGATTTGACCCCTTATTCATAGTTTGAAATATCGCCCACTGATAAATTCTTCAAGACTCAATTGAGAAAAAAATAAACGAAAAATCACCCAAAATGTGTTCATTCAAATTTGGGTGATAATTCATATTTCTCTAAAGAAAACAGCCCATAACGAAAGCTCAAAAGAGCTTCGTCCTTAATTTCCCTCTTGTTCATATGGTAACCCTACCAATGGACACAAAAGTATTTTAAATAAAAAATTTTAACATTTTAAAACTGTGAAGTTTTATTAAGCCCTAAAGATAATCCTTAAGTTTTATGTACCTCTTATGGAGCTTTTGAGAAAATCCTTAAGTTTTATATGCTACTTATAGAGGAATTTAAAAAATGGCGTCATCTGTCATTTTTTTCAAAACAAAATATTGACAAAATTGCAACAACAACCAAAAATTAAAATGTGTTTGCCAAAAATGTAATTTTTTCTGTACTAAATCTTTCTATTTTGACATGCTTTTATCGAAAAAATCATTTTAAGATATTTCCAGACATAAATATTTACGAAAAAACTGAAAAAAAATTTCCTCCCAAATATTTTATTTTCCTAAAAGGCAATATTTTCAAAGCGCGCTAAATTTACCGAACCAAAACCCCAAACTTCACGATAAATCTTTGCTCGCACGTAAATTTTGATCAATAATTGTGCCGAAATACATATGTAATTATTTCTTGCATCATATTCAATTGTCATTTTAAATTTTCATTTGTTATTCTCCTTATTTAATTTGCAAATATCTTTAATAAAACCTCGTTAAGATAAAATAAACCTCATTAAATTTTTTTTTTTTAAAAATTGTGTATAAATATTTTCAAGTGCTCAAATTATTTATAGACCTCTAGGTGTATGGATTTATCAACATCTTGAAGAGATTTTGAAAACGTCACAACTAACTCTCACATAAACCTCTTGAAGGGCTCCATAGAAGGTGCCCTTTTGGTCTTAAATAGGATGTATTCTGTATTTTAAAACCTCTTTAGCGAATATTTTTAAGAGTTCTGCTCTTAAAAAATGGTTATTTAGAACTCTTAAAGAGCCTTATAAATGCAAAAATGCCTAGTGGGGGATTAGCGATTAACGAAGTTAACTATTTTGATTAACGGTGCCCAGCTATGGTGATTTCAATACTCACCTCTACATATAGCGGAAGGCGGGGCAAAGCGGTACACGGGGAAAAGCGGTATATAGGGTATATTTATCCTTACATTAAACGCCATCTAAGGTAAATATAAGGAAATTGTTTTTGAATAGTGCTCTTGTAACTGCCAGGTTATAGCGACATTTCAACCTTCCGTTTTCGAGATCCACGAAGTTCATCAAAATGAGTGCAGCCGATGTAAGATTCGAGGATTTTCGACTTAAGTAAATTCATTTCATATGAATAATTTAAAAAATATCGTAGTATATAATAATGGCATTCATTTTTATTGACAACGATTTGCTTATGTTGATAAATTTTTGTTTCACGAGTCTGTATGTTTACATACGTCATGGTGGCAGAGTGGTATTGTACTTCGTATACCACTTTACCCCACCCGTGGGGCAAAGCGGTATAAACGTACTTTTTTTTGCATCGTAATAATAAACATCTTCTGTTATGAAAATAATGTGCCTAATTATCTTAATAGATTCAATATAGATCGAACTAACAACTTACATGTTTAATTGTGTGAAAAAATTCTTATTTTTTTGTGAAAACTTCGTTTTCCCGTTAGGCATACCGCTTTGCCCCACCTTCCCCTACTTCTAGGAAGAGTCTCTAAATTCCTTATTAAATAAAACAAGGAATACTGAAGTTTTTTATGATATTTTTTATTAGTTTCTTTTATATTTTTTTTTTCTTATTTGAATTTGAGGATTTTATTTGCATTATTTCTATATTTTATGCACATAAACACTAGGGTCCGACCGAAGGCTTCGGCTTCGGCCACCATCGGCCTAAAAATCGCACATTCGGCCTACCTTTGGCTTCGGCCTTAAAATCGCCGAAGGTTTGGCCGAAGCCGAAGGTTTGCAAATGAATGCAATTTCGAAGTAAAATTCTCCAATTTGAAACACACGAAATATGCAATAGTGAAATAGTTTGGAATAGAAAGTTTTTTAGACAAAACTAGCTCAGAATGTGACATTGTAAAGTTAATGTAAACGACATTTGTTGTGAAGTTAAAGCAATAAGCACTACAAATATTGAAAATAATCTTTGGGAATCTCATGACACAGATGAGATAGAGATGATGAGATGAGATAGATGAGAAGATGAGATGTACATTAAAGAATCTTTTACTATGAGGAATGGAGATATTTTTAGCTATTGGCATTTAAGTTCATTTTTGAAACTGAAAAAAATAGCAAAAAAGTGTCTATCTATTTCTATTTAGCGCTGCAGGTCAGCTTTATACTGACTAACGTTCAAATTTGCGTGGCGGAAACGTTGATAAACTTTTATTTTTAGTTTACAATAAAAAATTATTTAACTTTGAATACTAAAGTATGTACCTTCATTTTTTATTATCATTATAAACTAATATTGTTTATGTTTGCTAATAGATTATAACCATATAATTCATTTATGTAAGTTTTTATTTATAAAATACAAAACCTTCGGCTTCGGCTTCTGCTTCATTCATTACATTCACATACATATATAAGTGGGCGGCTGTCAACAGCGGGTCGGCTGTAGTTGTTGCAAATGTTGTTTTTATCGTCGTTGTTGTTGCTATTTAACGTCACTGTAGCTGTAAAAAAATGGGTTAATATAAAAAAATTGGAACAAATGATACATCATTTTAAAGCAAAAAAATTAACATTTTTTGTGATGCTAAAAATATTATACGTTAGTAATACATTTTATGGACAGCACCAGGCGATCATAAACCAGTAACCAGGAAGTAACATGATTTGGTTGCTCTTCATCAAAATGATATTGGTCAGCTATTATTGAACCGATTTTAACAAATGGGGTGTCATTGTTTTTGCTAAAGGTTCCTTCAGACTATGTGAGAAGTCATATAAAAAGTCCAATGAGTTGTCAAATATGACAACTCTCATAGTGTGAATGTGTTAAGATTACACATGTAAGAAAGCATATGACTATTTTGACATTCGATTCAAGTCTATTTCATAAGAGAAGTCATAGGAGAAATGAGCAATTTTAAAAAAGGCAAGTGATTGTTTTTGTTTTAAAAAAAATTAAAGGTATTCAAATAAAAATTAATTTGATAGATTATGGAATGGAGTAATGATTTAACTGTAAGCCCTAATATTAAAATCCAAGCCAATGTAAGGTAATAAAGTGGTCTTCTTAAATTCCTTTACGTCTTTTAATCTTTAACGATAAACATTAAATTATTTTGCATTAAATAAAAAAATAAAACATTCTACGTGCATTAGATTAATGCGAAAATTTACCTGCGTTTAAAATTATTTTTGAGAAATGTCAAATTATCTTAACATCAATCATATTGTAGGCAATACTGTACTTAACTATCTTTATGGAATAATAACGAGTTTACTCTTTTAAGGTTTATGCTTGAATGCCAATTTATTTAATTCTTTCTTACTGTCTAAGCTAAATCTAGATACACACATACACTTATAACTAAAGGGTAGGCGTCGTCGTGACAGCGATAAGGAATGTTGCTTACGCTGCATTTTGTACACTTGCGCGTGGGACTACTGAATGCTGCTTACGCTGCATTTCATAGACTCGCGCGTAAGCACTCTACATAATTTATGTAGGGCATATAAGACTAAAGCATACTACAATATCAGTATGAACACAATAAAATAAATCTTATAAGATTTGACAGATCATATGTAAAGACATACAAAAAAGCATACGACTTCTTACATAGTCTGAAGAGGCTTTAAGTCTTCTAGTTTTTGGTAATAGAAAAGTAATAAAATTATTTACACACAGAGAGCGCAGTAGTCAGTACAAATTTTCAGATGCTAATTATTGAATTGCGATGGGTTGCCAAGTGGTTGATATCGTCGTCATACTCACCTCTGCATACTTCTCGGCAAAGCCTCTAAAATTTTTTATTTTTCATTAACACGTTGAGGACACCTACTTTTCCTGGGGGACCATGTCGCACGAAAACGTGCGACGCTAGTACTTTTTGTTTTTTTTTTCATCACAACTTTATTTGCTACGTTATATTTTTTTTATATTGGAGAATGAAGTAAAAAACTTTGCATACATTTTACTATATAACATGTCCAGTAGCCTTATTTTTTCGAAGAAAATTTTAAGCCTAAAATTTGACTACACAAAATTAAAAATAATAAGATGAAATTAAGTAAAATGTTTATCTGTTTGTTTGTTTACATCAAAATTGAAAGAAATAGTAAAAAATAGCAAATATCGAAAAATATCCGATGTTTCAGTTTAATTTTTGTAAAAATATTTTTTTACTCATTTTTACACTCAAAACACTACCACTATTAATATTTTACCCGTACAACGAAACGGTAAATATTGGTAAAGACTGGAGATTCGTGATTTATTTTGATGACGGTAAGTAATTTTTATATTTTTTTTCTTCTTACTTGAATTTCATGATTTTAATTGCTATTTATTATTTATTTCTATATTTTCTGCAATTACTTGAAATAATCGTTCCGGGTTTGCTAAATGTACCTCTACCAAGTGATGCGTCGCCACACCTACCCGGTAGCATACGTTTCGGTGCACCGATATTTGATGAAGCTGAGAAAAATTGGCGCACCTATAGGCGATGTTGGCAAATCAGTCGTCTGCACATAAAACAATTAGCATATCAAAGGAATCGAAGAAATTTTTCTCCGGTATCGGTTTACGATTAGGAAATCGTATATTGCTCTTTATTTGACTCATTACGCATCGCACGTAGTAGAAAAAACCAAGCTTAAGAAAACATTTGCCTTCCTCTAGTTTCGTTTATTTATCCATATCATATTTTAGACATATTTGTGTTTGATTATCTACAATTAATTTTAATATGTACAATAGTGTTGATTATTGATTAACGACGAGTTAAGTGATCCTCTTCTTAATAATATATATACATTATCGTTCATTCTTTAAATAATTGCACACTTTATTTTTAAATAATAAGTTTAAATTTGTTAAAATGGAATATCTCAAAAACTATAGGGAATAGCATAAAATAAATTAAAATCTTCAATCAAAAAAAAAAAAAGATTCAATTTTTAGAAACATTATTTTTAATAAGAAAGGTAATGTTTTAAATTATTTATTTAAAGTTTTTTTTAATATAATCAAAGAAGTTTAAAACAAAAATTATTATCAGCCTTATTCTGAGTTTCACGTGAACAACGTTTCACCCGAAACGTTTTTGAGCTACCTAATTAAATTCTGATAAATTTAGTTTCTGTTTTGTTACAATGACAAAAAAAGTCACATCGCTGTCAGCTGATACCCGCAGCACCATTTAGCGTAATTTTGTGTTCTCTTCAGAATTTTGAAGCGCTTGCAACTATTAAAAGTATAAATAAAAAAAAATTAGATTTGAATATTTTTTGCTTTCCAATTGGCTGGCTGGATTTTTCTTTCACGAGATGTAGGCGAAACTGTGTAGTAAAGCATTTCTCACCAAGTAATTCCTATGGTAAACTAAAAAGTTAATTAAACCACCAGTAAATATTAAAGCAGTAGTCTTCCCTTAATTCAACCACTCTTAATTGAATTTCCAGCTTAATTGGTCGAAGGTTTGTCATTTTAATACTAAATCTACCACTACCAGTCAAATTGCCTTTCACATATTTAAGATATTTAAACGTTATCAAATCGAACTTACATGTCATTTCCTTAAATATGCGTATAATACATTCTTCAGTATTTACTTAAGTTTTTTTCTGAGAAACATTTGTAAGTTAATTTACATTTCCATGAATGGTCATTACGTATCTTATACATACATTATGCAGCACCTTTCTAATTCGATATACAAAAGTAAACAACTCTTTTATGTAGCTTTAAAAACTTTTAATAACTCGTTTTTACAATAGCTTCGTGCTTAATTTTATATTACAATTCAATAATCTCTTAGAGATACATAATGAAATTAAATATTTTCCTCTTTATTAAACTTAAGTTTTGTTCACGTTTTATTTTGCAATTAATAAAAATAAAAGTATTTAGTAAACGGTACACATGGTATAAGTGTTGCCGTTATTCTGTTAGCACGTACAATTCAATTTTTATCCAAGTGCCAAGTGTCTAACAAGGTATTTTTTAATTTTGTCAGCATGTCGACAATATTTACAATAGTGTATTACGTTTTAACATTTTATATAAAATCTATAAATATATATGAATATGATATTTTTTCTAATTTAAACTTTGTTGTCTTAATTTAAAATGCGGATAGAATACATAATAAGGTTAATCCGCAATTTATAATAGTAACACCAAAATCATAAAGAATATTTTCACATAATTATCAGCATTGCCGATGAGTTAACGCTATCATGATTTCAAGGTAAACAGGAGAAAAAATTGTTGGGGAGTATCTCACTGATTTTGTTATCAAATGGACGCAATAACATTCGCAATTAACCGTAAAAAAAATACCTCATGTTTTGATACTGAACATCTATAAAGTTAGAAACGTCTGAATTAGCCAAATATGAAACACGAATACGCTTAACTTTTCAATATCGATTTTATGTTAATTGTTTTCTTCACTTGTTTCGCCACTAATTAATTGATTAAAAAACTGGTTTAGACCTTTAACGGCGACTCCTGCGAAGAAACAAAATAAATTAAAAAATGAATAAACTGAGAGTTTGATAGCAATTTTTGATTTACCCTTGCCAGCAGATTGATCTTTGGAATCACGCCATTTGATGAAAGATTCACCGAGAATTACATAATTTTCATACAATTCAACAAAGAGATCATTCAGCAAACCTGTGCAAACATATAAAAATAAAAACTGCAGTGGCATACAAATTTGATGTATTTTACCTCGCGGGTGTTCTAAAGTGTTCACTCGGAACTGCATTGCATACAAACATTCGAGTTCTCGTTCTTCTTTTTGGTCAATATAACGATGTAGCACGGGTATGCAAACCCTTACAAAGCTTTCAGTGTCCAACTTATAACTTTCATCCTTAAAGTTTATTGAGAAGTTGAAAACAGAAGTCGTAAGACTGCGTATGAACTGTTTGTCAACATCAACAATATTTCCCTAATAATATTAGAGAGATTTATATAAGTTTGAAAGAAATATAACTTTATAATACATACATTGATATAATCAATAATGGCATCGTGGTCTGATCCTTCACTCAGTAAATGTTCCACGCGATCAACAACTTTGTTTATGTGTTTTTCTTTACCGTCTTTAACAATAATTTCTGGTAGGTCGTCTTCGCTTTCAACATACTCAAATTTCTAAAATCAAATTTAGTACAAGTGTTATTATTACTCTTTTAACATAATTGTAAAATTAAAAACTAAATTCAAGAAAATAAGTCGAAACATTTACAAAGGTACCGTTTTCGCAAAATTTGTCAAGTCCAAGAGATTTGTTTCATTCTTTGTCTATTGTATTATTTTAATTGAACATACATACATACACAGTTGTGTTCATGAAAATAGTAGTGTTGTAGGCCATGACTTTCAAATCTCTTTTCTAAAATATTTTGTTGCTTAAAAATTGAACTCCTCAGTAGAATTTTCGTAGGACTGAATAGAAAGTACAGAAAAGCAAAAAAAATCCCGTTACTTTTGTTTCGTGTTATTTTATTTGTGATGCATTTACATATTTGAACCAAAAATTTGCGGTTCATTAAAATTGTAGTGCTTTACGTCAGGGGTCGGCAAGGATTTTATTTCAAGAGTGCAACAACAATTACAACAAAAAACCAACAACAACAACAAATCGTTGTATACGGTGCAATAAGGAATTATTAACATAAAAAGAAACACATAAAAGCAACAACGCGCATGCCGGTAGCGCACACGGCAGCGCACCAGTTCGCCAACAACAACAAACCAACAACAAACATCACATAGCAAGAATTATGCGCAGTCGCAAGCGTTACGTATTTACCAACAATGACAAGCAAAGCAACAACACGCAAGGGGGTTGAATTTTTTTAGTGCAGTTGCGTCTGTCAACGATTCGGCGAATTACAACAATACGAAGTTGTTGTAAAAGAGTGGAAAGAGTTAGGCGCTGCCGACCCCTGCTTTACGTAATTAGTCGAAAAAATAGAATCAATAATTAGGCTAAGGAATCAGGGAAAGACCTTCAAGGGAACTGAAAATATGGTTGGAAGCATTGCCCCTGATATTTAAAGCTATTACCTATTGTAAGAAACCTAAAAATCGTGGTGGTAAGCGCCAGATTTCGTCATTAGACGACAGACGAAGTGCACGATATTGCAAGACTAAGCCCTCGGCGTCCTCAGAAATGATTAAAAATCAGCCAAATCTGTCGATCAGTGCTGTGACAATTCATCGTCGACTAATGGAAAATAATTTGAATACAAGAAGGTCCAGGAAGGTATACCTTTAGACGAAGAAGCACGTTGTTGCAAGAATACAATTTGCAAAAGATTATATGAAATGGAATGCCGAAGAATGGCGCAACGTGTATAGTCAGATGAGAGCAATGTATTTTTTTTTTTTTGGTGGAATAGGCGGCTCCAGACAGTAAGTTCATCGTCAACCAAACACAGGATACCACCACAAATACACTACCAATACCGTTAAACATGGTGGACTGACCATTATAGTATGGGCTTACTTTTGTTAGACTGGCGTTGGCCCTCTCCATTTGATCAAAGGTATTATAGACAAGTCAGTGTACTTTAATTTATTGAAGGATGTAATGCTACCGTACGCCAGTCGGGAAATGCCTTTAAAATGTGTGAAAGTATAAAATGAGAGAGTAGACGTGTTTTTATTATCTGCTCTATTTTATATTAATTAAAGTGTTAAAAGTCAAAATTATTAATTCTGCTTTGTAAAAAAGTTATAATAACCAAAGAGAATAAATAATAAAAAGAGATTTCATGGATGCGTCAGAACATAAAATGTTGCGATTGTGCGGTGTGGTCGTGAGTTGGTCGAAAACTTCGCCGTGAAATCAAGATCCACAGGAGAATTTTTAGTCAAAAAAGTGGTCGAACGCGTCATAGAAAAGCGAAATTGAAAAAGGAGAATTAACTGAACTCGTTTGTTTGCAATCGTTTTTCATTTTCGTTCGTATTGTATTTTGTTTACATTTTTTCTTTCGTATGCTGAATAGAAATTTCATTTTATATGCAATTCATATTAATGGATTTCATATAAAATTAAATTTGGTAGCTCATTATGGGAATTTGGCAACAATGCTAAATCAATGAAACGAAGTATTTTCATCTAATTAACTTATGTTATTTTATTTTATTTTTGGTTGATATCTTTAGTTTTTTTTTTTTTGGGAATTTAAGTTAAATGATAAATTATGAAAAATATAAAATATATCTATAAGCACATAAAAAATTTAATTTTTACTTAAGTAGGATTTTCATTGCAGCATAAGCGAAGCAAAAACCTGCACACACACACACATATGTATGTATGCGCTTGTTTGGTTTTTGCTTTGATGATAGAAAAAAGTCAATCATTGGTGGAAATTGCCTTCCAGCACAATGTTGACATATACCGTTCACATAGCCATCAGAAGTCGGGGATATAGCTTTTAATGAAATTATTTCAAAATATGGATGCCATATGAAAGATAATTTAATGAACTATAATATAAACTCATAAAAGTTTGAAATTTCAGCAATAGCTTTTAAAAATTTTCGAGATATCACAATTTATTTAAGTTTCTGGTCAATTTACTTTGTTAAAAAGCGTTATTTTTTTGGAAAAGTTTTTATTCAGTAAACATTTGAATTAATACATAAGAAAGCGCATTTTATATCCTTTCAAATGGTGTGCTATTCTAAGCTAGTTTTCTTGGGTTTCCGGATTTTTTAAGGTAGGAAAGTGAACGAGCTCTAGAAATTTACTTAATTTTTTATTAAGAATTTTAGTTTTTTTTTTTTGAAAAATATCACCGTAAACAAATCTGTTATTGTTTTTATTGTTGTTATTGTTTATACTGTTGCTGAAGTTGTTCTTTTGTTGTTGTTGGTGTTCTTGCTTTTGTTTTTTGAACAAATCACAAAATTTGGATCGCTTAATTTTTTATTAAAATTTTTATTTTTTTTTTTGAAAAATGTCATCGCAAACATCTCTGTTATTGTTTTTATTGTTGATACTGTTGCTGAAGTTGTTCTTTTGTTGTTGTTGGTGTTCTTGCTTTTGTTTTTTCAACAAATCACAAGTTGTTAAACATCTTAACGTTAATAAACTCCTGTCTGTTTTTCAATCGGGTTTTAGAGCCGACCACAGTTGTTCAACTGCTCTCCTCAAAATAATGGAGGACATAAGACCATCGTTTGATAGAGGCGACGTTACAGTCTTAACTTTGTTGGACCTTTCTAAAGCGTTCGACACAGTTGACCACGAAATCCTTGGAACTTAAAAACTACGTTGGCTTCGCAAGTAGTGCTGCAAAGCTTCTAAATAGTTACCTGAGCAATCGTTACCAATTCGTGATGTGTAACAATAAACCATCTTTTCCAAAAAAACTTTACTCTGGTGTGCCACAAGGATCCACCCTAGGTCCCATCCTATTCAGTATATTTATTAGTGACATTACTGCTTGAAATCTGGTGCTACTTACTACCATGTTTCGCGCCGCGGCGAAGTCAATCCGCCGTAGACCGTTGTTTGAGGAGGTCTCATGGAGGCTGAACTGACCGACAGTGGGGCCAAATATACCTTCTCTTCCGACCTTTCCGTTGAAGTCCCCGAGTACAATCTTAACATCGTGGGCCGGGCAGCGGTCATATACTTCCTCGAGTCTCACGTAGAATGCATCTTTGACAACATCGTCCTTTTCCTCCGTCGGGGCGTGCGCGCAAATCAAGCTGATGTTAAAAAATCGAGCTTTGACGCGGATCGTTGCCAACCTTTCGTTCACAGGTGCAAACCTGAAGATATGGTGGCGAAGTCTCTTGCTTACAACGAATCCGCATCCTAATTCGCGCCTCTCCGCATGACAGCTGTAGTAGATATCGCAACTTGTTTGGTGAGAGCAACCTTGTCCTATCCATCTTATTTCCTGGATGGCGGTGATATCAGCCTTAATTTTTTTGAGGGCATCCGCCAATTCGATAGAGGCACCTTCCCTATTGAGGGTCCGGCTATTCCAGGTGCATATCCTTAAATCATAGTCCTTTTTTCGTTTGCAGTGGTCGTCAACGTTGAGGGGTTCTTTATCCGAGGCTTCTTTATCCGAGGCTTTTTTAGTTTTCATTGGATTCTTTTTTTTTTACGTGGCGGGTACCAAACCCTGCGCACAACCCATTTTACTTCCAGGGAGGACGCGCTGCACACATTCGCTCACTATCTCAGCGGATGCGGATATAGCTACCCAGATGGAGCCAGCGGGGAGGCTGTGTGTCAACTTGCTAATGGTTGGCTCAGAGATCGCTCTGGCAATCCCCAGGTGGAAAGCAGTCAGAAAAGTAGCACCAGATTTCAACACCTCGACATCCACAAGGCCACTTGGCTGTCCCCTGATCAGAAAACACAAAACCAAATCGATCATGTTGTGATCGACGGAAGGCATGCTTCCAGCGTGCTAGACGTTCGTACGTTCCGTGGAGTCAGTATTGACTCCGATCACTATCTTGTTGCAGCCAAGATACGCATGCGGCTGTGCAATGCAAAGGATGTACGCTCTGGTATGCAACGAAAGCTGGACGTCGCTAAACTGCAATCACATCGGACGGCCGAAGCCTATTCCGCTCACCTCTCAGAAGTGCTCCTTCAACCTGACTCTCTACCCGATGATGCCGGTGGACTTTGGGCGCATATTTCCCGCTTCATGTGCTCTGCCGCTGAGGAAGTAATTGGTTTCCGACGCCCACCTCCGCGAAATCAATGGTATGACCAGGAGTGTCGCGAAGCTACTGCAGTGAAAAACGCCGCATACAAAAGAATACTGCAGTCAGCCGCAACGCGAGCCGTACGCGAAAACTACCGGGAAAAGAGAAAGGAAGAGAGGCGCCTTTTCAGACGCAAGAAACGAGAGCAGGAAAGGTGTGAGCGTGAGAAACTCGAAGTGTTACGAGGCAGGAATGATGCTCGAAAATTTTACCAAGAAGTCAAGCGTCTGACCCAAGGTTTCAAGCCCGGAGCATCTACCTGTAAAGATGAACACGGAAATCTGGTTACGGATACACAAGGTACACTGAGATTATGGAGGGAACACTTTTCCAAGCTGCTTGCTGGCGATGACTCCACCAATCCCGCCTTTGGAGAAATTAATCCGATGCCACCAATCAACGACGATGGTGTGGACGTACCACCACCTAGCCATGACGCGGTACGAGTTGTGATACAGCGACTTAAGAACAACAAAGCGACCGGTGCTGACGGCCTGCCTGCTGAATTGTTCAAGACCGGTGGCGATGAGCTGATAGGGTGTATGCATCAACTCATCTGCAAAATATGGCTAGCAGAAAGCATACCCGACGATTGGAATCTCAGTGTCCTTTGTCCTATACTGAAGAAAGGTGACCCTACAATTTGCGCAAACTACCGGGGAATCAGTCTTCTTGCCATCTCATACAAGGTCCTGTCGACCGTACTGTGTGAAAGACTTAAGCCGTTCGCCAACACACTGATTGGGCCTTATCAGTGCGGCTTTAGACCTGGTAAGTCCACCATAGACCAGATCTTCACACTACTTCAAATCCTGGAAAAAACCCACGAAAAACAGATCGATACCCATCATCTTTTTATCGATTTTAAGGCTGCTTTCGATAGCCCGATACGGGGCTATGCCCTGCGAAGCTAGTGCGGCTTTGCAGAATGACGCATGCGCAGTCGCAAGCGTTACGTATTTACCAACAATGACAAGCAAAGCAACAACACGCAAGGGGGTTGAATTTTTTTAGTGCAGTTGCGTCTGTCAACGATTCGGCGAATTACAACAATACGAAGTTGTTGTAAAAGAGTGGAAAGAGTTAGGCGCTGCCGACCCCTGCTTTACGTAATTAGTCGAAAAAATAGAATCAATAATTAGGCTAAGGAATCAGGGAAAGACCTTCAAGGGAACTGAAAATATGGTTGGAAGCATTGCCCCTGATATTTAAAGCTATTACCTATTGTAAGAAACCTAAAAATCGTGGTGGTAAGCGCCAGATTTCGTCATTAGACGACAGACGAAGTGCACGATATTGCAAGACTAAGCCCTCGGCGTCCTCAGAAATGATTAAAAATCAGCCAAATCTGTCGATCAGTGCTGTGACAATTCATCGTCGACTAATGGAAAATAATTTGAATACAAGAAGGTCCAGGAAGGTATACCTTTAGACGAAGAAGCACGTTGTTGCAAGAATACAATTTGCAAAAGATTATATGAAATGGAATGCCGAAGAATGGCGCAACGTGTATAGTCAGATGAGAGCAATGTATTTTTTTTTTTTTGGTGGAATAGGCGGCTCCAGACAGTAAGTTCATCGTCAACCAAACACAGGATACCACCACAAATACACTACCAATACCGTTAAACATGGTGGACTGACCATTATAGTATGGGCTTACTTTTGTTAGACTGGCGTTGGCCCTCTCCATTTGATCAAAGGTATTATAGACAAGTCAGTGTACTTTAATTTATTGAAGGATGTAATGCTACCGTACGCCAGTCGGGAAATGCCTTTAAAATGTGTGAAAGTATAAAATGAGAGAGTAGACGTGTTTTTATTATCTGCTCTATTTTATATTAATTAAAGTGTTAAAAGTCAAAATTATTAATTCTGCTTTGTAAAAAAGTTATAATAACCAAAGAGAATAAATAATAAAAAGAGATTTCATGGATGCGTCAGAACATAAAATGTTGCGATTGTGCGGTGTGGTCGTGAGTTGGTCGAAAACTTCGCCGTGAAATCAAGATCCACAGGAGAATTTTTAGTCAAAAAAGTGGTCGAACGCGTCATAGAAAAGCGAAATTGAAAAAGGAGAATTAACTGAACTCGTTTGTTTGCAATCGTTTTTCATTTTCGTTCGTATTGTATTTTGTTTACATTTTTTCTTTCGTATGCTGAATAGAAATTTCATTTTATATGCAATTCATATTAATGGATTTCATATAAAATTAAATTTGGTAGCTCATTATGGGAATTTGGCAACAATGCTAAATCAATGAAACGAAGTATTTTCATCTAATTAACTTATGTTATTTTATTTTATTTTTGGTTGATATCTTTAGTTTTTTTTTTTTTTGGGAATTTAAGTTAAATGATAAATTATGAAAAATATAAAATATATCTATAAGCACATAAAAAATTTAATTTTTACTTAAGTAGGATTTTCATTGCAGCATAAGCGAAGCAAAAACCTGCACACACACACACATATGTATGTATGCGCTTGTTTGGTTTTTGCTTTGATGATAGAAAAAAGTCAATCATTGGTGGAAATTGCCTTCCAGCACAATGTTGACATATACCGTTCACATAGCCATCAGAAGTCGGGGATATAGCTTTTAATGAAATTATTTCAAAATATGGATGCCATATGAAAGATAATTTAATGAACTATAATATAAACTCATAAAAGTTTGAAATTTCAGCAATAGCTTTTAAAAATTTTCGAGATATCACAATTTATTTAAGTTTCTGGTCAATTTACTTTGTTAAAAAGCGTTATTTTTTTGGAAAAGTTTTTATTCAGTAAACATTTGAATTAATACATAAGAAAGCGCATTTTATATCCTTTCAAATGGTGTGCTATTCTAAGCTAGTTTTCTTGGGTTTCCGGATTTTTTAAGGTAGGAAAGTGAACGAGCTCTAGAAATTTACTTAATTTTTTATTAAGAATTTTAGTTTTTTTTTTTTGAAAAATATCACCGTAAACAAATCTGTTATTGTTTTTATTGTTGTTATTGTTTATACTGTTGCTGAAGTTGTTCTTTTGTTGTTGTTGGTGTTCTTGCTTTTGTTTTTTGAACAAATCACAAAATTTGGATCGCTTAATTTTTTATTAAAATTTTTATTTTTTTTTTTGAAAAATGTCATCGCAAACATCTCTGTTATTGTTTTTATTGTTGTTATTGTTGATACTGTTGCTGAAGTTGTTCTTTTGTTGTTGTTGGTGTTCTTGCTTTTGTTTTTTCAACAAATCACAAGTTGTTAAACATCTTAACGTTAATAAACTCCTGTCTGTTTTTCAATCGGGTTTTAGAGCCGACCACAGTTGTTCAACTGCTCTCCTCAAAATAATGGAGGACATAAGACCATCGTTTGATAGAGGCGACGTTACAGTCTTAACTTTGTTGGACCTTTCTAAAGCGTTCGACACAGTTGACCACGAAATCCTTGGAACTTAAAAACTACGTTGGCTTCGCAAGTAGTGCTGCAAAGCTTCTAAATAGTTACCTGAGCAATCGTTACCAATTCGTGATGTGTAACAATAAACCATCTTTTCCAAAAAAACTTTACTCTGGTGTGCCACAAGGATCCACCCTAGGTCCCATCCTATTCAGTATATTTATTAGTGACATTACTGCTTGAAATCTGGTGCTACTTACTACCATGTTTCGCGCCGCGGCGAAGTCAATCCGCCGTAGACCGTTGTTTGAGGAGGTCTCATGGAGGCTGAACTGACCGACAGTGGGGCCAAATATACCTTCTCTTCCGACCTTTCCGTTGAAGTCCCCGAGTACAATCTTAACATCGTGGGCCGGGCAGCGGTCATATACTTCCTCGAGTCTCACGTAGAATGCATCTTTGACAACATCGTCCTTTTCCTCCGTCGGGGCGTGCGCGCAAATCAAGCTGATGTTAAAAAATCGAGCTTTGACGCGGATCGTTGCCAACCTTTCGTTCACAGGTGCAAACCTGAAGATATGGTGGCGAAGTCTCTTGCTTACAACGAATCCGCATCCTAATTCGCGCCTCTCCGCATGACAGCTGTAGTAGATATCGCAACTTGTTTGGTGAGAGCAACCTTGTCCTATCCATCTTATTTCCTGGATGGCGGTGATATCAGCCTTAATTTTTTTGAGGGCATCCGCCAATTCGATAGAGGCACCTTCCCTATTGAGGGTCCGGCTATTCCAGGTGCATATCCTTAAATCATAGTCCTTTTTTCGTTTGCAGTGGTCGTCAACGTTGAGGGGTTCTTTATCCGAGGCTTCTTTATCCGAGGCTTTTTTAGTTTTCATTGGATTCTTTTTTTTTTACGTGGCGGGTACCAAACCCTGCGCACAACCCATTTTACTTCCAGGGAGGACGCGCTGCACACATTCGCTCACTATCTCAGCGGATGCGGATATAGCTACCCAGATGGAGCCAGCGGGGAGGCTGTGTGTCAACTTGCTAATGGTTGGCTCAGAGATCGCTCTGGCAATCCCCAGGTGGAAAGCAGTCAGAAAAGTAGCACCAGATTTCAACACCTCGACATCCACAAGGCCACTTGGCTGTCCCCTGATCAGAAAACACAAAACCAAATCGATCATGTTGTGATCGACGGAAGGCATGCTTCCAGCGTGCTAGACGTTCGTACGTTCCGTGGAGTCAGTATTGACTCCGATCACTATCTTGTTGCAGCCAAGATACGCATGCGGCTGTGCAATGCAAAGGATGTACGCTCTGGTATGCAACGAAAGCTGGACGTCGCTAAACTGCAATCACATCGGACGGCCGAAGCCTATTCCGCTCACCTCTCAGAAGTGCTCCTTCAACCTGACTCTCTACCCGATGATGCCGGTGGACTTTGGGCGCATATTTCCCGCTTCATGTGCTCTGCCGCTGAGGAAGTAATTGGTTTCCGACGCCCACCTCCGCGAAATCAATGGTATGACCAGGAGTGTCGCGAAGCTACTGCAGTGAAAAACGCCGCATACAAAAGAATACTGCAGTCAGCCGCAACGCGAGCCGTACGCGAAAACTACCGGGAAAAGAGAAAGGAAGAGAGGCGCCTTTTCAGACGCAAGAAACGAGAGCAGGAAAGGTGTGAGCGTGAGAAACTCGAAGTGTTACGAGGCAGGAATGATGCTCGAAAATTTTACCAAGAAGTCAAGCGTCTGACCCAAGGTTTCAAGCCCGGAGCATCTACCTGTAAAGATGAACACGGAAATCTGGTTACGGATACACAAGGTACACTGAGATTATGGAGGGAACACTTTTCCAAGCTGCTTGCTGGCGATGACTCCACCAATCCCGCCTTTGGAGAAATTAATCCGATGCCACCAATCAACGACGATGGTGTGGACGTACCACCACCTAGCCATGACGCGGTACGAGTTGTGATACAGCGACTTAAGAACAACAAAGCGGCCGGTGCTGACGGCCTGCCTGCTGAATTGTTCAAGACCGGTGGCGATGAGCTGATAGGGTGTATGCATCAACTCATCTGCAAAATATGGCTAGCAGAAAGCATACCCGACGATTGGAATCTCAGTGTCCTTTGTCCTATACTGAAGAAAGGTGACCCTACAATTTGCGCAAACTACCGGGGAATCAGTCTTCTTGCCATCTCATACAAGGTCCTGTCGACCGTACTGTGTGAAAGACTTAAGCCGTTCGCCAACACACTGATTGGGCCTTATCAGTGCGGCTTTAGACCTGGTAAGTCCACCATAGACCAGATCTTCACACTACTTCAAATCCTGGAAAAAACCCACGAAAAACAGATCGATACCCATCATCTTTTTATCGATTTTAAGGCTGCTTTCGATAGCCCGATACGGGGCTATGCCCTGCGAAGCTAGTGCGGCTTTGCAGAATGACGTTGAGCAACACATCCAGCTCCGTCAGGGTAGGAACGGACCTCTCCGAACCATTTGATACCGAACGAGGTTTCAGACAAGGCGATCCACTATCCTGCAACCTCTTCAACTTTTTGATAGAAGGGGTGTTGCGAAAAGCCAGTGTACATCGTAATGGCACTATTTTCTACAAAAGTGTCCAGCTCCTTGCATATGCCGATGATATTGATATCATTGGACGTTGTAAGCGAGATGTTACTGCTGCGTTTTCTGCTATCGAAAAAGAATCAGCGAAGGCCCACCTTCCACCTTTGACGGTGAACGAGGGCAAAACAAAGTATATGCTGTCCACAAGCAGGGAGACGCGGCGCATTGGATCCAACATTGCTGCGAACAGCTATACTTTCGAAGTTGTCAAGGAATTCACCTATCTTAACACTCAAAACGATATCAGCTTGGAGATAAAGCGAAGACTCACTCTTGCTAATAGGTGTTACTACGGTCTCAGTAAGCAATTGAGTAGTAGAGACCTCTCTCGCCCGACAAAACTGACACTCTACAAGACGCTCATCTTACCCGTGCTACTCTACGGTGCAGAAGCATGGGTTGTGTCGCAGACCGATGCAGCCACACTTGGGGTGTTTGAGAGAAAAATTCTTCGCAAAATCTTCGGTCCTGTTCGCGTCGGCGACGACTACCGTATTCGAATGAACCATGAACTGTACGAGCTCTACGATGACATCGACTTAGTCAAGCGCATCACTATCCAACGTCTGCGCTGGCTGGGACATGTTGTGCGTATGGACGAAGAAGCTCCGGCGAAAAAGGTGTTTGATGCGGAAGCCGCTGGGCGACGACGGAGAGGAAGACCATGCCTCCGATGGAAAGACCAAGCCGAAGAAACCCTATCCACGCTTTGTGTGACTGATTGGAGAAGGCGCGCGCGAAGCAGAGGCGCCTGGAGAGAGCTTTTGAGGTCGGCCGTAACCCGGTAACGGGTTGTTATGGCCACCCAAGTAAGTAAGTAGACATTACTGCTTTCTGTAAAAATGTTTCCATCCATCTACATGCTGATGATGTTCAGATTTATTGTTCCAGACCTATTGGTCTTGTTGAAGATCTGATTGCACGAACTAATGAAGAGCTTGATGCAATCTCCTCTTGGTCAAACCAAAATAATTTAAACCTCAACGCCAGTAAGTCTAAGTCAATTGTTATTTCGCATAATCGGGTTGCAAATGAAGATTTACTATCACTTTATATGGGAGGCAATCTTATACCTCACGAAAATACCGTAGCGAGCCTAGGCTTCAAACTTTTTTTAACCTTAGCTGCACTACCCACGTTAACTCTACAATTTGTAAAATTTATTTCATCTTAAGAAAACTGTGGTCGACTACTTCTATTGTACCTCAAATTGTTAAACTAAGGTTAGTAAAATCATTAATTGTGCCTCTTATATCTTTTAGTAAACTGGTTTATTGTCATTTGGACTCATCGTTTCAAAAGCTTCAAAAAGTTGTCAATACCTCAGCAAGATATGTATGTATTTGACAAAGGCAGATTTCATCATATTTCACAATATTCCGTAAAACTTCCGTAAAACACAGTCCAATTTCCTAAAAATGCGTAACTTAATATTCCTTCATAAGCTAATTCACACTAAAACACCTAATTATTTGTTTTGCAAATTACAGTTTTCTCAATCCTTAAGAAGCTATAATCTTATTTTGCCTCGCTTCAAGTATACAGTGTCATCCAGAATGTTTTTCGTTAGGGTTGCTATACTCTGGAATTCCTTGCCACGATCTATAAAATCCTTAAGCAATCCTAGATGTTTTAAAATTGCAGTTCTTGACTTTCTTAATAATCTTTAGCACATTTCCTCAGTAATCTCTAACTTTTTGCACTCATAATCTTATTTGTTTTTCATTATTATTTTATCCAAAATTTATCTCATTGTAATATTTATTCTATTGTACTCAAAAGACGAAGTCTTATGCACATGTACCTCATAAATAAATAAATAATAAAAAAAAATGGACCATTCAAAAGGATAACGATCCTAAACACACTAGTAAACTCGCTTATAAAGGGTATAGCCGCGTTTGCATGGTGAATGTGCCCCCAATAGGAACCTATAATGTTATGTATACCAACATGTAGGGCATGTGACCAGTAGTCACTATGAAACAATTTTTTTTTTTGAATCAATGGGTCCACTTTATTATAAACAAATTCGATTTTTCTAAAGTCCTCTACGTCTTTCTGACGTAAGATTTATGACATAAATGCGCTGATGTATTCTGCGTAAGATAAAAAAAGAGTTTCTTAGTGCACTCAATTGATGTTCAAAGGCATCAGTTTTTCCGAAAGGCCGCAATGCAATTGCATAGTAAAAAATATCAAATGCGTACACATAACTAACTGTACGTAGATGATTGTATGATGTGTGTATAACGTGTACTACGGATACTACGAATTTGATATTTTTTACTAAATTCCAAGTAGTCGGGATTTTAGATCATCTCATATACAATACCATTATAACTTATAAATGTTTAAAAACCGCAAAGGTTCAAAAATATATCTTACTTTATATTCGTGTCCTTATTATTTCGCACAGGCTAAAACTGAGCTCACTTCACAATTCGATCAACAACTTCGAAACGACGAAAAATAGTTTTACTCTGATAACGGTATCCCAGCAAGTAATGTAATATAACATTTTTCAATTTATTCAAACAGAAGCAGAGGTGTGTTTGAACTATTTTAATGTAAGTGTCCTTATTATTGCGCACACCACTGTATCTTAAGAAAGCGCCATCATTGATATGAAATATATACTTGTGAGGAGATATCAAACGAATCGTAACAACAGCAAAGTCATCAAGTAGAACACAGTTTTAATAAAAGTTTAAAGGGACTTGGGCTTAAATTCTTGTGAATTGTTGTAAGGACCTTATTGACTCTATTCCACGTCGATGCGAAGTCGTAATAAACAATAAAGCGTTTATCACGAAATATTAGACCCAAAGAAACATGTATAACATGTGACATGTAGTTTAAATTAAGTTGTGTCGCTTTTTTTTAATTTTAGTAACCACTACTATTTTCGTGAATAGCATTATTTTTGAATTTTATTTTGATTAAGCCATTGCGTTAAAATAAATAAAAGATTCTAACAAAAAAAAACTGTAAATATTCAAGGAAATGAATATACATTACTATTTTTTCAAAACTTTAAATGAAAATTGTGCTCATCATTTAATTTGATAGTAAAACACCCAGGACCCAACGGTATTACTATTATCGTGAGCACAGCTGTATGTATAAGACAGTAGCCAAAAGCTAAAAAATGGCTCAATAAATGGATGAATTATTTTTTATTAATAGTATGTATCCAATGTCGTATTCCATCGATTTAAATTCAATACATGACAGAAGTTGAAAAAGAAACAACTTATAAAATTAATGTACATATTTATATGTAATATATAATTTTTATAGTATTGTCAAAAACTTTAAATCGGAAATATTTCAAAAATAAGCTACAGCTGTCGAAAACAGCTATCACTATTAAAATCAGCGTACTATCGAGTAGGTTTGTCAACTAGATTTCGAGTATGTTAAAAAAAAGGATTCCCATTCAAGCGGTGTTATTATTACATAAGGGGTCGTCCATAACAGATGTCCGCATTTAATTTTTGTTCGTTGTTTATGGACGACGCTTATGACTATATTTTATAAAAGTAAGAGGAATACATATATGGAAAAAAAATTTAAAATAATATTTCTTGATTTAAATAGATAAATGGAACCAAAATATTACTTACATTTGTTTGAATAAAGTTTTTAACTTCACTCTCTGGCATGAAATCAGTCCACTTCATACTAAACTTTTTCCACATATCTCTTGTAAATCTGACACCGATCTCTCGAGTGCAATAAGTAAGATAAGTTTTGAGGAATTTCGGACCTAAGTTTGATGACTCATCGTCTTGAAGTTCTTTAATCCACAAGTCTTTTATTGTTAAAATTTGCTGAGTAATCAATGGTCCTATGGTATAAAAATAATGTATTGAAGTTGATTAGAAGCAGTCAATATTTAACTTACCAGTAAATTCAAAAATGTACAACCACAAGTCAGGAACATCATAAATTAAATCGCTAGCAAATTTGCAAAATTGCTCGTAAGCAAGTCGAAAATGATCTACCGAAATAAATTTATGCTTAATTAAAAATACGACAATATTGGCAATATACCGCCTATTTAATTGTCTAACATTAGCCAAATGCAAGTAATCTGTAAGAATATAGTACAATAAACCACAGCGTTGTCTTTCTTGAATTCGATTAATGCAGGGAACTATCGCTGTAGATATAGTCTTTGGGCTAGCAGCTATTTCTATCATTTCAGAAACAACTGATTTCATAAGTTTAAGTTCATCATCACTTGGCTCTTCAAATTCGGCCACCGGTGGTGTAGATGGGAATGAAGTGTTTGAAGATTCACTAGAACGTTGTTGGGAGGACTGTTGAGTCTGATCACCGCGATGATGTGGATGTAAAGCAGACGCTGAGGACATTGATGCCAAACCAGAAGGCTGTCATGATGATGAAATAAAAGTTATTTCTTTATAATAAAAATATAATATATACTCGGAGATACCTTCCCTGACATTCTAGGTGTCATTGGCTGAGAATAGTTTTTATGACTAGCAGACTTTTGCATTGAAGAAGGCATTGTCATCATCATGCCCCTTCCACTTTGATTTCCTCTAGACGAAGAGTTTTCTCGTGAACCCTGCGATGAACCTGTGCGTGAATGAATACCTGTATCGCAAACAAATATGTATTTAGTAATTGTAATTGTTACAAAAAATTATTTTACCTCGTTCGTTATAACGATCACGTTCCATTGATCCTTTATTGTAAGAACCTTTATTGCGTGGACCACCACGATCGCGATCACGATCACGGTCACGATCGTTGATGCTTTTATTTGTATCAACAAAAGAGGAAAGTGCAGCAAATGAGTTTGAAGCTGTGACCGTTGGTGTTGATTGTCTCTGCGTGCTATTCCAAATAAACTGATGGACACCACCCATTTTTTTGGAACCCATATCAAGATTTTGATTAAGCTATAATTTGAAGTCATAGATATAAGGTAATTTCTTTAATGTTTTTTTTTTTAAATTTAAAATACTAACATATAGTTAGATACTAAAGTACGATTTTCCAAGTTTAAAACGTATTGGATCGTAAAGCTTCCGTGGCCAAGAAGTATAGTTTTTTAAATATCCTAAAGGTTATAAAACACACCCATCAGAAAACAAAAACCGATTCTACACGCATTGCTTTACGATGCAATGAGTTCCAAACCCGGAATATCGTTCATTAATATCTCATTCTCTGATACTAACCAAACATTCCAATTTATTTGTATCGACGGCTTGGGACCTGCTTCCTTTACTAGTTTGAATTGTATGCCACGTGTTATCTTCGTTATTTCCGCCTGAAATATTATTGCCTCCTCCACCACTATTCCCACTACTTCCACTTTGCTGTTGTCTACGTAAACTACCTGTATCACCTCTTTGGCTATGGCTGCCACCATATCCTCCACTAGAACGATTATCATTAAAGCGGCCACCCCCAAGACGATCATCTCTTTTTCCTGAATTTTGATTTCCACCGCTAGAACCAGAGAGCATGCCACCATAATTTAAATATTGAGAAGACATATGCTCAGTTTTGGCTTCCTTATCAATTTGTTCCATAGTTTTGGGGCCCTCATTTCGAGACGACTGCCACTTATTCGTTCGCAAGTCTATAACGTCTTGCAGCATAAATCGAACTCTTGAACTGACTCTAGCACCTTCCTTATCCGATTTCGAAGCTATCGATTGCATACGTTCTATTGTTTTTTCTAATGAATAACAAATTTTAGAATCCTTCGTTGTGGTCTGCTCATATTTGGCGCCAACAGTCGTCAACAATTTGCAGAGGCACTCTAACAAGTCTTCGTATTTAGGATCCAACAGTTTCTCAATACAGTGATATATAATTTTTCCCGTTAGCATGGATATTTTAAACAGTTCACCTATAAACCGCACCGTTCCACCAGATCGTCTACGAATTTTACGTTCTTCTTCTTCTAACAAAGCTTGTAATTCATTTTTTTCAGTTTGATCAGTGCTAGCTTTGATTCTGTCCATAATTGGCTGCAGCTTTTTTTCTCTATCTGCTCGCTGAGTTACGTTTTGTGTAAATTCACGTTCAGTTTTGTCTAGCAATGCACTACGAAACGCTGCCAAATTAGTTTTGGTACCGCTTTCCATACGTTCATCTTGTGCTTTTACTTCCACAACAAGTCGGTGACACAACCGTGCATAAGAAACAGAAAAATTTGGCTCGTCGATTGCCTTCTCAAATACTAAGACCATAACATCTTCAACCTTATCTGGTGAATCAATTTTCAATTTTATTATTTCTTCAACCAGTGCATCAAACTTTTCCGGTGTTAGTTTATTTAATATGCCGCGCACTCTTCTTATAAGTTCATCTTTTTCACGTTGCACACGAACAGCAGGATCAATCTCACTATCTTTAGAGCCACCAAGAACACTTGGTCGCCACGCATTATCAGTTTCACTTAATTTAACATCTTGATTAAGTGAGAGATTAATATGTATCAATCTTTTTTCGCCTTTCGTACTATTACGCGCATTAACACCAGACATTGAAGCTTGTTTGCTCATGTAGTTATTACTTTCACCACCACGACTACCACCAATTGGTCCAACCATTGATTGCACACCACGTCCTTTGCTATTATTTCCGCGTGCAAAAGATGGCATAAGATTGTCACTGCCTGACATTATAGACACATTGCTTACCTCAGGTTGTATTCGCGATGCTTTTGCTTCTCTTAGTTGAAGAAGCTGTTCACGATCATATTGTTTTTTGCCTGAAGGGTTTTGTGGTGACCACTGGCCTTCGTTATAGTTTATCAAAGCAGATGCAGCAGCAGTTGATGAAGGTGCAGCAGCTGTTGACGATGTAACCAAAGGCGTCTCTGTCGCAAATTCGTTACTGGTAGTCTCTGTTGTGATTATGTCTGTTGTAGATACTGCTGTGCAACACGTTTTATCAGAGTTTGTTGTGCTGCTCAATGAATCTATTTCGCCATTCGTTGAAGAAGCCGCAGAGCTTGCTGGTTCAATTTGAGTTTTTTCCAAACCTGTGCTGAGCAGGTGAGGATCTTTAAAAGTATCTGTTTCAGACGACATATGCACAATGTTCTTGTGATCTGTTTCGTCACCAACAATAGCAGCGTCTTTATCAATGTCTGAGGAAGATATTTTATCACTATCGATTGTGTCACTAATATGTAATTTGTCTTCAGTCATAGAAACTGATCCTGTTAAGGTTGCAGGACTGCTTAATTCTGCTTTAGGTAATGTTAAAGAGGGTGGCATAGGTGTAGGTGTAGGTGCAGGTGGTTCTTTCACAGCCACAGTAATTTGAGTAAGGTTATCCTCACCGCTGCCATTTGTGGCAGTTGCATCAGTATCCATGAAGACATTACTTGGTATTGTTTCTACTACTGCTGTTTCTTGTTCATTAAGTTTCATATTTTGGAACAAGCTCTCAACTTCTTCCGGAAGAATGGTAGTATTTACTTCTGTTAAAGTTTGGGTAGGGGATTTAGTAAAACTACTACTGTTACCTAAATTACAAATCTGACTGATTTGTTCAGGATCAGTATCTGGATAATTGCTGTCTGGGAAAATATAAGTGTAGGAATTAGCATTAATTTGGCTATCGGTAGTTGTTTGGTTTGTAGTGTTTGTGCAGCCGCCGCTGCTGGTATCTTTGGGTAACTGAATATTTGTTTCGGTAACTTGTGGTGCTATTGTCGACGACGTGGTAGAATCTAACAATTCTAACTGAGTAGTGTGAATGCTTGAATGCTGACTTGGATCTAGTTGACTGTCATGTGGCACTTGGGAATTTTGAGGAAGCGGCTGAACATTTAATAATTTAACAGGAGTTTCATCAGTTTTTTTTTGTTGATGATGGGCTTTGCTTATTTCCTCAGCATTTTTACCTGAAAAAAATTAAACAAAATTTACAAAAAAAGACCAAACCATATTGATCAACACAAATAATTTGCTTGTTTCGGAATAATTGCTACAGGAGATATGTGTATGAATTCCATTGGAAAATTTTTATCTATTATCCTCAGAATTGACCCATTACGTCAGAATTCTGAAATATTTGAGGTTGAGTATCTCCTAAAACATGATGGTATTTTTTTTGTCTACTTTCGAGGCCAAGGACAGAATTCAAAAAAAAGTTATTCAGCTTAGTTTTAATAAAAGCATCACTCAGTACTGTCCTTGCCCTTTAAAACGAGCTTTCAAGTGATGATCTAACTGTGATGTTTCCTTGCAAAGTTATAGCAATTAAAAAGACATAAATTTGATCCCCTACGACCCAACAATATTAACCAACCGGTTTCAAATTCAAATTCACCTTAAAATGGCTGTAACTTTGCGAGGAAATATCATAAATGATCATTTGAAAGCTCTTTTTATAGGGGATAGACGGTATTAAATGACGCTTTTATTGCAAATAAGCTGAACAAATTTTTTGAATCCTACACATGGCCTCCTATACAAAATTTTACAAATCGATTCAATGCTGTATTTTTAACAAGCAAACATGACAGCAAAATACTAAGGACTGTCCCAGAAAAAACTTGCACTTTGTTTTTTAATCATAAAAAAATACCCAGCAATTTTTTTGGTTTTTTTTATTTTTTTATTAATAATGGCTAGTGTTCAGAATATAAATATCTAAGAACTAATTAACAATTTTGTTTTTTCTATAAAAATTTCTTACTTTTTTTTTAAGGCCCTTCATTAATTTTTGCACAGTTGTTTCATCGACAGTACGGTACGATTTTTTCCACTTAAGTCTGAAGTCTTGAAAATTTTTTGCAGTCCTGCCACTCTTTCGAATGCCTCTTTTCATTAGAGCCCAATATCTTTCAATTGGGCGAAGCTCTGGGCAGTTAGGCGGATTTGATATTTTTGGTACAAAATTGATCTTTTTACTTGCATACCATTCCATCGTAGCTTTAGAGTAATGAGAGGTTGCTAAATCTGGCCAGAATATCACGGTACCCTCATGTGCACGAATAAATGGTAGAAGACGTTTTTCGAGGCACTCGCCTATATAAACTTTGGAATTGATTGTGCCTTGCGTAACAAAGAAGCTGCTTCTGAGGCCACAGGTGCATATGGGCCGCCAAACCATATATTGCTTCGGAAATTTCGAAATTTTTTTTTCTTTGAATTTACTAGGCACATTCCCCTTCTTCGGTGATGTATAATATTCGTGCCCAGGTAGCTGCTTAAAATCTGCTTTAACGTAAGTTTCGTCGTCCATAACACAGCAGTCAAATTTAGTCAGGTACCTTTCATACAATTTTCGGGCTCGCATCTGAGCAACCAACTGCTTTTCATCAGAACGGTCTGGTACTTTTTGAACTCTATATGTCTTCAGCTTACTTTTTTCCTTTATCCTTTGCACAGTAGATTTTGATGTACCTGCTCTATCCGCCATATCTCGCACTGAGGTGTTGGGATTCTGCTTAAAAAGGCGCTTCACCTTCGCCGCTACCTTTGGGTTAGAAAATTCTGGTTTTCTGCCTGAACCCTTTTTTCGTGAAACAGGTAGACCCTTCTTATAATTAGAAATAACCGTTTTGACAGTTCTTTCTGATGCACCAACTATTTTTGCTATAGCTGAATATTTTAACCCTGGACTTTGCAGGTATGTGGACAAAATCAGTTCGCGGACTTTTTCTTGCTAGACATCTTTGTCGTTAGAAGTGCTATCTTCAAGTGTTATACATCATATTAAACGTCACTTTATATAGAACAAATATTGTGTCTTTTTAGACCTATAAGATTATCAGGTAGAGTATAATCTTAAAAAATAAAAGTGCAAGTTTTTTCTGGGACAGTCCTTACAAAAATATGGTAATGTTTGGACACAGTGTTTTGCTTAAAAACCGCCCAACAACATTCATGACCCCTTTATTCAGACACGACACGATCCAAAATCTCCCCTTAAGTTTTTAGGGCGTGGTTTCAGACCAATAGGATTGAATTTCTTAGTTGGCCTGCCCTGACCTGAATCCTATTGAGAACTTGTGGGAGATCGTTAACATGAAAATCGATAGAGAATATTGCAAAACCACTGCAGATCTGTTTCAATCTTTGAAAATATCCTGGGAAGGAATATCGCAGGATATCATTAATAATGTAGTTTCCTCTATACCAAAAAGATATGCGTGTGTCGTCTATAATAAAGGGTTTGCAACTTAGTACTAATTTTAAAAATTTTTATTTACCATAAAAAAAGGGGTGCTTCAGTTTTGTCCGTTAAGTTTTCTGGCTTAAAATGTTCCTTTTATAATAAACTTATTATTTATGAGACGTTGAATTTTTAAAATTTTTGACTGTCAATAATAAAGGTAAATATATATAATAAATTCACAACATGGTTCAAAAACGTCATTTTCACAAAAAATTTATTATATAAAAAAATGTACTTAGGGGGTGCTTAAGCTTTGGCCAATACTGTATGCTTCTGCGTGAAAAATACTTTGAAAGAAATAGAGCAGGAATAGCATTGGCCTCTTCTCTTAATAATTTTTTTTTACTTTCATTTCAGCGCCATAATTATTCCTAATACATACTACAAAAAATTTGATGTCTGAAATTTATGAATGAAAATTTCCGTCGGTTCAAGGCCAGTAGCGCACCAAGGGAAGAAGGTGCGGTCACCCCGGGCGCATGGCTTGGGGGGAGCAAAATGGTCGTGAAATATATGTCCACATTTTACTCGGGTTTTTGAAAGTCAAAAACGAGGACCTTTTTTTTCATTTAGTAATGAAAATAAATCGATGTAGTAAATTTGAATGTGTTAGGTGGAAATTTTTAAAGTTAGTGTGAAATATATCTCATTTTGCTAGACTTTTTGAATGTCAGAAAAGGTAAATAAAATTTTTGTTAAAAAACACGAACATTTCTTTTGGTAGGGGCGGCAAATAAGTTCTTTTACCCCGGGCGCCCAATGTGCACGATACGCCTCTGTTCAAGGCAGTTGGTGAACTTACTTTTACTATCTCTACTAGGTCAGTAAAGTAAGTACTACATCTAATTTGGGTACAGGATAAAGTGTTTCTATACACTGCCGTGCAAAAGTTAAGGACCGGCAATATAGTGTTTCATTTAGAGGTACATTTTCAAAAATACAAATAAAAAAATTCAATTTTATCGGGTAATCATTATCATATAAACAAGCAACTATTTAAATTTATTTTTTATAGATAGCTGCATTTTATTCGTCATCCGCAGCTAGTTATCTATAACTAGCAACAATAATTGTATATGTATACTAAACTTACTTCCCATAGATCAATTTATCAATAGTGTAGTTTATAAAACAGCACTTAGACTAAAAGAGTCTAACTGTTTCAAAATTAGGCACTATGGGCATGATAGCATAGACAATATAATAAATATTTCTACAGACTACCTTAAGCCTAGAACTCTCTATGATCAAAACTTTTCCATCAAATTTCCTTCAAGAAGCTACAGGTCCAGTAGGGAAGGTGATCCTCCAAATTGTATCAACTTATATACAGATGGTTCCAAACAAAACAAAGGGGTAGGTGAGGGTATCTTCAATATCAACACCAACTTTAAAGAGCACTACAGGCTTTCTAACCCTTGCAGCATTTATCAAGTCGAAATAATAGCAATACAAAAAGCAGCAGAGAGCATTTTAAGGGACACTAGTAACTGTAGCATAAACATGTACAGTGGCGAGCATAACTTAGTAAATGGTTGCCTTTGCCGCATGTCTGATTCTGTAAAAATTTTAATACTTAACCAAATGATTCGAAACTTTCAGGAATTATTTATCAAAGAAAATACAAAATGTATCATTTCAAAAAAAATTTGTTTTTTTAATTAAACAATTTATTGTAAGGATACCCATATTTTCTCAGTTTTGCACGTTTCGCGAATTGCATTAAAAGCTGCAATTGTTCAGTATTTGGTCCATGTTCTTATATTTTTTATGACGGTTATAATGCGATTAGGCATATTTTCTACAAGCTTTTCAATATTTTCGCTAGATATTTTTGTTCCATTTAGCTTGGACGCGACACCATAGCTTGTTTAGGTTTTCAGGTGCTATCTCGTATTTCTCCAACCGTCTTTTTATTATTGCACGCAAATTCTTAAGGGGGCAGGTCCAAGTCATGATTTTTGAGAAATTGAAATTTTTTTTTTCCATTTTATAACCGTCATACAAAATATAGGAATATGAACCAAATACTGAACAATTGCAGCTTTTAATGCAATCCGCGAAACGTACAAAACTGAGAAAATATGGGTATCCTTACAATAACTTGTTTAATTAAATAAACAAATTTTGTTTTGAAATGTCACAATTTGCATTTTCTTTGATAAATAATTCTTGAAAGTTTCGATTCATTTGGTTAAGTATTCAAATTTTTACAGAATCAGACATGCGGCAAAGACCATCATTTACTCAGTTATGCTTGCCACTGTATGTGGATAGTCAGGCCACTTTAAAAGCTCTCCAAAGCAATACAATAAAATCGAAAATAGTTTTCAAATGCTATAAATCTCTGCTCTGCACTCGCGCGGATAAGGCTCAGAACACTTGGAAATACTGTCCTATACCCTTTGCACGACGTTGCAAAACTAAAACTGCACAGAATTTACGATTTCGCCAGGCAGACGAATACTTTTACCATAAACCAAACAACAAATAATAACTGATTAAATCTTGAGAGATGTGGTATCACTATGGACCAGTGTTTATGTGGGGATTCCAATCCTATAACCTAACCTAACAATAATTGTAAGAGAAAGCATAACACAAAATCACAAACTTAACGAGTAAAATTATATGCATCATCATTGGGACATCATCAACAAGAGCTATATATGGAATCAAATCAGTCTGCTTCCAGACGTCAGCACAGCTGTGAGTCAGCTAAGGTAAAATTTTCGTAGGACTAAATAAAAAGGACAGAAAAGTAAAAAAATCCCGTTACTTTTGCTTCGTGTTTTCTTGTTTGTGATGCATTTACATTTTTGCACCAAAAAACCACTGTTCATTAAAATAGTAGTGCTTTACGTAATTAGTTGAAAAAAATTAAAAATTCTAGAAAACCGCCATATATGAATTTATTGCAATTGAGGTACTCTTCCCTTTTTTAGTGGGTAGAGGAAGGAATTGCTGAATCGAAAAGATATAATCAATAATTAGACTAAGTAATCAGGGCAAAATCTTCAAGGGAACTGAAAATATGCTTGGATGCACTGCCCCTGATATTTAATGCTATTACCTTTTGTAAGAAACCTAAAAATCGTGATGGTAACCGCCAGATTTCGCTATTAGACGACAGACGAAGTGCACGATATTGCAAGACTAAGCCCTTGGCGTCCTCAAAAATGATTAAAAATAAGCCAAATCTATCGATGAGTGCTGTGACAATTCGTCGTCGACTAATGGAAAATAATTTGAATACAAGAAGGTCCAGGAAGGTATACCTTTAGAAGAAGAAGCACGTCGTCGCAAGAATACAATTTGAAAAGATTGTATGAAATGGAATGCCGAGCGGAGCAGCGTATTACAGTCAGATGAGAGCAAAGTATTTTTTTTGTGGAACAGGTTCCAGGCAGTATGTTCGTTGTCAACGAAACACAGAATACCACCCCAAATACACTACCAAGACGGTTAAACATGGTGGACTGACCATTATAGTATGGGCTTACTTTTGATAGACTGGCGTTGGCCCTATCCATTTGATCAAAAGTATTACGTATAGACAAAGCAGTCAACGTTGATTTATTGAAGGATGTAATGCTACCGTATGCCAGTCGGGAAATGCCTTTAAAATGGACGATTCAACAGGATAATGATCCTAATCACACTAGTAAACTAGCTTAGGAATGTTTGTATCTTAAAAAATCGACGTGATGCAATGGCCAGCTCAGTCTCCGGACCTTGATCTGATAGAAAATTTGTGAGGAGATATCAAACGAGTCGTAACAACAGCAAAGCCCTCAAATAAAACATCGCTTTGACAAATGTTTAAAGGGACTTGGGCTGAAATTCCTGTGAAGCGTTGTCAGACCTTACTGACTCTATTCCACGTCGATGCAAAGTCGTAATGAAGAAAAAGCGTTTATCACGAAATATTAAACCCAAAAGAAACATGTATAACATGTAACATGAAGTTTAAATTGAGTTGTGTCGCTTTGTTTTTTTAATTTTAGTAACCGCTACTATTTTTGTGAACAGCATTATTTTTGAATTTTATTTTGATTAAGCCATTGTGTTAAAATAAATAATAGTTTCTAACAAAAGAAACTGTAAATATTCTCGGAAATGAATATACATTACTATTTTTTCAAAACTTTAAATGAAAACTGTACTCATCATTTAATTTGATAGTAAAACTCCCAGGAACCACCGGCACACTTTGTGAACTCAGCTGTACAATTTACATTCTTTTGCATCGCTTTTGATTGCATAGATGGGCAAAATTTTGGAAGCAGGAACTACTTACAAAAAAAGCAGCAAAAACAATAATTACAACAGAAAAAAAACGCCACCAGTGAAATCCGGACCAACAAAAAAATTAAAAAAAAAAGGTTTTAAAGATCCCGTCAACGTCTTTATAAAGGTACATTAAAAATAATGTAACACTAGATCGGCGATAAAATATTATATCAAGATTTTGCAACTTGAAAGTAGAAAATCGGCATTTTTTAATTTTTGTCCGTGCAATTTTCAATTTTTTTATAAGAAAAAAACTAATCACGGATTCGAATTCTTCGATCGATAATAGGTCGAAAAGAATACCCACTTTCTTGCAAAATTTGGTAACCTCCTTAGCTTGCACCTTTTTTTAAATCAATATTTTCGAAAATGGGTAGGCAACTTAAAACAGGCGGCGGCAATCCAGTTTTCAAAATTGATGAAAATCATTATGGGTTGTTTTGTCTAGACATATAGGGCTATTGTAATCCACTGACACATCGTGAAAAAAATCGCGGTTCGCAGATTTTGACACTGGAAGGGTCCCCCAACATTATCCCTGAAAAAAATCGCGGGTGGTATTTCGAAAAATTACAATTTTTTAAAGACCACCGTGAGGAACTGTCAAAGCAGCCGACTATAAAAACATCCTGATAGAAAACTTGGAACCTTCTATTGAAGAGCATTTTTCGCGTGTGGACAACGTGATTTTTTGTGATGATTCTGCGCCTTTTCATCGAGCGCAATTGGTACGCATTAGTGTTTAATAATAACCCACAACTTTCATCCTTTTTTTCTTATTCTTCTTTTACAGGTAAAGAATTATTTGAATGAACTTAGCATTTCGACTTTATCGTGGTCAGGCAATAGTCCCGATCTTAGCCCCATTGAGAATCTTTGGAATATAATTAAAATGCAGGCAGCAAGCCACAAGTGCACTAATTTACGCGAGTTAGACAGAATAATACAAAATGATTGGTACGAAGGCATTTCGCAAGATCTTTTGAAAAATTTGATCTCTTCCATGCCGCAGCGAGTTATGGCGGTCATAAAAGCGAAGGGAGGAACAACAAAATATTGATACATGTTTGTTTTAATCCTAAATATAAGTTCTTAAAATACCCGCTGTAGATATTCCAAAATTAGTTCTTTAAAAATAAAATTTTACAACATTTTACCAAAAACTTTTTTTATCAATTTTTTATATCGTTTTTTGCTAAAAATAAATGTTTATGGTGTGGTTTTTCGACCTACAGCAAAATATTTTAAATAAAAATTATCTGCTTTTCTGATCCTTGCATCAGTTTTTTGAATCGATAAAAAATTTAGATCCTAAAGGATTTTATTCAATTTTTTTGGTTTGTCCGGATTTCACTGTTCGCCACTGTATGTATAAATGGCACATTTTTTCATACTTTCTTTCTAATGCTACAGTATTGTAAATATTATAAACAAACAACAAGTGTTTGGTTATTTGCAAAATAACCAAGTCATCTTCTGGGTGCACCTAGCATTGTACTCTTGCCATTTAGGACAATGAACAAAGGTTCCACTATCTAATCTCATGCTATTGATATTCGTTGTCACTCCACAACACGTTTTTCCAAAAAATTTTACTTTTCTAGACGGTAAAACACGGGTGTGAAACATTATGGTCTGCAGTGTATTTTCTTGGCAATGTGTAGGCCCGCTTATAAAAATAAATGAAAGAATGGACAAGTTTCATTATTTGGACACATTGACAAACCATATGGAACCATATGCACTTCAATCCATGCCTATTAAGTGGACATTTTTGCCATATAATGACACTAAACACTCCTTCAAAGTTGTAAATTATTGGTTTCGTGCGGAAAAGATCGACGTTTTGGATAGGCCAGCCTGGCGCCCTGACTTAAATTCAATAGAAATCTGTAGAACAAAGTCAAGGTTGAAATAGTAAAAAAAAAATTATACAAATATGGACGATATTTTGCCTGCCGCACAGAAACATTAGTATGTCATATCCAAAACAAAATGCGAAAAAGTGTGGAGTGTGGGTCGCACGTGTGTCATCAAAAACAAAGGCCACAGCATAAGATCTGAATGATCTAAATGTTTTTGCATAACAAAAAGTCAACAAATGCAATTGTGCCATTGAAGTGTCCCGCTCATTTCATCGGTTTTTTTACATTTTGATAATTTTTTTTTTGTTAAAGGATTATAGCTGAAGTTCGCATTATTATTAAATATGAAGGATATATCTTTGCAAAAAACCAAACAATTGTTTGTTAATAATATTTACGATACTGTAGCATTAGAAAGAACATATGAAAAAATGTACCAATTATATATCCATAGCTGTATGTACAGCTGCGGTCAAAATAATAGCACCAAGAATGTGGTAAACATCTTTGACGAAAAATCTCGAAAACTTCGGGGACTAATCGAAATTTTCTTTTTGAATAAACAAGATGTTATGGTGCGGGCATGTGATTCAAAAAAATCAAAAATAAACAAAAGGTTTATACTGAAAATATTTTGCGAAAAGTTTTTCAATTAAAAAAATTAATGTTTTAACAAATTTATTTAACTTTTTTTTAGAAAGTTACAGTATTTCTTAACAAAAATGATTTAATGGTTTTTCATCCTATCTCCTATAGTTTTTGAGAAATTTCGTTTCAAAAAATGTTCAAAAACGTTTAAAAAACAAAGTGTGCGTTTATTAAAAGAATGACCAATGACTACATATTAACATTTAATTATAATTCAAACAGCAACACCGCCACTATAAAAACTTTTAAGCAGTTAATAGAAACTTTTTTTTTTACAAAAACCAGATTCAGAAAATTTTACAACACTGCATATCGAGCCCCCAAAGTTAATAGCATATGAAGAAAGTGTTGTCAACATTATTTATAATTGAAATAGGTTTATAGAATGTTCATAGTAGTAGAGGAGCCCACGATGTGGATTTACTCGAGTGTCGCTGGGACCTATTGGATTTTGAAGATTAGATGGTAGGAAGAAAAAAAGGTAATATAATGTTACCCTTTCACCTGTGGGGGAAAGCCTCACTAGAGGCTTTCAAAAATGTAAAAAAAACATGCACATGGACACACTGATCCATAATCTGACGATTATTTGAAGGGATTTGCTTAATCTGACCGTTTGAAAAAATTTCCCAATTAAACTCACAAAATATAATTCACAAGACAAACAAACAAGCCAAAACTTTCATGACGATTTTTGTTTCTGTTGTCCTTGAATTATTTCCTTCAAAATAAAAAAAATTCGACCGCGCTCGAGAATGTCAAGGTAACGTTTTTTTTGCAAGTTTGTGATCCTCCCACTCCCTTATGTCACGTTCAAATCGTTAGATTATTGAAATGCACACTCTTCAGCATGTAAATAACTCACCATGTCTTAATCTGACGTGCTCGAGTAAATCCAGCTATCGATTTTTTTTTTACTATTCTGATCAGCTGCCCTACAATCGCGGCACTACATAGAGGGCTAAGATTTGGTAGAGGTACTCAACAAGGTGCAAGGTATCCCCTATATCTTAATCTGCTGCGCTCGAGTAATTCTCAAAATTCCCTGTTGGGCACCCCTACAATAGTAAGCAACTTACTTACTATAAGAGCTCTATAAATTAACGGACGGGCCTAGAACCAAAGGGGTACAAGTGCAGAATTCAAATTTTTACTAAAAACTGGGTAAATTGTAAATTGAAAATGCCAGCAAGTTATCAATGGCACTAGACTAGTAACACTATTGCTACTATATTTGGCGAAAAAAACTAACTAATTAGTACTACTACTACTGAAGAATAGTTAACTTTTGTTGCACTTGTACCCCTCTAGTTCAAGGTCCGTCTATTATAAAAAAGGCTGCAAAAGTTCAAAGCCGCATAAAATAGCTTGAATCCAAAAAAGTTAATAACTTCACACTACATAAATTGTGGCTAAATAGCTAGCATTAGAAGAAGTCATTTTAGGTAGGCATTAAATAAATTAAATCTACACAAAAAGGTGTTTACTTGTGTAGAATATAGCGCTCAAATATAGAATATATACGACGAATGTTAATTATTTTAAACAAAATTTATTGTTGTCAACGCTAGCTAATATAAAATGAATAACATTCTAAAAATATATATGTTGTACGCACGCATGCAATATTGCTAAATTTTTAACATTTATAAATTTAAATGTATGAATGACAACTGTTTGTTCCAGTTAAATAATATGCTTATTTGTACATAAGTAAAAAAGTATCATATACAACAAATTAGTTACCTGTAAAAGAATAATAAATAAATACATAATAGTAAACGAAACTACCGCGTGGTAGTGAGGAGTTGGGTGTTAAAAACTGTGAATTATTTAAATTTAAAGTTGATTTCGAAAGAGTTTTTAACGTTTACGAAATAGATATTGAGTGTTGGGAGAATCAAATTTTTGATATTTAAATATATTAAAACTATAAAACAAAATACGGTCTATACGGAGAAGCCGATTAGTACAATCTAAAATAGTGTGGCAACCGCTGTAGACTAAACATATAATGCGTATAAAACTTTTCACCCAACAAAATATTGAAACGAAATGCATTTACTATAGTGAATGGTAAAGAGTTTTGAAACATATTTACATATGTTTTTGTGCAGAACGCATAACTGTTGCTTAAGCGTTTTAGAATTTAGATGCATGATGTTTTAAGCGAATTGTAAAACAAACAATATTTATTTATTTTGAAATAATTTGCAAGGGTAGCAATTCCAAAAAAAAAAAAACATATGGGATTTGAACTCCTGCTACGATATTTATTTCTTTTAAATAATTTGTAAGGGAAGCAATTTTATACTATTCCAAAAAAAACATACGGAGTTTGCACCCCTGCTACGATTGTAAATTCTTGATACCCCATTCACTTGTTGCATACGTTGCTGCTTCTGTTGTATATATACAACTCAAATCAAGAAAAAACACATGTTGTAGACTAGAAGAATTTTTTTCTTATGTTATGCGCACCCTGTTTTTTTTAAATCAGCACATACCATTCACTAATGAGTACAATATATGGCGCTATCACAGTTTTGGTTTTTACAATTAAAAAAGAACAAAATAAATTTAGGCGTTTCCTTCAAAAAAAAAAAAACATACGACGGTCGACGTCTATGCGAATATTTTTATAAAATACAAAAAAAAAAAATAAAATATTCACTTAAAATTGTCAGCCACGACAGTACGTAATGTATATAACTTTGAAAGTTTTTTTTTTTTTTAATTTCTTGTTGCATGCCGATTCGCGCGGTATTGAAGTACGACCAAACGATCTCAATGATCAGACCGACGACCACGACCACAACAACCACGACGGTGGTGGTGACAACAGTAAGAACAACAGCAGCGATCTTAATCGCCGCAGCGATATAGAAAATGATGACAGCGACAACAATTTTCGCATTAATTAGATCAACAACGTGCACTTGACACTGTTACCAGATTGTAGCGAATTCACCAAATTAAATATATTTCTTTCAAGTATTAGGGAATGTTTTTTTTATTTATTTAATCATATTATTATATATTTTTAGCTTAAGGCAGTGATGGCGAACCTTTTAGAGCTTGCGTGTCATAAATTTTTTTTTATATATAATATATATATATATATATAATATGTTTATGTAAATAAATTTAAGAACCATAATAATAAACAAATGTTCTAGTGTTAAAAAATTAAAGTTTAAAAATTAATAAAAAATTTAAATAAAATATAGTTGAAATCAAATAAAAAAATCAAAATTTTAAAATAATAAAATAAAGAATAACACTTGCTTACACTCGAAATGTTCCATTGATAAGAAGTTACTTTTCTAATGTACTTTTTCCTGCTGAATTCGGAAATGAAATTAAAAATTTTTTTAATGGTAGTTTTCGAGATATTGTGGTTTTTTCGACCTTCTTTCGCTTTAAAATTCATATCTTGAGCTATGAATGTCCAATTTCATTGTGCTTGGCACCAAATTAAAGGTATTAAAATGATATCGATGAAAACAGGCAAGATTTTAAAAAAAAATCAAATTTTCCATTTGACTCTTTGGCCACGAAAAAATAAAAATAAAATAAACACAAATAATTTAAATAATTTTTTTACATGATCGACCTCTTTTCACTTTAAAATTAATGTCTCGAGCTAGAAATGCTCCATTTAATCGGTTTTGATACCAAATTAAAGGTATTAAAATGACAAACAAATGAGTGAATTTTTTATTGGATGACCAATTAAAAAGATATTGATGAAAAATTACCAGATTTAAAAAAAAAAAAGTTTTACAGTGTATTCTTTGGCCACGAAAAACTATAAAAGTAAGTTTTTCGACCTAGTTCCTTTCCACAATAACCGGTGCATTCTAAGCTATCAGAAGTTTTAAACGAACTTATTCTGATAAGACTAAAACAGCAAAAAATATAGATTAAACTCAACAATTTGTCGAAAAAATTAATTTATTAAGAAAATATGGACTTGGAATTATTCATTCAATCGGTCCCAACTTCGTCATTTTACAATAAATTTTTTTTTGCTTTACGTAAACGAAATAATATTTGAAGTCTTTCACCGATTTCTATTTTTTCGTGGCCACAAGTATACTGCAAGATTTAATTTTTATAAACATCTAGTTTGTTTGTTCACCGATATCATCTAAGTCACTTATGTAATTAAAGATCTAAGTATGTACAATATTTGCAAAAAAAAACTTAAAATGTCATTATTAATGAGATTTCTGTTGTTGTATGCTGAATAATAAATATTTTATATTGGGCTCATAACTCGTAGCTTTTAATAAACTACAAGACGTACTGCTATCGTCTGTTACTCTATTTCTCATCTCTGATTTAATCAAATTCATTGAAGAAAACAATGTTTCACAAGAATAAGTCGATGAAAATATTGTTAAAATAGCCATTGCTATTTTTTGAAGGCATGAAAAATTATCTGGAATAGATTTCCAAGTTGTAAGTATTTCATATTCAACATTTCTCTGGATTCAGCTTGATTCTTAAATCTATGAATTTTTGTTTCCATATCGAACTATGTAGATTGAAAATCCATCAATTGCATCTCGAAGTTCTCTAAATTCACGAACTGAAATAATGTTAAATTTAACTGATCGTAAGTATATGTATCTGAACGGAAATGAAAAAATATTGGATTTACAATTTGTAAAAAATTTATTGTAAAAATTTATTATCAAAATTCTCTCGCGTGCCACTCTTGGCACGCGTGCCATAGGTTCGCCATCACTGGCTTAGGCTATAAAACTTTTATTTAGGGTGGCCCTCATACATTTACATTTTTTAAATATTAAAGACCGGTCAATCGATTCACATGGAATTTATGCCACGTGGCTTTTATATTAGAAGGAATAGCTAAACTATAAAACTTTTATTTAGGGAGGCCCACATACATTTCCATTTTTAAAATACAATTTTCACGAAGACCGGTTAGTCGATTCTCATAGAATTTACACCATGTGGATTTTATATTAGAAAAAATAGCTAAGCTATAAGACTTTTACTTAGGGTGGCCCTCATACAAAAATATTTTTAAAATATCATTTTCACGAATACCGGCTAATCGATTCACACCGAATTTGTACCACGTAGCTTTTATATTAAGAGGCATAGCTTATGCTACAAAACTTTTATTAAGAGTATGCCATGATAAATAGCACATATTCTCATAAGTTTAAAAAAGTTAATTTTATTGGCAGGAACTTAGTTTTCCAGAACTATGGAGATACACTGCCGCTCATCTGAACAGGTTCAACATGTTTCTCGTATTCTAGCATGTCGCTCTTAATTTCTGTTGTAGGTACACTTAGTTTTTTTATAACTTTTAGAAGATAATCACCCCTATTATGAATAAACATTCCTTCGACTTTTTTCCCCAATTCCCTGTTTTGCAATCGTGGAAATTTTTGGGGAATGAGAAAAATTCCCTGGAAAATTAGCTATCTGCAATAATATTTGAGGGAGAATTTTTGACGTTTTTCGCAAGTTTTCCTTCTCCAACTTTGTAGTAAGGAACTGAATGAGGAAAAAAGCAATGTAAGCAATATTTTGTAATTTTATTTGATAAAAAGATTTTTTTTAACATATATACAAGATCTAACAACACAAATAAAGAGCAATTATAGATATTGGTCCAATTCGTATGTCGCCAAATGCTTCACAGAAAGGAATAGATGGCAAACTATGAAGCTATGCTATTCTATTCTCTATTTTAGGTTATTTTTTTTGGTATTGTAAATAAAATTTCACAATGTTTCTGCAGAAATTTTTTGTAATTATTTCAACTTATTCTTTGCATTTCATTTTGATTTATAAACTTGTTCAGCTGACAGATAAGCTAATGTCAAATATGCGAAATTACAGATAAGCTAAAGTCAAATATGCAAAATCACAGTTGCATTACTGGCTGATTGGAAGTAATTGGAAATATTTTGGCAGCACTGATGGATATGAAGTTTTCCAATCCGAAATTATTCATGATTGCAAAAGTTTGCTCTCAGGAAAAAAAAAAATCTGAAAGAACAGAGTTCCTTCGGACATTCATGATAGGGGTGGATTTGTTTATTTGTAATTCAAGAAAAAAAATTAACGGGAAAAATCAACAGTTATTTTGTTTCTTGGCTTTGATTTGAATCTGCCAATAATGCATGGTAATTTTTTGGCTCATCTGAATAGGTTCAGTGGCAAAAGTTTTAATTGGTGTAAAAGTGCGTAATCAAATCGATGCAATTTTTCTGAATTTCACATTTGCAATTAATTTTCTTCATTAGCTTAAATAGAATCACTTCCATAGTTGTAAAGTTGTTGTAATAGTGTGGGGAGCATTAGAAGAAACCACGTGTTGCAATTCCTGTTTCTAAGTAATATGGTCATGACAAAACTGAAGGCGTACTCCTTCTCGAGTGGCATTAAGTATTGATTTTTTCTTCAGTTTTAGTATCTTGAAATATTTAACTCCACGTAGAACACGATTTGGGGTTAATAAATTAGTCTCTATGACCGTTTTTTCTTTAATCTACGCGGCTGAGTCGCGGAAATTGCACGCAGTTCTGATGATGGCCTGCCTACTTATCCTTTTTTGTAGCGGTTTTATATATGCTTATTTTCTTATTTTTCCTATAGCCAAGATTATTGCGCAGAAGATAATTGCTAACAACAATTTGGCTTTGGATTTGCGAAGCACTTAAACTTTTCCTTTTTCTACTTCCGTCAGAAGTTTGCCGCCAATTTTTTAAGCTAATGAAGAAAATTAATTGCAAATGCGAAATTCAGAAAAGTTGCAACGATTTGACTCCGCACTTTTACACCAATTAAAACTTTTGCCACTGAACCTATTCAGATGAGCCAAAAAATAACCATGCATTATTGACAGATTCAAATCAAAGCCAAACAACAAATTAACTGTTGATTTCTCCCGTTAATTTTTTTTCTTGAATTACATATATATAAACAAATTATCTTTTAAAACTAATAAAAAAACTAAGTGTACCTATAACAGAAATTAAGAGAGACATGCTAGAATACGAAAAACATGTTGAACCTATTCAGATAAGCGGCAGTGTACATAAATAAATAAATAATAAACTTAATGTATTTCCAATTCCGCTAGCAAAAAAAAATTTACATCAAAATTAAAAAAAAAAATTTAATTATTTAAAAGAAATTGCTAAATGGCCTTTATAAGATGTTCATATAAATAGCACAAATACTAAAATTTGGAAATTTTTTTATTTTCAAGTCCCTTATTTTGCATGAACGCTTCGCATCTTCGGCAAGCCTTTGAGACCTCTCCTTAGGAATGAACACCAAGTTTTTTGAGCTGCAGTCCACAAAAATCATCAAAATTTTTGATATTCTTATTCAATAGTTTTGCCTCTACATCACATCACCCCATAAATTTTCTTTGGAATTATGGTCCGGACTTTGAACTGGCCAGTCCAAAACACATATTTTCTCTCACTGAAGCCAGGGTTTGATGATATTGACCGTCCATTTTATTTGCATTGAATGCAGAATATGGGCTTAGCGTGCCACAGAACTTAATAGGAAAACGGCTCAATGCAGCAAATCTGTATGGGCGTATTGCTAGAAAAAAGTCGCTCCTGTCAAAAAAAAAAAGCACGTGATGAAGCGTTTGTCCTTTGCCAAGGAACATCGGAGAAAGGATGTCCAGTTTTGGAAAAATATATTTTGGACTGAAGAGACATAGATAAATCAACTGCGTACAGATGGAAAGACATTTGCTAGTCGGCCGAAAAGTCAACCCTTGCACCCAAGGTTTACCAGGAAAACAGCACCGATCTTCCTTGGCAAAGGAGAAACGATTCATCGCGTGCTTTTTTTGACAGGATCGACTTTTTTCATGCAGATTTTTTTAGATTTCAACATTGAAAATAAAAAAATTTCCAAATTTTAGTATTTGTGCTATTTATATGAACATCTCATAATTGCTATGTGAGCCATTTCTTTTAAATGATTAAAAATGTTTTAATTTTGATTTAAATTTTTTTTGCTGGCTGAATTGGTAACACATTAAGTTAATTTATCTCCATAGTTCTCAAAAAATAAGTTTCTGCCAATAAAATAAACTTTTTTAAACTTAAGAAAATGTGTGCTATTTATCTGATCATGGCTGTATTTAGGGTGGCGCTGATACAAAAATATTTTTAAAATATTATTTTCACGAATACCGAATAATTGATTCACACCAAATTCGCACTACGTATACAGTCATGTGAAAAATAATAGGGACACTTACATTGAAATAGTTCAAACACACCTCTGCTTCTGTTCGAATAAATTGAGGTAAAATGTTATATTACATTAGTTGCTGGGATATCAATGCAGTAAAGAACCGTTATCAGAGTAAAAATATTTTTCGTCGTTTCAAAGTTGTTGATCGTATTGTGAAGTGTTTCCTTCTGTGGCGTATATATTATTGCATTTTCTACCATTCTCTTGGGGTAATTTAACGTTCTGGCTATTTTTCATTATAAAAATCCGTTATCGTGAAGGTCTTTTATGCCTCTACGAAGCTGGACGGTGCTATTTCGACCTCTCCTCATTCTGAATCACTAAATTATATTATTTGGTTATTTTTTCGAATTATAATTTTAGATCTTCTCATATACAATACCGTTATAGCTTATAAATGTTTAAAAACCACAAAGTTTCAAAAATATAACTTACTTTATATTCGTGTCCCTATTATTTCGCACAGGCTAAATTGAGCCCACTTCACAATACGATCAACAACTTTGAAACAACGAAAAATATTTTTACTCTGATAACGGTTCTTTACTGCATTGATATCCCAGCAACTAATGTAATATAACATTTTACCTCAATTTATTCAAACAGAAGCAGAGGTGTGTTTGAACTATTTCAATGTAAGTGTCCCTATTATTTTTCACATGACTGTATTTTATATTAAGAGGCATACCTTATGCTACAAAACTTTTATTAAGGGTACATATTTAGGGTTGCCCTCAGACAGAAATATTTTTTATAGATCATTTTCTCAAATACCTCATGGAATTTACACCACGTGGGTTTTATGTTAAGGAGCACAGCTTAGGCCGTAAAAATTTTATTAAGGGTGGCCCCCAAACAAAAGGATGTATTTTTTAATTAGAATTTTCACAAAGATCAAAATCAAATTCATCATATCTCATCAACTACTGGACGCAGATGAATGGGGACTTGGTATAAAAAGTACGGGCAAAAGTTAACACCACATTCATTGACTGTTAGGCGGTACGAAGTTTGCCGGGTCGGTTAGTTTAAATATAAAATTTATGTTTTACACTTTATCTTGTCCAACAGAATTTAACATTGTGAATCCAATTTTGTACTTGTATTTTAAAGATTGAATTGCTATTTCATGTTATTGCAATAGTTTGGAAGTTATGTTGTTTTTTTGAAAGACGCGCACCAGCAGTGTTGCCAAATGGATCCGAATGGATACTTTTTTCTCTTAAATTTTGGTGGACACTTTTTTTTTCGCCCTAGTGCAAATTTGGATACTTTTTTCACCAAAAAATATTTTGCAAATATTACTTTGTTGAACATATTTTTCTTATCTGACCGATATGTTGGATGAGTGCAACTGCAGCCTAAGTGCTTATGCAAATATTAGGACTGTGAACTTAAAGCTCGCAGTACGTGGGTTCGGTGCTCGTCAGTCCAAACGCTTTTTTTTTTTTCTAAAAGCACGTTTTAAATTTAAAAGCAGGATAAGGTGGTTTTAAATATTTAGAAGCAGGTTTTAAAGTGACATTTATTTTCATTGCCATCAATAAAAAAATATTTTTAACTGAATTATCTTCCTCTCAAGGAACTTTATCTAAGTGCAACAGCGCAGGAATTAATTTTGGAAAATGAACTTGAGGGAAGCAATTTATTAATTGTAAAAAAAATAAGAAATTTTTATATTGAATTCTGCCACCAAATTAAAAAAAGATATGATTTCCAAAATGATGTTATAAAAGATATTTCCTGTCTTGATCCAAATCAATTTAAATTTGCACACAACTCGCCATTTCTAAATCTATTAAATAAATTTCCTTATTTGTTTGAATCAGAGCAAAACGAAACAATATTTTCGCAATGGCAGTGCCTTAAATTTGATAAGATTATAAAAATTGTCGATGACATTCGGCCATTTTGGGGAAATATTTTTATTAAAAAATGCTATAAAACAGCCTCTTTATGGTGAATTAGTTAAGTTTGTACTTAATATCGTTAGTCTACCGCACAGCTCTGCAGCCGCAGAACGGATTTTTTCGGATTTAAAAGTTACTAAAAATGATAAGACGGATAGACTCTCGTTGGAAATGGTTGAAACATAATATTTTCAAAGGCGCTTAGAACTGAATATATTGAATGAATATATCAAAATTATGAATACAAATGAAATAATTCTGAATATATATGTTTATATGTACATATGTAGGTATAAGACTGAACACATCGCTTATATATAATTTGTGTGACTGCATTAAACTTATGTACATAGTATATATTTAATTAAAAATACCAAAAATTAAGAGAGTTTTTTTTTCAACGGGACAAGTCCGATTTTCATCGAAGCTAGCTTCGGTTTTTTTATTTTTGATTGGGTGGGTTATATTGTCATTACAGAAATTACTTCTATCTGCCCCAAATTCTGACTACATAATCTTAACATGGCACACTAAGTGGTTTTACCAAACAAAGATTTAGTTATAGAAGAAGAAATTTTCTTGTTTGCCGAAAAATGCAAAAAGTGGATAAGTTATTTTGAAACAAAATTCGTCACACTGGTGCACCATAATGAAAAGGATACTGATGTGGATACTTTTGGATACATTTTTATCTTTTGCAGGGAAACTTTTATTTTTAATACTGCGACAACACTGCGCACCAGTCTAATTGTATGAATGTATTGTGATTCGTACAATGTATTCAATAAATTTGAAAACAATTTATATAGAAGTCTTAGAAATGTAACACTGTTTGCATTAATTTTATAAATGAACACAAAGATTGGGCGACTGAAAAAAGGCACATCATTTTATGGACGGATAAGTCCAAAATCGTTTTATTTGTACTGGATCCCGAAATTATATCCGTCGCTCTCCCAATACAGAATATAGCACCAAATAGACTGTCAAACATGGTGGTTTTGGCATAATGATGAGGGTTTCATACAATAGTGGATTCTGTGAGTCGAAAAATTCTGTTGGGGCGGCAAATACATTTTTTGACCCGGAAGCCCGATGTGCACGATACGGCTCTAGTTCCCCCACCCCGTTTTCGAGAATGCTAACCTGACTCCACGAAATGGCCAAAAACCTCCCCCAAAGTGGGGGAGTCGCATATTCAGTGTCTTCCATCGGAAAAATATTTGTCAACCTCCGTTTCCGAGGATGCTGAACAGGATGGTGGTAGTGTTCTGGCCTCTGCTTAAAAAATTTGTATTTTGCTTCGGCTCACAAAATCCACTACAATTGGATTGAACCAATTTATCGAATTTAGTTAACATTTTTTTTAGTTTTTACTAGGATTTTATTACAGTGGACGTCCAATATAACGTATAGCGATATAACGAATTTCCATTTTAATGAACCGTTTTTCAAATTGGAATTTTTTCATTGATGTCTCTAAATAACGAAAATTTTCACTATTCTAAATTACGAACGCTATTTAATTCATGCCGCTTCAACGCAAGAGCCTTACGTTAAGTGATAAAGTTAATATAATTAAAGAAGGTAAGAAAAGAATGTCAGTATAAGTGATCGCAAGTAAATATGGCGTAAATAAAAGCCAGTTTCTTGAATAAAAAAACACTTCGATATAGCGAATTTTACGATATTACGACTGACCCGTGCATTAATTAGTTCGTTATATTGGACGTCTACTGTATCTATATAATAACCTCGAAAGTAGACGACAAAAAGAATTTTTAAGTACTTAACCTAAGGTGACGAGATATTTTTCACCAAAACGCGGAGCAGGAAAGAGTTCAGGAAACTTTTTTAAAGATTCGTAAAAAATTTTACGCACCTACTAAAAAAAAAGGTCCTCACTTTCACATCCCGTAAATCGTAGCACAATCAGATAATTTCCAATTCAGATATTTACTATCTCTAATTATTTGTATGAACTAAAAAAAAAGGTCCTCACTTTAACCGAAAACCCTAGCAAAATGAGATTTATTATTTCCGATGAAAACGCGGAACACGCGGAACAGGAAATCAAAAAGGCGGACTTGCTCCGAATCATATGGTCACGTTAACTTACAGCCCTACTTACAGGCTACTGATTTTTGTCTCCGAGACGATACAGTAAGGAGACAATTTTATTTTTCGGCTTTATGGTTGGCTAACGTTTACTGTTTCCATAGTATTAAGTTCCACACTTTGTGGATGACAAAAATATTGACATTTCTGGATTTACTTGACATTTGTGGCAAAATTTGACATTTCTGCCCAACATCTATTAACATAAATTTTGCCATTAAACTTTTGTAGGTTCATTTCCAATTTTCGTCTCAACAAAGAAGGTTTATGTACGTTTGTAACGAAATAAAGGACTCTTTTTAGAAACCCAATACGTGCATCAAGCATACCACCCGTTTTAAAATTGTGGTTATTTTTCCAAATTATCAATATTTCGTTCATATTCCCTTTTGGTGCTAATTTTTGTACTGAAAGAACATTTTTCCACATAAATTGTAATTATTTTTTTTTATTTTTGTCCTTTACTTTGTATTCTGAAATCTGCTACGTTGCGCAAATGATAAGATTGTACTTCTCCCACGTATGTGATGTTTTCTGTTAAGTATTTTGGTGCCATATTTTGTTTTATTTTAAAAAATTGTTAAAAGTGTATTTAGCTTTAACTTTTGTTCAATATTTAGCCATTTCAAGGTATTCAGCATGAAAGTGATTGATGTGTATCTGTTCTTTTAAGGATGGATCTCATACATTTATTTTGTAGTTTTTGAAGTTTTTTTAATTGTGATTACAACAAGTATATGTTATTGTTGCGCAATATTCGAAATACGGTTCTATCATTGTACTGTAGTGATAATGTCCATTTTGCTGCGCAAGCTTTTCATGAAACAAACTTTTTTTCCAATTTTTTTATACATATATTCGAAATGTTCATTAAACTTTAATTCTTTATCCATCACGCCTCCAAGGTATTTAATTTTGTTCACATTTTCTATAGTTTTTTCGCTTATTTCTAAGTTTATATTACAATTTAAATTGATGACCATAAGTTTTGTTTTTTCTTCATTTAATTTTAATTTGTTCATTTTTAGCCATTCGTTTACGTTTTTTATATCGTTCTTGTTTAAATTTTTCGATATCTTCATCCGCGTATAGAGTTATTCTGCATTTTTTTACAACAATCACTATATCATTTATATATATTATAAATAGGAGAGCACCAAGCATAGATCCCTGAGGTACGCCTAGGTCTACATCCATACACTCAGATACGATATCATTAAATTTTGTTCTTTGCTTTCGTTGGGTGAGGTATGATTTAAACCACTCGTATTCGTTGTTAGCTATTCCGTATTTTTGTAGCTTTTTAAGGAGTATTTTGCGATCGATTGTCTCAAACGCTCTTTTAAGGTCCAGGAAAAGTGCAATAGTTTTCGTTTTTTTATTCCCACTCACACACTATATGATTGATCGTAGTTTGGCACGAATGATTTTTTCTAAACCCGGATTGGAACTTTGTAAATAAACCATTTTTTTCAAAGTAATCTTCAAGTTGTCATTGTAGATTATTTTAATTTTTTTGCCTATGTTTTAGCATGATTAAATGAAATTTTACGATAAAATCGACTTAATCAAACGTAGAAAATATCTGCCTTAGGTGCATAGATATAGCGTTTTAGGTATTTTAGTTGAATGGGAAGTTCTATCTCCCGTTGTCAAACCACGTTCAATTTTTTGTCTGGCTTAAAATGCGAACAATATACATATGTATATTCGGAGGGGTTTTTTTCAATTTGCGATCCCGTAATCCTATATTTTACAATCGGGAAGAAAATTTTCCCAAAATTTCAGCTTCCTAGATCAACCCTACAGTACAAAGAGTATTGCATTTCATGTGGAAAAAACGAATGGCCGAATTGACCCATTCTCAGGAAAAATTTTGTTTTTTCAAACGTAAGATAGCTCAAAAATATTTTTGGAGATCACTTAGGGACGCTCGCGACCTTGAAAAGAACCGTTTTTGAGCCGAAAATGGGACAAAAATGGGAACCATGGGCCGGGGACACATTTTCGGGTCGAAAACGGTTCTTTTCAAGGTCCCGAGTCTCCCTAAGAAGTGATATTCAAAAATATTTTTGAGTTATCTTTCTTTTGAAAAAACAATATTTTTTCCCGAAAATGGGTCGAAAACGGTCCATTTCAGTTTCCAGCGTACGAAGCCACCCTTGGTAATAAACAAAATACATTTTCGACCTTTATCCATTGATCGGAGCAAAAAAAAAAATTTCGGAAAATGGGTCGAAAACTGTACCTTCAAGGGTCCGGAGTCACCCGAAATAATGTCCAAAATTTATTTCAACCTTTCCGAAAATGGGTCAAAAACTATCCTTTCCAGGTAGGGTTACCAGATGAGCTGTATTGTCCAGATTTTTAATCCCAAGTCCAGAATCCAGACATTCATAAATATGTCCAGATGAAATTCGAACAAAGAAATAAAAAGACTAGGTACATAAAACATCTACTGCATGAATTAAAAATGCCTTTGCACCCGTTATGTTCAGAATGTGCGAACTGCTCGTAAAAATTTAAAATTTTTCAAACAAAATATGTAAACAATTATGACTTATATACACACTATTATTGCTTACGTAGTACATACATATATATTAGAGCACCCACAAAATGCATGAAATGTGCAAAAGTGTAATTTGTTGCACTCCACAAGCATTTTCTAATAGAATGTGGGTTAAAAATAAGATCTGCAAAAAAGTTTTATGTTTCTGTTGGAAATTGGCCAGTCGCATTTGATCCAAAGCCTGAAAAATTAACTTAAAATTAGTTTTATTATTTGTCGAACTACAACTATAAAATGAACGAATTTTAGTCATAATGACTTTGGACATTTTGATGTAAAATTAAATGGTTAATACATCTTGAATACAATAGTTTGATCTTTATGTGTGCGTTTGTGGTCTTAAATGATGTTAAACTAGAATTTTAAGAAAAATTTTCACATATTTTTTTTTAAACGGTTCTCATTATTTATTCAAGGAAGGTAAAATTGTTCACGTTGCACAGTTTGAGCAAGCAAAAATTTTTTTTTTTTTCAATATTAAATTTTGGTGCCAAAAGCTCTTAAACTAAATTAAAAACGAGTTTTTTTGAGTTATCGACCTATAACTCTTAAAACGACGGTCTTAGGTGGTATGAGATAAGACCAATTTTATACAATACGTACGTGAATTTCTAAAGCTCGTTAATTTTCCATCCTTAAAAAATCTGGTTGGCCATGAAAAACCAACTCAGAATAGCATACCATTTGAAAGGGCATAAAATGCGCTTTCATATGTATTAATAAAAATGTTTGTAAAATAAAAAATTTTCCAAAAAATAACGGTTTTTAAAAAAAACGTTGACCTGAAACTTGGATAAATTGTCATATTTCGAAAACTTTCAAAAACTATAGCTGAAATTTCAAATTTTTCTGAGCTTATATTATGGTTCATTAAATTATCTTTCATATGACATCCATATTTTTAAAGTCGATTCAGGGGTTCCCAAATTATGACGATTTCATTAAAAGCTATATCCCCGACTTCCGATGGCTATATCTCAGAAACTAGATGCGCCACCCAACTTTTGATTCCATACTCGTGTTCAGTATTGAAAGCCGACCACTGTGTAAAAACTATGTAAGCAATATTTAAAAAACTGTATTCATTTTTTTGAATACTAACTTTTGTCCCTATTATTTTTTGCAGCCAAAGGACATTCAATGGCGGTTCCATGAAGAATGAGTGCGCATTCATACTTGAATAATATTGCTAAATTAAGTCCTGTTAGATAACGTTACTTTACAGTCAATTCTATTAAAAACAGATTTTAGCAGAAAAAATTATTCAATAATAAATAAATTGATACGTTTGTCCCTATTATTTTTTCCAACACTGTATATATATGTATATGAATATATAAGGTTACAGGGGAGATCCCCGTCCTATATATATATATATTTATATATATATATTAACAGCCATGATCATATAAATAGCACACATTTTCTTAAGTTTAAAAAAGTTAATTTTATTGGCAGCAACTTATTTTTTTCAGAACTATGGATATACATAAATTTAACTTAATGTATTACCAATTCAGCTAGCAAAAAAAAAATGAAATCAAAATTAAAAAATTTTGAATTATTTAATCAAAATGGCTGACATAGCCATTATGAGATGTTCATATAAATAGCAGAAATACTAAAATTTGGAAATTTTTTTATTTTCTATGTTGAAATCTAAAAAAATCTGCACGTAAATGATTAAGTATAATTAATATTTTGTACTAAGTCCCTTATTTTGCATGAACGTTTCGCATCTTCGGCTCAAGCTCTCCACAAGCCATTGCGACCTCTCCTTAGGAATGAACACAAAGTTTCTTGAGCTGCAGTCCACAAATCGTCAAAATTTTTGATATTTTGATTCCATAGTTTTGCCTCTACATCGCATTGACAGGAGCGACTTTTTTCTAGCAATACGCACATACAGATTTTCTGCATTGAGCCGTCTTCCTATTAAGTTCTGTGACACGGTAAGCCCATATTTGGCATTCTATGCCAACTTCATGCATGATAATGACTCGAAACATATGGCCAATATCATGAAGCCCTGGCTTCAACGAGAGAAAAGAAGTGTTTTGGACTGGCCAGTTCAAAGTCCCGACCATAATTCCAAAGAACATTTATGCTCAGGAAAGCATTTTCATTTCCTTTATGGAAGACCACTTGATTTGGCTTCTTCAAAGGCGACAAAGAGGTTGTGGATGGCCTGTGGGCAGAGCTCGCAAAAAAGTTTAACAGCGAAGGGCCACCCACCAAAGATGCATCTAGCTGGAAAAAGGTAATAAGAGATGTGCTTAAAGGAAATATATTTTTATGAAGTACTATTTTTGAAATTGCATTTTACAAATCGAATGGGTAGCAGTGACCTCGCAACACCCGCTGATGTATTCTTTCTTTGGGATTATTGCTGTCCGATTCCAGTAGTGCTGCCGCAACATAAGTCGCTGACATTTTTTAAAATTCAATTGTATTCAAATTTATTGAGTCACAATTTTCAAATAAATAAAAGGTAAACAAACAATAGCTGTTTGTTTCGAATATTATTCGAAGTGAATTTAAAATCAGGGATGAAGGAACAAAACGTACGGTATACAGAACATGAAAAACGTATTCGCAACTTTAACTTTCTCTATCCGATATGATTTATTTGTTCATCTGAATAGAGAATCTTTAATATACAGAAAAAAGTTGAAATAACGACATTCTAAACTTATTAAATCAGTGCTTACGGTTTTCCAAAATTCATCAGTTTTGAGCAGGTATTCTTTTGCAAATTTCAACATCTTGATTGTGTTAATTGGGCTTATAAATGGCTTTTTTCCTGCAACTCTACCATGAAAATCGTTCTTGTTCAAGCATACATCCAAGACTATTATTCAGATATTTAATTTTTTTTTGCAGTTTTGAACGGATATTTTTTAATTTCGTTTAAAATGCTGCGTTCTAATCTTCTATTAAGCTTTTTCCCTGTCCATCTTTGGACTTGCAAGTCAATCTATAGTCTTCACGGTACCTTTTTATGATTTCGTGGACAGTTGAATGAGTTTTTCCAACTAATTCACCAATTTCGTGGACAGTTTTTCCTCTCCATGTAATTTTACAATAAGCTGGCATGCTTGCTTTCCTTTTGGAGCCATTACTGATAATACGCGTTGTGATTAATATAATTTCTAACACTGAATGTAACTAATAGGTGCAAAGTAATACAACGTAAAACAAAATACTCAAAATAATCCTTTATAGAAAAAAATATCGACATTTTTTTCATTGTAACGTTTCTGCACCTTGTCATCGCTCGAAATCGGTAAGTGTCCCACTCACAATAATAGTTTTTTACATTTTTTTTTGATAGATTTACAATAATGAACTATTTATTTTTGCATAAGTAAAGGAATATAAGGACTTTTTGGGAATTGAGTCAGTCCATGGTCCGGTAACAGCCCCGACCTCAATCCCTTCTTGAATGTTTGGGCCATTTCAAAACGCAAAGTGCGCCATCAAAACCCTAATAATATTCCAAAGTTAAAGGAAATAATTGAATCTACTTGATACGATATTTTAATGGAATTAATACGGAAACTCTATGAGAGCATGCCTTCTAGAATGGAAAGCGTCATCAAGGCAAAAATAGGTCCTACGCGGTATTAAAATCAATTTTACCGTATTATTTAAAATAATTAAATAATAAATAATTAAAGAATATGTGAGAAATTAAAAATGCGTAAAAAAAACTACAAAAAACAATGTATCTTTTCATATAAATCAGTTGTAATTTCTGATTATAAAACTAGCAATTATGTGTTTATTTGGAAAAGGTTCCTAGAATTTATTATTGTTCGGTGGACAGTTTTGAAAATACTCAAAACTTGTCCCTAGCAACAGTATCTAACAAACTTATAACCGTTAAACAAGAGTAGATATTATTTTACGCATTAAAATTTAAAACTTCTTGCAAAATTCAAATCGGCGTTTTTTTTGACCGTGAGTGTATGTGTATAGTTTCGTAAAAAATAAAAACAGTTACATTAAAATAGAATTAATAAAAATCTAAATATATTAATTAAATTAAATTCCAATGAAATTAAAATTAAAATACGCACATAAAATTCGAAATAAAAAAAAACATTAAAATGCACAAACTACTCTGTAGATAAGAATTTATGCATTTTGCGTTTGTAATTTTTTTAATTGTTTTTTGCATTAAAACTACTGAACAAACAGCTCTGTAAAATACATAAAAGAATTTATATAATTTAGATTTGAATTCTGTTGGAATTAACAAAGTACTGCCGTTCGGCATACGTCGGTTGGATTGAATTATTACCACGATTTGACTTTAAAAAATTTAAGTTTTTCGTATAAATATATAGGCTCCTTTGTGAAGATTATCTTATGCAATGTACGAAGCGCTTTGAAGCTCAATAAATTATCAAAGGCTAAGCGTGTGGTCACTACGTTTTAATCCAATGACATGGCGAGCGATGTTATTGTATGCCACATTCAGTTTGCATTTGCTTGCAGCATCGCAGTATGCGAAAATTTCGGATCCGTACAGTAAGGTTGGTACGAGATAAGTTTTGGCCAGCAGCATTCTAATTTTGAGCGGAGTGAAATATTGTGTAGCCCATATCTTTCGTAACATTCTGCAAATTTTTCCTACTGTAATATTGACATGATTTGTACTGTATAGCGTAGTTTCTTTCGTAAAAAAAAAACACTTCGGGTTTTCGATATAAGGACTGACCAGTGAATTGATTAGTTCGTTATATTGGACGTCTACTGTACATTTATAATAAAAGTAAATAGGCCTACATAAATATATAAGAAAAATTCGTTTGGAAAAAAAATTAAAAGGGGAAGGGATAGTTCCAAATTTTTCGTGATGCTTTTGTTTATATTAAATGGCTTACCAAAACTCTGAGATTTATTATGTTCGTCTTTAGGAGGGGCATTTGAAATTAATCTGAAAAAAAAACAGTCAGTTTTATAGTGTTTCAATAATGTCTAGTATTCTTCTTACTTTTTGTGTCGTGGATTTTGCGAAGTCGGTCGAATTTCAACCGATGGTGCATCAGACTTTGCAGATACAACTGGTGTCTGACCACCTGCAACATCTCGTTGCATTTGATGCACATCTGCAAAAAATATAACATTTTAATATTTTAACCCTATGTAAGTATACTAATATTTTACGAACCTAAGTTAAATATATTTGTAGTACGGTTATCGGGTTCAATTTGCAGCATAGATCTACCGCTACTCACACCCATCGGTAAGTCATGTTGCTGCTGTGAAGTCATTTGAACATCTGGCGTTGTTACAGGTATTGAAGTAACTTCCTGATTTTCTAACTCTGAGTTAGATACATTCTAAAAATAAAAAAGGTAAAATCTTATAAAGAAATTTAATGTTTTTTAAAAGCTTTTACCTTAGGTTTGACATCCATAACTATTGGACGTTGAGTGTCAGGATCAATTATAGCTAAAGCGAAAGGTCGAGCTCGTGCACCTTTATTTTGCGTAGCTTGTGTAGGCGCAGCACTAGGCACAGGTACTCCTACCATGGATGACATACCAACACCAACTTGTTGTTGTCCTGGCCCAGGTGAGGTTACACCTAAAACTGCACTTGAACCAGACGGCACTGGACCAGTTAATACAGCACCTGGTGCAAGTGGCATTTGTGCATGTGGTGCACCAGATGGCCCATTCGGACCCGGTTGTACTGATATAGCACTTCCAACATTAACTCCAACGCCTGGATTAACACCAACTGGTCCTCTTTGATGTTGTTGTGGCTGCATCGGTTGATAAAATTGGTAGGAAGAATAATAGGTAGTAGGCATTGTTTGTGAATACGAATATTGTGGACCTGGGTATGTAGGTTGACGTGGCCCATATTGAGTGTATGGCATCATTTGATGCATAGGTTGCGGATACATTTGCATTTGTACATTGCGAGTACCACTACGAGGCTGTGTAGAAGTTGGAGGACCACGGTATATTGCAGTTGCCTGTTGGTTTTGTCGAATGTTACCAGTTCCATTGCTGCCGCCAGGTGATGGAGCAAACTAAAAAACAATTAGTAAATTTAAGTTTAGTACACAAAGATATAACTTTTAGTACTCTTATTTTTTTCTTATTTTAAAGCCAATTCATAATTCAAAAATAAATTTAAAAAAAAGTTTATTTACATGGCAATTTAAAAATCGTACCTCTGGGGGTGTTTGAAATGAATTATTATTCAATAGCTTATTATTATTCTTTAATTGTATATCATATTTTCTGTTATCTATACAACCACCAACATTTACACTAGATGTGTTAACACCAACAATCCCATTTTCATGAGTAAAAGAACTGCTCTTAGCAGCAGTTCCAATTGTCATTCCTACAACACCACTACCATGTCCAGTATTGCTAGGTGCGCCAACATTACAGACAGTAGCATTTACACCACCGGCACTGCCCCCTATTGATGTGTTGCCGTATACTGGTGAACTAGTTATATGATTTGAGTCTATAACAATTGTGTTACCGCTGCCACCGACAACGCCGTGTTGATTTAAACCAAAAAGCGTTGTACTTTTTGCTGTATTAATTGGACAATTATTAACAGCAACATTGCCGCTACAAATTCCATGAAGAGCACGATTGCTGACGTTTGAATAGCTTTGTGTTTGCTGCTGTTGCTGATTTGTAGATGTCTTTAAAATTGACATGGTATTGAATGATTTATTAATTTGATATTGATGTTGGTTTTGCTGTTGTGTCGGCGGTGACTGTTGTGCATATTTTTTCTTTTTATTTGTCGACATTATCTATAAAAACAAAATTGCGTTTTGTTTTTCAACAGTAAGGATTTAATTTTTCAGGAATTGAAAAAAAAGGAAAACAAACGAAACAAAATTTTAAGCAAATAACGTTTATGTACAGATATAACAAAATATTTTTAATATGAATACGAGATATAAAAATTAAAACAAGTACAATATTTTATTGCGTCTTGACTGTTGCTTAAACAAATGTTTTTGAAAAAATTTTATTTGTTTGATTTTGATGGCATAAAAAGTTCAAGTCGTAGTAAATATGTAGCGCATCGCCTTTTCATAGATATAGTCGAATTTTTGTTGTGATGTTTTCACACTCAAATCACATTTGGCACCCAATCACTATTAAAATGGGCCTAATTCTCTTTTGAAACCAAACAGCATAACACAATCATTTTCATTATTTCTTAAAAGTCTTTAAAAATACATAGTTTCTTTTTCAATGCACAATATAATGTTAAAATTTCTGAACTTATTCATATGTAGACAAATAAAAAGAAAGCAATTTTGAGACGTATTCTTTTATACACATAAGACCAGTAGATAGGAAAGGCTTCACAACTTTTTTTCGTTGTAAGAGCTGCATTAACATTTCGTAGCTTTGCCGATGACGCAATATTTTTAATCCTTAACCCTTATATCAATACGACACACCCGGGTGTGTATTACAGTTTTCATATGCAAAAATGGCTATCTTGCAAATATTCTAGAGGTATGACACTTTCAGTAGCTTTTCAATTCTAATAGCACAACAATATAATAGCCAAAAATAATTTATTGGACTATAATTTGGGGACGTACACCAAAAGATATTAACAATTTTTGTAATCGTTCTTAATTACATCGCCAACCCTGATTATAAGTGATGAATTACTTTTTGATTTCCTACTTATTATCTCTGCGTTAAAATGATATTCACAAACATTTAAACCGAAAATATATAGCTACTATACCGTTATGTAATAACTTCTATTTTCCAGTATGATCATCTCATTTAGCGATTAATGTATACCATATGTATCAACATTTTATATATTTAATGCTTTCCTATACATTGTTTAATAATTGATATCCTCTGGGCTTTTGACATAATTACTGACATCCAGTTTAAAAGTTTATCATTCCAGTTTGATGTTGGTCATGAATTCAAATAAATTCGTTGTATAAATAGTTAATTTCTTTGTTTCGAAAGCGTTGGTGATATCTCGATGCTTCAAAATTTTTTCCAAAACGATGCAAGCATTTTTCAGATGTTGTGTGATATTGTAAGCCGCTCTAACTTTTTTGCAACAATTATGGCAATTTTTTAGCTTTCGTCAATTTTGAAATGTTGCAAAATATTTATTATTCCATTTTATGTATTCATCATCAAATGGAAAAAGTAAAAACAACCTTCACATTAGTCAGGTACATAATTATTGTTTCAATAAGTTCGATGTAGTATATAAAAATTTTTTTGCCTAACTTTGAATACATGCTCATGTATTTCGTAAATTTCACTACAATTCACTAGACTGCGCTATATTAATGAACATGTACCTATCTATTTGGTTGATGTGCATTTAAAGGTGGTTTATGTAGGGGTTTAATAAGCGCACTAAGTTTTTGCATAAAGACTATCACCTGGCCGTGGTGTCTGTCAACACATTTTGTTATTATCTTGCTCCATAGAAGGATTTCCTTCTACATTTAAATATAATCCAAGTTCGCTTAAAAAAAGGCGTCATAAAGTACGCCACCCACTATCTGCAAAAGTCAATGAACCAACGTTTGTTTAATTTTGCGTCATCTAATTAATTAATTATTTTAAAAACATATTATGTTGCAGAATTTTTTTGTAATGCGCTCAATTTTCCATTCGATTTGAAAGAGACATCGTTAATGTTGCCTTACTGTAAAAATAAGTTACATGTAAAATAAAAATGCGAATAACTATTAGTTTAAAGTTTTCTTAAGAACTAAAATGTTATTCGATCAACATTTTGACACAGATCTATAGTTTGCAAATTTATTAAGTTAATTAATTTGTTTGGCACATTTGAACAAAATTCCTGCCATCCAATTTGTTAATAAAATAAGAAATTAACTAGTGGACGCATATTTTTGAGGGCAGCATTTTTTTCGAATATGACGCAATATTAAATAAACTTTAGTTCATTATGTTTTGGAGGTGGTGGGGTGGCGCACTTCATGACGCCGTAAAAATACATCTAAGGTGTTGTTTGCAAACCCAAATAATGTCATAAACACAAATTTAATTTTAAAAAATGCATAAAAAAAAGTATTACGTTAAACAGAAATCAAAATAAACAACTAATTTTATATGAACTTTAGAACATTATCAAAAAGTGCACTTACTAATTGTTGTGGTGGGGGTTGCATTGTTTTCAATAAATCTTGTTGTGGTGGTGTTGCCGTCGACCCTGTTGGTTGCATACCGCGTGTAAATATCGATGATTGTGGTGTTGGTAGACCACTTTGAGAGGGTACTGAAAAACCCGATGATGATGCTGCTACATAACCATCAGACCCTAATAAAATAAGCTATAAATAAATGTTTTTTTTAGAAAGCCACCGTAAATACCTGCAATATAGTAAATTGGAGTAAGAAATAGTCCTCTATCGACAGGCAAATAACCTATGCCTCTATCCTCTGAAGAAATAAACTTTTGTTGCTTCTTTTGATACAGGTTGTCAGATTCGTTAATACCTTAGTTGAGTGAAAATTACTGTTTACACTTTGCACAGTGCTTAAATATAAATAAAATACGAGTTCCCTTGACAGCTAAAATTATATATAAAAGCACTGAAATAGAGAAAATTGTTGAACTGTTAATATTCATAAAAGGCAATCATAAAAATTGTATAATTTCTATGTTAAGAAACAGTTACAAAATACTGTTCCCAAATTATATTAAAATATAATAGTATTAATAATAACAACTTAGTTTAGTTTGCTTATGATTGTATAATATCAAAATATATTGCTTTTCAAAACAGAGGATACTATACAGGACGATTGGTACTCATTTGTATCAAATAGCATCCCGGACGGTACAATGGTTCACCAACAACCCCTGATTCACCCCCACGTTGCAGACGGTGCCATGTCATAACCCCAATGGTCATAATCCCCAAAAAGTTTTGGGCGTTATGTCCTCCTAAAAAACGGTCGTAGTCCCCAAAAAAAATTTGGGGATTATGACCACTCATAACAGTGGACATAACACCCATGGGTGTTATGACCACTTTCGTTTTGCCTGAAAATACAAAAGGAATTTTATATTTATATTCGAGGATTACATCCTCGAATATGTCCAACAACGCTTCTACATAAAAGTTAGGGTAAGTGGGCGGCCTACGGCCGCAGCTCAGGATTTAAACTCCCAAAAATCCGACACTTGCTTCGCGGCGGCCTTCGGCCGCGGATCAGTCTATAATATCTGACACCTGTGGTTTGCTAGCCACAGTAATTTTACATAAAAGTTAGGGAAAGTGGGCGGCTTATGGCCGCAACTCAGGATTTAAAACTCCCAAAAATCCGACACCGGCTTCGCGGCGGCCTTCGGCCGCAGATCAATCTATAATATATCCAACACCTGGTTTTCTACCCACAGTAATTTTAAATAAAAGTTAGGGAAAGTGGGCGGCCTATGGCCGCAACTCAGGATTTAAAACTCCCAAATGTCCGACACCAGCTTCGCGGCGGCCTTCGGCAGCGGATCAGTCTATAATATATCCAACACCTGGTGCGATACAGTTTTCATGCAGTTTTCTCTCTTGTAAAGAGTAGACGTGTTTTTTGTTTACTCGCGAAAAATTTGCATTTATTTTTGTTTTTCCTCGGTTTTCTTTGTCATCTAATGGATGATTTTTGCGGAAAATGTGACCGGAGCTTTGCTAGAGGTGATACGCAGTTGGTACCGTGTAGTGGTTATTGCAAAAAGGTGTTCCATCGTAGCTGTTGCGAGGGTCCGCTCACTGAGTACGATCTGAAGCTGTTAAAATTAAACCGAAATTTTAGCTATTCCTGTAAGGAGTGTGTTGGTGTTCCAGAAAAAATCGTGAAAGGCCATGAAACGTTTTTGGAAGCGCATAAATTGGGGTTGGAAAAGTTGACCTATGTTGTCGAGATGCAAATTAAAGCTTTGACTGAGCAATTGTTGGATATGAAAAAGAGCATTTTTGAAAAATTTAATAGTTATGAGAACGAGTTTGCTTTACAAGTCTCAAGTTTTTCTGCAGAGTTGGTGGCTCTTAAAAACGCATATTGCAGCAATAATGCTTTTGGCGCGGGTGCTGCTGCTAACTGTGTTTCAAGTGTTGTTGCGAGTTCTTTGTCTCCAACAGTTTTTTCTTTACCAACTGTTTCTCTTTCTGAGAGTTTCTGTAACGGGAATCTTACTAATACTGATGATCCACTGTCTCGTAATGCTCTTTTGAATGCAAATGATTCTGTTGCTCTGCATCGTCGCTCTTTGAGTGTGCCTCTTGCGCCCTCTTTTGTTGCTGCTGCTGCTGCTGGCGCGTCGACAAAAGTTAGTTCGAATGCTAAAAATTTTAAAAACACTAACAAGAATAAAACTGTTAATTCTCGTCGCTCTTTGAGTATGGCTTTGCCGTCTTCTGTTGCTGCTGTTGTTACTGCTACTGGTGTCTCTTCAGATGCTGTTAATTTACAGTCCAATGTTAATAATAACAATTCTGCTGCTATATCTTCGTATTGTGGTGCTGCGGCTATTTCGCCTATGCTTGGCAATGATACCTCTGTTGCTGTTACAGTAGATGCTAGCTCTCTGCATGAGTGTGATAATGATAGCTGGACAGAAGCTAAAAATAAAAAACGTAAAAAACGTTTTTCTGTTGTTGGGAAAAATGCAAGTACTGAGCTTGCTGTTATTGATCGTAAGAGATGGGTGCATCTTAGCTCTTTCAAATCATCTGTTACTGAATCTGATATCATTGAGTATATTGTCAAACACACAAAAATTTTGAAACAAAGCCTCTCTTGCTACAAACTTGTAAAAAAAGATACCCCGTTGGAAACAATGAAACGGGTGAATTTTAAATTAGGTGTTTCATCATCCCTTTATAAATATATTGTGGATCCATCTTTATGGCCTGTTGATGTACGGGTGAAGGACTTTCAGTTTTTTCAGAAAACCGCAAAGCAATTAGAGAAAAAGTAGTGAATACTGCACTTCATTTGAATATTTCTCCGAATAATGATACTCTTAAAGTTTACTATCAGAATGTGTCTGGTATAAGGACTAAAGCTGGAAATATTTTTGCTGCAACGTCTCATGGCGAACTTGATGTTATCATATTAACGGAAACTTGGTTAAATTGTAACTTTAATAATGCGGAATTTTTTGATCCACATATATATAATGTGTATCGGAAGGATCGTGATGTGACTGCAACTGGTCGTCATCGTGGTGGTGGTGTGTTAGTTGCTGTTAAACGCGAGTTTTTGTCTTCTAACGTGTCACTTGCAAATAATAACGTGTTACTGGATCAACTATGTGTAGTAGTTAGAGGTTCATCGGTGTCTCTCTACATAGTAGTGTGTTATCTGCCGCCAAATAGTTCTGTTGAACTATACAAAATGCATCTTAACAACATCTCTACAATAGTTGCTGATTTTTCTATTGACGCAAATCAATTGATGGTTGCTGGTGACTTCAATCTTTGTGGTGTTACTTGGTCGGATGTCCGTGCTGATCGTTATCTCACACCATCTAAAGTATCTAGTGCTACTGAAATGTATGTTGTAGATAAATTTTTAGATCTAGGTCTTATGCAAATCAATAGCTGTTTTAATTGTCTCAATAGACTACTAGATTTAGTGTTTATTAGTAGTAATATCAATTGGAATGTTTACGAATCCCCTTTTCCGTTATCAGCCATTAGTATGCATCATGTTCCATTATGCATCTCTATATCATTTTATAAGTTTAATACAGTTGAATCTAATTTTGATGTTTCCCACTTTAACTTTAAAAGATGTAATTTTCATTTGTTGAATAATGCGCTTAATCAAATTGATTGGGAAAAAGAATTTTACCTTTTAAAAACTGAGCCTTGCTATAACATTTTTTTAACCTTAATTCATAACGAGTTTATTAATTATGTTCCGAAAGTTAAAGCATATTTTTATAAATGTCCTTGGCACACTCGAGGATTGAAGAAATTAAAAAATCTTCGTTCTAAGTTCTTCAAAAAATTTATTGTTACCAATCAAAATTGTTACTTTTTAAAATATAGGCACTACATGAGAGAATTCAATTTTTTGGATAAATACTTATACAAGCAATATATTATAAAATTTGAATCCAACATTAAGTCTGACCCTAAATCCTTTTGGCGTTATGTGAAATCTAAAAGGGGCTGCTCAAATATACCTGCTTCAATGTTTTTGGGGGCCGAATCTGCTAATGATCCTTTGTCCATTGCTAATTTATTTGTTGATTTTTTTAAGTCCAATTTTGAACCACCTATTAACTCTATCCCTCTAGTTAATGATAATGTGCAACCTGTGATAGATTTTGGTAACTTGTCCCTATCACAGGATGATATTTGGAAGGGTATTCAAAATCTTAAGCCATCCACACGTCCTGATGCTGATGGTTTTTGTGGCTTTTTCTTTAAAAATTGTGCATTAAATTTACTTTACCCTTTGATGGTAATTTTTAATAAATCGTTGTCGTCAGGTGTATTTTTGGATTGTTGGAAAGTAGCGTTTATTACACCTACATATAAATCTGGTTGTAAAAATAACATTGCCAATTACAGACCTATATCCAAGCTCTCTACAATTTCCAAACTTTTTGAATCGATTGTTAAGGATAAACTATTCTTTGCTGTTAAAAGTATAGTCTCTCCTTATCAACATGGTTTTATGAGTGGCCGCTCTACTATATCTAATTTAGTTTTATTTAGTGAATACTGCATATCGGCGTTTTTGCAAGGATGTCAGGTGGATGTGATATATACTGATTTCTCAAAAGCTTTTGATAAGTTATCACATGCTCTTTTAATTAAAAAATTTGAAGCTTTGGGTTTTCATTCCTGTTTTTTGAAATGGCTTAAGTCATATTTACAAAATCGCTTTTGTGTTGTAGTTTTTGATAACACTAAATCTAATGCTTATCTTGCTGTTTCTGGTGTTCCTCAAGGAAGCATTCTAGGGCCATTGTTATTCATTATTTTTATCAATGATATTGCGTCTCTATTTGTGAATTGTAAATGCCTTTTGTACGCTGATGACTTGAAGCTTTTCTTGCAAATTAGAAACGCGACTGATTCTGCTCTCCTACAATGTGATTTAAATAAACTTCATCTTTGGTCTATTAATAATTTACTTCCTCTTAATTTAAACAAATGTGTTTATATGTCTTTTTCTAAGTCTAATATCTTTCTTTCAACCTCTTATAATATTGCTAGTTTTCCACTTATGTCTGTTGTTGAATTTAAGGATCTCGGAGTAGTATTTGATTCAAATTTTTCCTTTCGAGCCCATTTGGACTTTGTAATTCCAAAAGCATATGCTATGCTGGCTTTTATAAGGCGTAATAGTGCCTCTTTTAGTGATCCTTACACTCTAAAAGTTTTGTTCACTAGCCTTGTTAGATCAAGGTTAGAATATGCGTCAAATGTTTGGTTTCCTTTTTATGAAATACATAAATTTAGGATTGAAAAGGTGCAAAAATCCTTTACGAAGTTTGCGTTGCGATCGTTAAACTTTGAAAATGGTTCTCCCTCATATAATGCCCGATGCCTTTTGATTGGTTTAAAAACCTTAGAAAGTAGAAGAAATATTTTGTCTTTACTATTTTTACATGATATTGTTTCTAACTCAATGGATTGCCCTGATTTACTGGGTCTAATTAATTTTAATGTTCCAGCAAGAGCACTAAGAAATCAAATTCCTTTTCATCTTGCAACTCCTCGCACAAATTATGCTGAAAATGCGCCTATTTTTAGAGCAATGAAATTGTTTAACGAAGTTAATGCTGTTAATGATATAGACTTCTCGGCTACCAAAAATGTAGTTAAGCATATTTTAAATAATTTTTTTTGAATTAATGTAGATTATGTTATTCTAGTCTGTAAGAATCTTTATGTTCATAGACTTAATTAAATAAATAAATAAATAAAAAATTCTAAATAGAAGTTAGTATATTATGCGAAATTTTTTTTGGTCTTAGAACAGAATATTTCCCAATAGTTAATTTTGGGCATTATGTCCGCTTTTAATGTGGACATAACGCCCAAAATTATTTGGCATTATGTCCTCAAGTTTTTGGGGATTATGTCCGTTCTTACAAGTGGTCACAGCCCCCAAAAAAAAATGGGGATTATGACCGGAAAAAAAACGGACATAATGCCCAAAATCATTTTGGGGATTATGACCATTGGGGTTATGACCGGGTACCGTTGCAGACACCTCGCACACCCACGACAATTCGGGTAAGTTTAGATTAAGGCAGCACGGTGATCTAGAATTTTCGACAAATCGATTTTTTTTTTTAATATTTCGAAAGTACAATCTTTTGAGAATAAACTGTTAAATTTTTGTAATGATATTGACAGTATTTTGGTTATACAGACTTTTTAGCAGGTAGCGAACGGTTGGCGCGCGTCCGAAAATAACACTAGTTTACAGCCAAAATGAACTTTGAACAACGTTATTCATTTTATATGTAAAATTGATTCTGAAAATCATATAATTTTTTTTTCTTTCACGTCGTTTGCGAGATATCGGTCATTTTCGGTTTTTGGACCAAAAAATAAGTTGATTTTACTTAATTACAAATATCTCAAGAACCAATGTCTATATATAAATTTACTATGTCTCAAATAAAAGGTAATTGAATTTCCTATAAATAATGTTACAATTACTTTTTGGTTGGCTTGTTAGTTTCGGCGAAAAAAATGGATTTCTAAACATACAGTCATGTGAAAAATAATAGGGACACTTACATTGAAATAGTTCAAAAACACCTCTGCTTCTGTTTGAAAAAATTGAGGTAAAATGTTATATTACATTACTTGCTGGGATATTAATGCAGTAAAGAACCGTTGTCAGAGTAAAAATATTTTTCGTCGTTTCGAAGTTGTTGATCATATTGTGAAGTGGGCTCAATTTAGCCTGTGCGAAATAATAGGGACACGAATATAAAGTAAGTTATATTTTTGAAATTTTGTGGTTTTTAAACATTTATAAGCTATAACGGTATTGTATATGAGATGATCTAAAATTATAATTTGAAAAAATAACCAAATAATATAATTTAGTGATTCAGAATGGGGAGAGGTCGAAATTGCATCGTCCAGCTTCGTAGAGACATAAAAGACCTTCACGATAACAGATTTTCATAACGAAAAATAGCCAGAACGTTAAATGGCCCCAAGAGAATGGTAGAAAATGTAATAAAATATACGCCACAGAAGGAAACGTGTGGACGAAAGTCAAAAATATGGTCAATTCTTGAGAGGACTATGTTGAGATTTGTGAGATAGAACCCCTTTGCATCTACTAATGAAGTAAAAAAAGTGTTTTCCATGAATGTCAGCCCTTCAACTATTCGGAAAAGGCTAATCAATAATAATTTAGAAGTAAAGAGATCCAGAAAAGTACCTTTCCTGTCCAAACAGGACGTCAGTAAAAGGTTACTTTTCGCTAAGGAGCATGCCATTTGGCCAGTGAAGAAATGGCGCAATATCCTGTGGTCGGATGAGACCAAATTTTACCCTGACTGTGGTACTCAACGTGTGCGGGTAAATAATATTAGATTTGGTCTCATCCGACCACAGGATACGGCGCCATTTCTTCACTGGCCAAATGGCATGCTCCTCAGCGAAAAGTAACCTTTTACTGACGTCCTGTTTGGACAGGAAAGGTACTTTTCTGGATCTCTTTGCTTCTAAATTATTATTAATTGGCCTTTTCCGAATAGTTGAAGGGCTGACATTCATGGAAAACACTTTTTTTACTGCATTAGTAGATGCAAAGGGGTTCTATCTCACAAATCTCAACATAGTACTCTCAAGAATTGGCCATATTTTTGGCTTTCGTCCACGCGTTTCCTTCTGTGGCGTATATTTTATTACATTTTCTACCATTCTCTTGGGGCCATTTAACGTTCTGGCTATTTTTCGCTATGAAAATCTGTTATCGTGAAGGTCTTTTATGTCTCTACGAAGCTGGACGGTGCAATTTCGACCTCTCCCCATTCTGAATCACTAAATTATATTATTTGGTAATTTTTTCATATTATAATTTTAGATCATCTCATATACAATACCGTTATAGCTTATAAATGTTTAAAAACCACAAAGTTTCAAAAATATAACTTACTTTATATTCGTGTCCCTATTATTTTGCACAGGCTAGATTGAGCCCACTCCACAATATGATCAACAACTTCGAAACGACGAAAAATATTTTTACTCTGATAACGGTTCTTTACTGCATTAATATCCCTGCAAGTAATGTAATATAACATTTTACCTCAATTTATTCAAACAGGAGCAGAGGTGTGTTTGAACTATTTCAATGTAAGTGTCCCTATTATTTTTCACATGACTGTATATTATTTTTTTATTCAAAACAATGAAAAAAAAGTCAAAATCAACTGGAAATTTATAAAAGAAAAAAAAATTGGAAAAGTCATTTTATTTTTTTATATCATAGTCTACTTATTTATGAAGAAAACAAAATACTATTTAAGAAAATCGATTAAGAAATTGAAAAGTTATAAATTATTGAATAAAAAATGGCCGAATTGCATTTTTGTCTATTTTTCCGTTTTTTTATGTGAGTAAGAATTTCTCCCAAAATCTAAATTTTTTAATGCAATTTTGTTATTTACCAGGTGTATAACTAAGTAATGTCGGTTCGAACCTGAACATTTATCGAATGTCATGAAACTTTGACAGTGTGAAGCGTCAACCTTAACTACCATACCACCAAAGTTTCGCGCCAATCGAGCGTCATTATCGTGTTATCTCAGCGAAGTCAACATGTCGAGTTTAGTGACGAATAAAGAGCAATATCCGACAATGTTAATTCTGTGTTTTCATTTGAAGAAAACAACCGCGGAAACGCACCGAATGCTTGTTGAAGCCTTCGGTGAACAAGTGACAACTGTTAAAACGTGTGAAAAATGGTTTCAAAGATTCAAAAGTGGTGATTTCGATATCAAGGACAAAGAACGCTCTGGAGCTCCGAAAAGGTACGAAAACGCCGAAATGCAAGCGTTATTGGACGAAGACGATTACCAAACGCAAAAAGAACTGGCAGAGCAGTTGAATGTGAGCCAGTCTGCCGTTTCCAAACGTTTACTAGACATGGGAAAGATTCAAAAGGTCGGTAGATGGGTACCACATGACTTGAAAGAGAGGCAGATGGAAAGGCACCAAAACACATAGGAAATTTTGCTCGCACGGTTCAAAAGAAAATCGTTTTTGCATCGATTTATCACTGGCGATGAAAAATTGATCTTTTTCGAGAATCCCAAGCGCAAGAGATCCTGGGTAGACCCTGGACAGCCGTCAACATCGACTGCTCGGCGGAATCGCTTCGGCAGGAAGACGATGATCTGTGTTTGGTGCACGGAAAAAACACCAACTCAAATTTTATTAAAAATTAATAGGAGATTATAAAAATTAAAATCTGAAAACAAATATTACTTTTTTATAGTAATACATAGAAAATCCTTATTAAAAATTCTATTCTAGTTTGTAAATACTTTCATTTTACATTTTTTAATAAGTGCATATTAAAAATTATTTTCTTCATTTTAATTATCACCTAAAAACTTTGAAATTTTACAAAGAATTTATTAAATTTTAATAAATTGGCACATTAGAATTTTTATATATTTCATATTGTAATATATGATTTCCGCTTTATAATTTTTAAAAAGTAGTTATAGAAAAATTATTTCAAGATTATTAATTTTTATTATATAGAATTTTATTTCTCTTGTGTTTAATTTGTACTCTGTTTCAGTTCTCAACATGTTCATGCAAAAAAATAAATATATAAGGCTTGCCAACCTCTTACTTATTGGCTTTGATGTAATGTGTTGAACAGAATTGGGACGGGGTCGGGAAAGCGGCAACGGAAACTCGCTGGCCGTCCCAATTTTGAACAACACACAAAAAATTTTAAAAATAAATTTCAGTTATTATTAATTTCATCATAAAAACTTTATAATGTACTTTTTAAAAAATAGTACAGTCCTTTTAAAATATTATAAATTATTGCAGAAATTTTAAAATCTACTTTGTAAAAATTAAAAACTTGCATTCGAAAAATTTATGCCTGCTTGATGCAATTTTTATATTACGCTTAGTAATTTTTAATAGACACTCGAACCGTTTCTAAATTACTAAATTACTTACTAATTTTTCTTAAATTTTGATTAATATTTACAATAATTTCGAGTTTCGTTTTTCCGTGTGGGACCAGGAGGGCGTTGTGTATTATGAGCTTCTAAAACCCGCTGAAACGGTTAATACGGCACACTACCAACAACAATTGACCGATTTGAACTGTGCGCTGCAGAGAGAATGGCCGCAATATCGAAAAAGGCAACACAAAGTCATTTTCTTCCATGACAACGCTCCATCACATACGGCAAGACCGGTTCGCGATACGTTGGAAGCACTAAATTGGGAAATGCTCGCGAATGCGGCCTACTCACCAGACCTGGTCCCGTCCGCTTACCACTTGTTCGCATCGATGGGACACGCACTCGCTGAGCAGCGCTTCGATTCCTACGAAAATGTGAAAATTTGGCATGACAAATTGGTTTTCGAAAAACCCAAGGAATTCTCTTGGCGTGGAATTCACAAATTGCCTGAAAGATGCGAAAAATATGTGAAAAGCGAAGGAGCATACTTTGAATAAACGATTCTTCCTTTAACTCTTGAAATAAACGAGCTTTTTTTTTTAAGAAAAAAAAAGACATTACTTAGTTATACAGCTAGTTGATAATGGTATGTGCCAGTGATGGCATTTTCGGCACATTTTTACTTTTTTCGGTACATTTACGTCCTGAAAAATCGACGTCAGTACATTCGACAAGTTTTCAGTACGTTTGGTACATTTGCCGCATTTTTAGTAAAATTGGCGAATTTTAAACACATTTTCAGTACATGCGGACAATTTATAATAATGACTTTTTTAAGTAAATGGAAATAATCACTATGTGTAAATTTTGTAATTTAATATAAAAAAAATCAAATCATTTTGCTAGGGTTTTTGAGATGGGAAAAGTGAGGACCTTTCTTGTTTTTTTTCGTTAGTAATTTGTTTGAAAAAATTTCGTACATTTTAATAAAATTTGATAATCAAGACAATAAAGTTTTTAGTTATATGTTTGTAACTCTGCAGATGGCAGTGTTTAAAATTTTTTCGGAACTGGCCCCATTCCCCAAAATGTCCAAAAATGGGAATTTGGATCCGTTATGGCGGATTTTGACCACTTCGGGGGGTGGAACCAACATTTTAATTTCTAGCACATACCACTATCTAAATAACAAAATTTCATAAAAAAATGTGCATTTTGGGGTTAGAAAAATTCTTACCCACAAAAAAAAAAAAACGGAAAAATAGGCAATATGCATATACAGTCATGTGAAAAATAATAGGGACACTTACATTGAAATAGTTCAAACACACCTTTGCTTTTGTTTGAATAAATTGATTTAAAATGTTACATTACATTACTTGCTGGGATATCAATGCAGTAAAGAACCGTTATCAGAGTAAAAAAAATTTTCGTCGTTGTTGATCGTATTGTGAAGTGGGCTCAATTTAGCCTGTGCGAAATAATAGGGACACTAATATAAAGTAAGTTATATTTTAGAAACTTTGTGGTTTTTTAAAATTTATAAGTTATAACGGTATTGTAAATAAGATGATCTAAACTTATAATTTGAAAAAATAAACAAATAATGTAATTTAGTGATTCAGAATGGGGAGTGGTCGACATAGCACGGTCCAGCTTCGTAGAGACAGAAAAGACCTTCACGATAATGGATTTTCATAGCGAAAAATAGCCAGAACGTTGAATTGCTCCAAGAGAATAGTAGAAAATGCAATAAAATATACGCCACAGAAGAAAACATGTGGACGAAAGCCAAAAATATGGCCAATACTTGAGAGGACTATGTTGAGATTTTTGAGATAGAACCCCTTTGCATCTACTAATGAAGTAAAAAAAGTGTTTTACGTGAATGTCAGCACTTCAACTATTCGGAAAAGGCTAATGAATAATAATTTAAGACCAAAGAGATCCAGAAAAGTGCCTTTTCTGTTCAAGCAGGACATCAGTAAGAGGTTACTTTTCGCTGAGGGGCATGCCATTTGGCCAGTGAAGAAATGGTGCAATATTCTGTGGTCGAATGAGACCAAATCTAATATTTTTTACCCGCACACTTTGAGTACCGCACTCAGGGTAAAAGTGAAAAAAACACGGTATTTGGCTATATTTGAGGTTATTTTACATCGCGAATAAAATGATTTTTCAAAAATTGGTTGCGGCATCTAAAAGTATTACTCTTACTCTTCAAAACCCATTTTAAATTTTGTCGATATCTCTATAAATTGTAATATCATAAATTTAAATTTTCTATGAATCCTGCCATACTAGAATTAATGTAGAACTGTATATAGGCCTATATAATAAATTTCAAGTTACGATATTTCGGAGACAAAAAAGGTTATCGATATAATCGCATCGGATTCAGCGCATCAAAGTCCTTCGGGTTTGATAGGTCTGGTCTCTTTTTTAAAAATTTGTCGGCCTGTGTAATTGACAGAGCTAATAATTTACCCGCCGCAAAGGTATCTTTTTTTGAAGGGGTTCAGCGCCAATTTTTATATAGTTAATATGGTTTTTTGATTACTGTAAAAATCTTGTATGCACCTTGAGTGATATAATATACCTACAAAGTTTAATTATCGTTGTTCATTATCTTCACCTTCAAAAAAGTTTTTGAAAATGCCTTAAATATACGGGTGTTAGACCACCGGTTGGCCTTAAGGGACACCTCTCCGATTTTCTTTATATTTCAGGTGTGTCCCTTAAACTAAACTATTACCCAAATTATCGTGGGTGTGAAAGGTGTCTGCAACGTGTGGATGAACCATTGTACCATCCGGGATGCTTCAAAAACGCTACAATAATTGGGTGGTCCGAGTAGCCTATATTATCCGACTAAACACCCGCTCCTGCGCTGAATTCCATCTTGGATCCATTCGTTACGATGGTTAGCTCCCTACATTCCAGGACGGTGCCGGAGTTATACTTTTCTATGCTAGGGAGAAGTAAAACAATTGAAATTTAAGGAACGAATTGCGAGTTTTCAGAATCCTAATCTAGAAGAATGGTTAGCAAAACATGGGTTCCAAATAAAAGCTGCTTACTCCAAGCTAGATCTAAAAAAGAATTATATAAATTCTTGCGAGTGTGTGGATCTGAAGATTCATTTGATTTCTACTTATATGAATATTTTCGGATGTCTCAGATTTTTTATATGCTTCCGATTCGTAAAAATGTTCAATGGACGAAAGTGTTTGTGTGGGGCTTCCAATCCAACACTATAACCTGTAAGGGTTTTAGCCCAGTAGATGAATTGAATAAATAAATAAATAATCTACCATGTGTAAAACTAATGACGATAACCACATTAAATATGCAACTAAGTAGCGATTAAGTTAGACTGAATCTAAGCACAGCTTAAGCCTTATTTACTTATCTTATTTTAACAACGCTTCGTCGTTTTTGCGACGCTTGAGTAATTAAATTTTTTAAGACATTTATTGTTGAAAATGAAATTGGTTCTTTTTTCTAAATATTTTTTTAGTTTATTTTTGTTTCAAATAAAATAATACACTTTAAAAAATTCACTTAAAAATTTTTAATTTGAGTTCAAAAATGTGTCTCTTTCAAAATATTTTGGGAAAAAACTAAAACAGCGTTATCGTTTTTACGAAGACGAATAATTAAGGGTTAATAAAAACCTTAGTCTATGTTTAATAACAAAAATTTCGTGTTAAAGTTTGTTATAATTGTCATGTTCTCTTTTTTTTTAACGTTAGGTAAGCTTAGAAAAATTGCTTGAACTCAAAAGTCTATATAATAAAATATCGACGAATAGGTGTACTTAACCTACATTAATATTACAATAGGTGTAATTAAATTACATAAATATTACATTGTGTTGTTAATACAATTTTTGTTTTGCTCCAAACAGGTTTAATAGTAGCATGTAAACGAAAGAAAAATTCTGGTGCATTAAGAGCTCATAATATTAATATTTACTGGTGGCACATCAAGCTTTTCAATTTTCCGTACGATTTGTAGGGGAAGAAATGGTTTACTAGATACCTACACTCACGGTCAAAAAAAACGCCGATTTGAATTTTGCAAGAAGTTTTTAATTTTGATGCGTAAAATAGTATCTACTCTTGTTTAACGGTTTTAAGTTTGTTAGATACTGTTACAAGAAACAAGTTTTGATTATTTTCAAAACTGTCCACCTAACAATAATAAATTCTAGGAACCTTTTCCAAATAAACACATAATTGCTAGTTTTATAATCAGAAATTACAGCTTATTTATATGAAAAAATACATTGTTTTTTGTAGATTTTTTTACGCATTTTTAATTTCTGACATATTCTTTAATTATTTATTATTTATTTATTTCATATAATACGGTAAAATTGATTTTAATACCGCGTAGGACCTATTTTTGCCTATATGACGCTTTCCATTCGAAAAGGAATGCTCTCATAGAGTTTCCGTATAAATTCCATTAAAATATCGTTGTACCAAGTGGATTCAATTATTTCCTGTAACTTTGGAATATTATTAGGGGTTTGTTGGCGCATTTTGCGTTCTAAAATGGCCCAAACATTCACAATGGGATTGAGGTCGGGGCTGTTACCGGGCCATGGACTGACTCAATTCTAAAAAAATCCTTATATTCCTTTACCTATGCAAAAATAAATAGATCATTATTGTAAATCTATCAAAAAAAAAGTATATCTCGTAAAAAAATTTTTAACAGAAGCGAGACCTAGCCCATCGGAGAGAGCATAAAATTTTCCACAAATAACTTGCAAGGAGAGCTTATAATAGCCGTGTTTTTTTTGACGCGGTTACCTGCTAAAAAAAATTTTGTATGAGAAAAGCGGAGAGCATGAAAATCAATTCAGTTCCATTTGAAAAGCACACAACAACACAATACCAAATGCATTGAAGAGAACTACGTGTGTGGTAGTGCCCAGCTCTAGTCAACAGACAAAAAAAAATAGATATTTAGAAAAGGGTAATTTTATTTAATCGAACTTACAGTCATTAAGCGAAGACCAATATTGTAAATTTTTACTTTATTGATCAATGCAATTTTTCAACAAACATGACAAAGATAACAAATGGAACCATTTTAACCTGGTAATCGGTGACATGTTTCGGCTATTACCAATAGCCTCATCAGACCAGTTTGGTTAATTCTGTACATGGACTCGAACCCCTGACCGTTCATGCATTGCAATTGCATATTTTGCGACGGCCTCTCTAACACTTGAGCTACTGAGGCACTGCCCATGAGGTGTACAGAGTGCGTATATTACATTTGTTATCTTTTGTCACTTTCTCGCTTGTTGCCATAGACCGTCAGTCTAAAGTCATGCTATGATTTATTTTTCGAAATTGTGGTGTTGCCAGCCGGACTTAATTCTAGTAACGCCTTTTATGTGTCAGCCTACGAACTTTTCAGCCCACCTGTTACATATTAAGCTGATTCAAATTTTTTTTTTGTTCTAAACAGCTATTATCGATCGAGGAACTTGAATCCGTGATTAGTTTTTCTTCTTCTTCTTTTTTTCTTATAAAAAAAAAGTCTTGGTTTTGAAAAAAGATAATGATCTTCGGTTCACGGCATTCTTTTAAGCAAATAAAAATACATTAAAAATATTGTACAACGGGATCAGTGGTGAAACAATATTGGCCGATTTTGCAACTTGAAAGCAGAAAATCGGTATTTTTTGTTTTTTTACCGGTCAATTTTAAATTTTTTTATAAGAAAAAAAGAAGAAGAAAAACTAATCACGGATTCAAGTTCCTCGATTGATAATAGCTGTTTAGAACAAAAAAAAATTTTGAATCAGCTTAATATGTATATATGTCAACTTAGAAAAATGGTTTTGAAAGAAGTTATTGATATGCGGTTTACGGTTTTCTCTTAAGCAAATAAAGGTACATTAAAAATTATGTACCACTAGATCGGCGGTAAAATATTATATCAAGATTTTGCAACTTGAAAGTAGAAAATCGGATTTTTAATTTTGGTCCGATCAATTTTCAATTTTTTTATGTGAAAAAAAGAAGAAGAAGAAAAACTAATAACGGATTCGAATTCCTCGATTGATAATAGTTCGAAAAGCATACCTAATTTGACTCAAAATTTGATAACCTCTTTAGGTTGCACCAATTTTTAAATCAATATTTTCGAAAATGGGTGGCAACTTAAAACAGGCGGCGGCAATCCAGTTTTCAAAATTGATGAAAATCCTTATGGGTTGTTTTGTCTAGACATATAGGGCTATAGTATTCCACTGACACATCGTGAAAAAAATCAAAAAGTTTTTATTTTGAACTGCTCAAATGTACCTATATAAACACCGAAATATACTCAAAAAATCGTTAAAAAAATGAAAATGTCGAAAAAAAAAAAACGGCTTGACGTTCGATTTCGCGGTTCGCGGATTTTGACACTAGAAGGGTCCCCCAACATTATCCCTGAAAAAAATCGCGGGTGGTATTTCGAAAAATTAAAATTTTTTAAAGACCACCGTGTATTATTTTGAGCAGGCAAATTTTCAAACTATACACAGTAAATAGAAACGGAATTATATGATTTGTTTTACTGAAGATCGTGCTACCAAATGGTGTTATTCGCGTTACCACTACGATTTTTCCTCTATATTTCCAAAATATTTTTGTAATAGAGTTTAAACTAAAAACTGAGAAGTGTACCTATTATTTTGAGAAGGTGTGTACATATGTAAAAAAATAGCGAAAAAGTTACACTTCCTCGCGAGAATACGCAAAAAAAATACCAAGACTTACCGCAATAAATATATATAATGTCATAATTAAACCGATAACTTTTTCATGCTGCAACACATCTCAATTAGAAAGATTGCAAAAATTACAAAATAAAGCAATGAGGATAATTTTACAGTGCAGTAGACTAACCTCAAGAAGATTTATGCATGACATGTTAATGTAGCTTCCAGTTCAGAAGCGATTAGAATTAAACACGCTGATGTTTATTTTTAAAGTAATCAACCAGCATTCAAGATGAAATTTGTTTGAGTAGCAGAGGCGCAACCGTATGGTCTAAGGAACAGCAATAATTTCAGATTGAAGTATCATAATTCTGCAGCAGCACAAATTTATTTTAGAAAGGTTTCAAATTATTTAATGAATTACCAAATGTGATAAAGTTAGAAACGAATATTTATAGCTTTGAAAGAGAATGTACGAAATTTATCAAATCTAGAGAGTTGTAAATATCGAATTTCCAAAAGTAAAATTTTTATAATGTATATTGTAATGTTACTGGTGTACTATAAAGTATGGAAATACTAATAAATTACTACTACTACGATTTATATGGAAAAGTATGCCTTATTAGAGTTTCGAGTAAATCTTGTAAAAAAAACAATCATGAAAAAATAACTGGATACTTATAGAAAATTTTAAGATCTTTCTAATGGTTGGGCTTGTTTGTGAAAGATATTTCTTTCACGAGATATAGAGAAAAAGGTCTCGTAAAGTTTGTTTTCCCATACAAATCGTATGGAAAATTGAAAAGCTCGATGAGCCACCAATAAATATTAATATAATGAGCTCAAATTGCACCAGAATTCTTCTTTCGTGTACCTGCTTTTTGAATCACCCTAGTGTGCCATATTTCACATTAAAAAACTTAAAAACAAAATTTTAAGAAAAGTATGATACTTGCTACACGGACCTCTGGGGAGGAATAAAAATTCTGTTTAAGTTTTCATTCGTCAAGAAAGTATTAGTTCTTAGAAAACAACCCTACAGGTAGGTTCTGAACTATTTTATGATTTTCAAAAATGTTATCTCTGTTCCGTGTAAATTCAATATTTTTAAACCAAAATTAACGCAATACTTATTTGTTTGGTGTTAATTCATGTGAACTATTTGTAAAAATAGCTAAATTTTTTTTAATTTCTTCCAGCAAGGAATGTTATTAATTACTTTTAACTTCAACACTCTATAATTTTGAAACTAAATGGAATATGAAAAAAACTTTGATGTCATTTGAAAGCACAAAGGTTATAGTTTAAAAAAGTTTATTTTTTGTTAAAAAATATTATCTGAAATTTAAAAAATTAAAAATCAAAACCTACTACTAAATTTCATGTCACAGCCTATTTTATGCAAATGTGTATAAACTGTAAAAACACTGTCAAAAGTAATAATTTTTTTATTCTTAATATTAAGTGTAGTAGCCTCTTTGGTCAACTAGTAGAGTTTGGCGGAATATTACGCCACTTAATTAAAGTGTCTTTTTTAGGTAGTTTTTGTTTGAAATGTTATAGATTCGGATACATTTTTCCAAAATTGCTCATAAGTTTACAATCACATTTAGGCCTGGCAACTATGCTGGTGGTGCCATCCAATGCGGGCCCTTGTATATTAACCAGGATTGAACTATGGCCGCTTTGTGTTTTTGGTCTTTATCTTGGTAAAACCGTAAATTTGCTGCATGCCCAAATTGTTGGCACTCTCCAACAAATTGACACTTGTAATCTGAAGTAGGGTTGTCAGATTTTTGAAACACAAAATCAGTATATTCAAGTATATACAACGCAAAAAATCATTACAAAATTTTTTACCTCATTCATTGTCAATATAAAAATCACAGCTTAAATCACATTGCAAAATTTTGTCACAATTTGCCACAAAACCTTAGCAAAATAACATATTTTACACATTACGAAAACTTCATCGGGCCCCTACACTGTGCAATTTGCTGTTTTCATTTATGTACTTAAAAAAAAGGTATGAGTATACAAAATTTAATTTAATTAAATATGCTAAAAAACAGGGATGTTGCGGATGCCGATTTTTTCAAATCCGCAGGTGCGGATGCGGATATTTGAAGGCTCACATCCGCGGATGCGGATGCCGATCTTAAGATTTTTTATAAATTTATAAGAAATTTTTATATATGGACTATATTATATGGGTGCAGAAATAAAATAGAAAAAGTAAATTTTAATAATTTTACTAAATCTACTATTATTAAACGAGCTAAAATTGTATGTATATATATATATATATTTTCAGACTTTATTTCCAAAACGGGTGCAGCGATTTTGATGAAACTTGGGGGTTAGGTACATATGTGAACAAAATTAGGATTGGGCTGGGTTTTAACTTATCAAAGGCTCCTGGAGGGGCGTGGCACAGCCCTAAACTTTTATTTTCATAACGTCATATCTTGAAAACTATTCAAGATATTGTGATGAAATTTGGTACACAGATGCAGATCATAAATGTCTTAAATTTTGCCAAAAGTGGGCGGAATCGGAAAAGTGGGCGTGGCACTTTTCAATAATTGAAAATTTTGATTCAATATTACTCAAAAACGGCACTGAGGATTTTCATAAAAATTTTATAGATAATACCACTAAGAGCAGTCATCATAACATGCTATGTCACTATACTGGCAAAATTCGTTTAAGGGCGTGGCACAGCCCACAATATTTATAAACATTATAATAAGAGAATTAACAACACAATCGTTCTGAAATTTCATATGGTGGATATACTTGCTATAAGGTACCTCAAGACGAAAAATGGGTGTAATAGTACCAGTGGGCGTGGCACCTCCCATACAAGCAAAACAGGTTAAATGTTATATTTATTGTACTATGAGAGTAATCTTCTTAAAATTTGGTGAGGAGTTGTCGGTTATTATAAGCTTTGAAATTAAATGCATTTCGACGGGATTGCTTCAGTGGGCGTGGCACCTCCCATACAAACAAAAACCGTTAAATGTTATATTTAGTGCACTATGGGAGGTATTTTCTTTAAATTTGGTGTAGAGGTGTCGATTACTATAAGCTTTGAAATTATATGGATTTCAACGGGATTGCGTAAGTGGGCGTGGCACCTCCCATACGTACGAAAAACGTTAAATGTTATTTAGTGTACTATGGGAGTAATTTTTTTAAATTTTTTGTTCCAATCGATAGAGAAAGCACGAAAAATAAAAAAAATTTTTTGTTCCAATAGACTTTTAATTACAGTGGTGTAGTGTTATTATTGTAGTGGTCATTTTTAATATTTGATCACTTAGTGCGTCCTGAGCGATTTGCGGAATTTGTTGCTGTAAGGATATTTTCCTTGTCCTTTGGAGTATCCCGGAAGCAGTCACTCCATAAGTGACTACTTATCGAGGCGGTTCACTCCGCGTCACTTTGGGTCACTTGGAGTCACCGAGGTGAGTGAAAATCGCAATTTTGTGGTTTGCGTGCGATTTTGGTAGAATTGGTCTATAACACCTATAGGCCACGTTGGTGCAAACTCTTATCGCACCTAATTATGTTTTGCGATGCGTGCGATTTTTTGGATATTATTGCTGTAAGGATATTTTCCTTGTCCTTTGGAGTATCCAGGAAGTAGTCACTCCATAAGTGACTACTTATCGAGGCGGTTCACTCCGAGTCACTTTGGGTCACTTGGAGTCACCGAGGTGAGTGAAAATCGCAATTTTGTGGTTTGCGTGCGATTTTGGTAGAATTGGTCTATAACACCTATAAGCCACGTTGGTGCAAACTCTTATCGCACCTAATTATGTTTTGCGATGCGTGCGATTTTTTGATAATTATTGCTGCAAGTATATTTTCCTTGCTCTTTGGAGTATCCCGGAGATAGTCACTCCATAAGTGTCTACTTATCGAGGCGGTTCACTCCGAGTCATTATGTGTCACTTGGAGTCACCGAGGTGAGTGAAAGTCGCGATTTTGTGGTTTGCGTGCGATTTTTGTAGAATTGGTCTATAACACCTATGGGCCACGTTGGTACAAACTCTTAGCGCATCTAATTATGTCTTGCGGTGCGTGCGATTTTTTGATTTTATTACTGTAAGGATATTTTCCTTGTACTTCGGACTATCCCGGAGGTAATCACTCCACAAGTGACTACTCATCGAGGTGGTTCACCACGAGTCACTTTGGGTTACTTGGAATCACCGAGATGAGTGAAAATCGCGATATTGCGGTTTGCGTGCGATTTTTGTAGAATTGCTCTATAACACCTATTGGCCACGTTGGTGTAAAAACTTTGCGCACCTAATAACGTTTTGCGGTGCGTGAAATTTTTTTTTTTTTGTATTTTTACGAATTTCGTGAACCAAAGTGACTTTAAGTGACCCAACGTCACTCGGGGTGAACCGCCTCGATGAGTTGTCACTTATGGAGTGATTACCTCCGGGATAAGCCGAAGAACAAGGAAAATATCCTTACAGCAATAAAATTTAAAAAATAGCACCAACCGCAAAACGTAATAAGGTGCGATAAGTTTTTGTACCAAAGTGGCTTATAGGTTTTACCCCTCGTACTAACTGTACAATCGGTTGCGCTCTTTTATATAAATGCTGCGATATCTCAGTCGATTTAGTGTCCAATTTAAATGAAATCGAGCCATTTTGAATTATCCTTTTCATTTCTATTCACTCTTGGTCCCAATCCACTCTTTTTATAAACACTTTTGCATCAGACCACAATTTGACGAAACTAAAAATGAAGCAAAATTGTTGAAAAAAATGGAACAGAAAAAAGTAAAGAGAAGTTGAAGCGTGAAAGTGAAAAGTCAACATTTTTTAACAAATTCCATATTTTTTCGAAAAATTAAAAATTGGAGCATTATTTTTAATAAATAGTGAAATTGCCGCTTTTTCGGGGTCAAGCTTATTGCGCATAGACTCGTAAATTAGACCCGCGCTACTAAACAGTTGTTCGCTAGGAAAGGTGCCTGATGTCGTCGATAAAAATCTGCGTGCTATTGGTGTTAGCAGTTTTAACTCTTTTCGATGAACGCTCCACCATTTAAGAGGATTTTCATCTAAATGGGCCCTTTTTTTAATTCTTTTTTGAGTATAACTTCAGCACTATAATTTTCTGGTATTTCTTCACTCTCATCTTCACTTGATGAATCTAACATCATAGCCAGCTCGCTTTTTAAGAATGGTTTTTTGACTATACCAGATGTCCCTTGTGTGACTGTATATTCAAATTCACAATACACTCAAAAATTTAACAAAGTTACGAAAAACAAACGTGCCGAATCCTGTCACCGACTCATCGCTACTATTAGTCGCATTGATTATTGCGGATGCGGATGATGATGTCCAAATCTATGCGGAAGCTCCGCAATTGCGGATGCGGATGCGAATATTCGTAACATTCCTGCTACAAAACAAGGATCATTTTACAGCCTCTAGGTACGCTACTGGTAATAATTAAGTATGAAATGTAAAAATTATTTAGTGATTCAAATAAAATCTAAAAATCACTGCAAATCAGTACTAATCAGTACAAATTGGTAAAAATCAGTAGATTTGCGTACTGATTTCAAAATCTCGAAAAATCAGTATTTTTAAAGAAAATTAGTAAAAATCAGTACATGTACTGATGAAATCAGTACGAATGACAACCCTAATCTGAAGAGACATATCCATACTCATGATGCAGAATTTCCGGTAAAACAGCTGACATTTTTTTTAACTACAATCTTTGTGCTTTCAAATGACATCAAAATTTTTTTCATATTCCTTTAAGTTTCAAAATTATAGTGTTGACGTTAAAAGTATGCACTGCATAAAATAAGCTGTGAGCCACTGTATATTTAACGCATTTAAAATTTTCGACGAATTATTTAAGTATGAGCTGTTAAAAATTATTAGGGAGTATAATTATGTAATTATTATCATTATACTCCCTAACAGTTGTAAGCTGTGATGTGCAGTGATCGATGCAAAAATCATTTACACGTGTTGTAATGAAGCTTAAATGCTGTGCGATAAAAAGCATAGTAAACGTAACAACTCTAATCGTTGCCTTAACTACCAAGTGGTAAGAACGACACTATAGCTGTGGGACCATGCGCTTTAAAGAAGAGTAAACCAAGTTAATAGTCATTCAAACGTACTTAATGACAACGAATTAAAACGATTTCAGTTGCTTTAATTAAAAAAATATATTTTAGGCACATGAAAACGTCATCGGTAGTTTGGGTAAAAAAAAAAACAACATTTAAAACCTCTCTGTGGCAACACTGTTCCACCGCCGCGCCCGCTCAAGAATCGACACGCTAAATACTAACAATACGAAGATCATGCATACGAAACACGACTAACCGACGAAGTCAAAACTATTTGACACGCCACGAGACGAGATTAACCAAGTTGTCTTGACACCAAGCCGCGAAGGGCTCGGCTGAAAAGAGCAACGAGGACGATGACGACGGCATGGTAAGGACATGCGGCTACATCGCCAACAGACAGCTAAAAGCACAAGCTTTGTTTTGACAATTAAGAAACAAACAAAATAAATTGTTAATATGACCATTACATTCATTCTTCATAATGTAGAAAAAAAAAATTACTAGTTATTTTTTATCAAAACTTTTTTTTCACATACACATCTACTATGTACGTATATATGCAATACATACTAGCAGCCCATACTCTTGATTTGCAAATCAAAATCAGCCATCCTCAGGTAATCAAACGAAACTTGGAAAATTGTTTCGCTATTCGCTTATATTTTTAATTAAAATGGCAGCAATTTAAGATTGTAATAAAAAATAATTCATAAAGAAAAATAAAAACCACTCACATTTTCTAGCTGCTAGTGCTATGTATGCTTTTCCACTTTCCTATATAACTCCGTTTTACAGTTATCACAGAATCACGTTTTCGCTTTCTTGTAAAAAATGTAGAATTTAGTTACGACTTTCTTAACCAAACCTTTTTCTGTATTTTATCGTATTATTTACAACCAATTAGCAATATTTAACAATTGCTAAACACTCTTTAATATCGTTCTTTTATTTTAAATGGATATGAGTTTTTTACGCTGCTCGTTTATTCGTTGCCACCGTGGTTCATTTTATAGATTTCTCACAGCACAGTGCAGGAATTAAGGGAAAATGTGAGATGTTCAACGAACGCAAAGCCCGACCGAACCGACACAAAGAGAAAACTTACGAGTAACGAGTAACTGTGAAGCGGCAAGTTAATTGTAAACGAAAGGCAGCTTTGTTTAATATAAATTCAATAATACTTCAGTCTATGTATCGCTTAAATTAGCACTTCTTCCCTATTCTTTTTTAATAATTTGTTTTGACGAAATTTACTTCCTTATATCATTTACAAAATTAAATTTCACTTCAATTAGATTTGTAATATTGATGATTATTCATCACTAAGCTCTCAACCGACAACCTGTGATCAAATTGGCTAACGAACAGTCACACTACACCGATGCACGGTGAAATCAGTGATTTCAATAAAAAACCACAAACGTCAAGATGCGTTCAAGAATTGAAATGCCAACATCTATTAGGGCAGCGATTCTTAAACTGTGGTCCGCTGACCTCTGGGAGTCCGCGAAGCCATTCTAGGGGTCCGCGAAACAATTTTGACATCAATAATTTTACATCAACAAACTTTTCGCTATATTCAAATAACTCATTTACTAAAAATTCTACATGGCCATTGCCGGGATGCCCAGTACCTAACTGTTTCCACTCTTCCCTCTGTTTGACAACATTATCAAATTTTGTAAATTTCAATGAGCCTACAAGGTGCAGCTTCAAATTAATTTAAAGTTGAAAATAAAATAGAAGCGGTTATAAAAAAATCGAATTATGGTCAAAACGCACTCAAAAATGTGTGTATGAGTCTTTTCCAACACAGCGATTTTATAGAATTTTCTAATAAAGAGATCGTTAATGAATCGTGGCTGCTTTTTCTCGAACATTTAATGCCTCTAAAAACCAGCTTCCTGAAGTATTTTCCCTGTCTTGATACTGGCACCGACTGGATCAGGGTTCCATTCAATATAGATGTTAGTAATGCTAAGCAATTATCGACATTAGAGCAAGATATGCTCGTGGATATCTCTTGCGATACTTTGACACTTAAGTTCAATAAAATTGAACTAACTTTTAGTTACTCCTAAAATCCGATTACCCTGCACTTGCAAATAAGGGGCCGTTCAAGTGTTACGTAATGCAATTTTTGAAGATTTTTGAATTTTGTGAATTTGTGTATTTACATGAAAATCCTAATTAAAAATGTTTGCCTCTATAAATGCACAAGTTTTGTTGAAATACGAAGATATATGGGATAAGTATCAATATTTATTAGAAAGTAGTTTCTGCAGGCTTGTCAACTATTGGATCTTTAAAAACCGGAAAAATTAAAGTAAAATAAAAATACTTCGTTCCTTAACCTCGTCAAATAACTGGACATTTTATGTCTGGTTGAGTTTGACGGTTACCGGATATAGCCCCCTATGACATTATCCCCATTTCGTAAATGGGGAATATGTCCGCAAATTATTCGGACATAATCCCTATCTTCGGTAACCCCATGGGGGTTATGTCAGAAAAATTTAATTAATGCATACTGTTTTGGGTCATATGTCCGTCCTTTTTTTTTGGTTATATTCCGGCGAAGCCGGATGTTAGATTTTTAGGATATTTAAAAACTGAGCTGCGGCCGTAGGCCGCTTACTTACCCTAACACTTGTGTAGAATTACTATAGTTGTCAACAACAAAATTATTGTGATGCGCATTATGTTCTCATCAGCTTTGGGGATTATGTCCACTATTTTCTGGGGATAGTGTCTGAAAATTTTAGGACTTAACCCCCATACCGAAAATGGGGATTATGTCCGTATAATTTGCGCACATGATCCCCATTTACGAAACTATGCTTAGAACGACGTCAAATATCTAGGGTTGGGATGGGGTCCGCAGAAAGATTTTAGCTCGATAAGGGGTCCTCGGACTACATAAGTTTAAGAACCCCTGTATTAGGGTATGATAACATGAGCCTTACTTCAACGCACGTTGTTAATAGCGCGCGCTTACTCACTTTACACACGGAAGTCATCGAGCACAGCAAAAATTAACGCTGTTAAGGCTACTAAATTTTTTTACCTCGTGCTAAACCCTTTCACGACAAATTTTTCCTATAGGCAACATTGTCTTCACATGCTTAAATCACCGTTATGTTATTTTTTCCGTGTAAGGACGAATACGGATACGTAGGACTTTGAAATTTATGCCAGTTATCCTTTGTAGTCGTATTAGTAAAAATAAGAGCTCAAATATGTTTTAAGTCCTCGCACTTTAATTCGGTCATGAAAGGGTAAAATTCATAAAGCAAAAAACATAAAATAAGAAATGTTTGGTGCATCCAATTATTATTAAACGATATCCACAAGCTCACATCAATAATTATTTACAACAACCACATTACAGCTGAAACCACGGCAAACAAACGCGCGTTGATGGTGTAGTTCATTGCATATACAGCCATGATCATATAAATAGCACACATTTTCTTAAGTTTAAAAAAGTTAATTTTATTGGCAGGAACTTAATTTTTTCAGAACTATGGATATACATAAATACATAAACATACATAGATTTAACTTAATTAAAAAATTGAAATCAAAATTATAAAATTTTGAATTATTTAATCAAAATGGCTGACATAGCCATTATGAGATGTTCATATAAATAGCAGAAATACTAAAATTTGGAAATTTTTTTATTTTCAATGTTGAAATCTAAAAAAATCTGCACGTAAATGATTAAGTATAATTAATATTTTGTACTAAGTCCCTTATTTTGCATGAACGTTTCGCATCTTCGGCTCAAGCTCTCCACAAGCCTTTGCGACCTCTCCTTAGGAATGAAGACCAAGTTTCTTGAGCTGCAGTCCACAAATCGTCAAAATTGTTGATATTTTGATTCCATAGTTTTGCCTCTACATCACCCCGTAAATGTTCTTTGGAATTATGGTCGGGACTTTGAACTGGCGAGTCCAAAACACTAATTTTCTCTCGTTGAAGCCAAGGTTTCATGATATTGGTCATGTGTTTTGGGTCATTATCATGCATGAAGTCGGCATAGAATGCAGAATATGGGCTTACCGTTTCACAGAACTTAATTGGAAGACGGCTCAATGCAGCAAATCTGTATGTGCGTATTGCTAGAAAAAAGTCGCTCCTGTCAAAAAAAGCACGTGGTGAAGCGTTCGTTCTTTGCCAAGGAACATCGGAAAAAGGATGTCCAGTTTTGGAAAAATATACTTTGGACTGATGAAACAAAGATAAATCAACTGCGGATAGATGGAAAGACATTTGCTAGTCGGCCGAAAAGTCATCGTGAACCCAAGGTTCACCAGGAAAACCAGGAAAATTTATAAATAATAAATGGTCAATTAATGCAAAATAATTAATAGTTAATTTAAGCAAAGTTGTAAATTAATAGTAAGCAATTATTCTTTATATAAAGTAAAATCAATACAATCCACTCGAAAACCTCATAAATCGAGCGGTTGTTTTATTAACAACGAGCTAAAACGCACGTAGAGGACCTGACGCATTGAAAAAACGCCCGTGTGGTGCTAGCTCGGTTCACACAAGCGTTTTTTGCAACTCAAGTTTCAGCACAGCACAAAATTAAACTCAATGAGTCACACCGCGTTGGAGCACACGATGGTTTTATTAACGCTTAAACTTCGACTTCAAGCAAATTCTTTGAAAACGCACGTTGAAAAAACTCTCGTGTGCATGCATGCTCATAACATTTCAATTACTCGTTCAGTAAAGATAAGCACTCTGATGCGCTTCAGCATAAAACTCTTGCAAATACTCTGAACAATATACAGCAAATGTTGGACAAAATAGTTTTATTGCAAGAAATTTAGTCACTATTGCAGTAACAAAAAAAACTTTATCGTTGTCAGATTGAAACTCGCTGTACTATTTAGCATAATTTTTTGTTCGCATTAGAATTTTGAAACGCTTAAGACAAAACCTCTCAGTAAAAAGTTGCTTGAAGCGCTTCAAAAATATTGAAGTTGCTGTACGGGCCAAATAATGAAAATACAGATATGTCAAAAAAAAAACAGTAACGATATAAGCGAACTGATATTGAATTTGAATTTCATGAAGGATTGGATTACTTTAGCATTTTAAGAGATAAACAGAATTGAGACGTGCAATATTGTTCAGATTTTTCCTATAATTTTATAGTGTGTAAAAAATTGACACTAGAGAAACTTATCGCAGAGAAATAGAACAGATTCTATTTGATTTGAATTGAATTCTATATTTAGACTAAATAGGAACACATCAGTATGACAATTATTTGACAGCAATTTTTAAGTAATGTAAATATAACGGCTGTGATTGTAAGGCCTGCTCTTTCAGTTAACGTTTTGATAAAATAAATCGAGTGCCAGATGGCTTCATATGAATATAAGACTACTTTGCTCTTGCTCACGGAACATTATAACTGTCATTGTTGGCTTTAGAACAGATTCTATTTTTTTGTGCGATTTGACACAAGATAAATCACACATAAAACAATTCCTAAAGTGCTAAACAGAATTGGGACGTGCAATTTTGTCCACAAGGAAAATAGCTTTTTCAAAAAGCTATTTTTTAAGTTTTTTTCTTCCGTTAAAACACAATGAAGCCGTTGCGATAACAGCTGATTGTGAGAGAAGACTATTTGTTTACAAATTTTAGCGCAAATTATTTTTTCTTATTGCTTTAAAAAAATCACACGAAGTCCACAAATTGTCGCAAGTATACTCTAACAAAACTAATCCAGGCCGCCATTTATGATGATTGTTATGGAGAATCTATTCCAGAGCACAAAAAAAAAGAGGATTATACTATAGGACGTAAACTGCGCTGGAAAACTAGAGAAGCCGGTGTTTCATATACTATAGGGTGAAAAATTAGTCGTGGTCAAAAGCCACTCACTTTTATGTATAATTACTGGGCTAGCGAACCGGGCGAATTGATGAAAATTAAAAAAAATATGTGGTTCAATAACACACTGACACTGTATGGCACAAGCGGATAAGTAAATCTTAATTATTTCTTTTTTTAACTATGAATAAATTGGCTGCAACAAATTAATTTTTCCTAAATTTTATACCGGCAATTTTCGCTACTCACAAATACAAATTACTGACCTATGTCACTGACAACGTTGATTGTAATTTCTTTGTGCTTCTGTCTTCTTCTTCTTCCAAAATCGCCAAAATCCAAAATTGACGTTTCTTGTCAAAAAAGCTCTATTGCGTTTCATGCTCTAACCGTTAGAGTCTAACGTATAGAAAAAATCATGTTGTCTCGGTGAGTTTTGGGTAACTATTATCGACACTAATTGCACGTCCCAATTCTGTTTAGCACTTAAAAGAGGGAAGGCACAAAGCGAAGTAGCAAGGCACAACGTTGCCACCGTAACATAATTTGAGTCACTTGTGATATAAACTTTTTTGTTGTGACATAGTTGACAACAAAATTATGAAAAATCAAATATTTTAACATGGCCAATGAAATATGTTACCTAAATTTAATTAAAATATTTTGGTTTCATAAAGAAAGAGAAATTTTGCACTAAAATTGTTGGTGTATTTCCGATTTCATAAAGTCTTATCTCCTCTATGATACTTAAACGAGCTAAAATTCTATGTATGAATATAAATATGGGCCCCCGAGCCATGGTAACCGTTTTTGACACTTTTATGAAAAAAGCTACTGTTCTTGCAGTGTTTCATTTAATCTTTATTTTACTTTAATTTAACAATTCAATTTGTTTTTTAAAAATCTAAAAAGAAAAAGAAAGAACAGAAAAACTCAAAAAACACAGTGACTTCTTCTAACGCTTTTTTCACACTCAAAGTCAATTAGAAGTCGTCGCTGCTTTACCGCTCAAAATTTTATATGTTTGTATGTATAATGTAAAACATACATATCGTTAAGCAAAAAACAAAAATATAAGTAAAATTGACAGTTAGTTTTCTCTGTAAATTGTGACAATGTTACCTTCTTTTTTAAATTCATTGACTTAACTCTAGCATGACTAAAATTACATTTATAAAATATTGTCATAGAAAATATTAATTACTTTTGATTTCTAACAGACACATTTTCGGGAAAAATGTTGTTTTTTCAAACTAAAGATAGCTCGAAAAATAGTTTTTTATTATCATATCCTATGCTCAGAAATTTGCCAATTTCAGGAAAAAATAAACTCTTGACCCTATACAACTCAGTTTTCGAAAAAGGGATCTATCCTCATACTTGGCACACAGCAATCGTATTAACCATACCCAAGCCTAACAAACCACTTGACGAAATCAGTGGGTATAGACCCATTTCTCTCATTTCTTGTGTATCCAAAGTGCCACATTAATTTTACATAAAAGGATTTAAAACTCCTAAAAATCCAACACCGGCTTCGCGGCGGCTTCGGTTCTACTGAAAATCGTCCTTAAATTGATTTCAAAATCCATCAAAATCAAATGTTTAAGTATCGATATTTCGAAAACCAAACTAAGTATCGATTTTTTTTATTTAACATTTTCGATTTATTTCGAGCAATTCTATTGAAAATCATCCATAAATTGCGCCGGCTTTGAAATTTTGGCACTAACGATATTATCAAAAAAAAATTTTTAAGTATCGATAACTCGAAATCTAAAGGAGATATGTATTTTTTTTATTTAACATTTTCGATTTATTTTGACGTGTTCTATCGAAAAAATAAAAAAAATCGAGGCGCCACGGAAATCGTAATCTTCCCCACGTTCCAACTGTGCTTAGCTTCTTAATCAATTTCAATTTTTCTCTGAAAACAAATATTCCCGAAAAAACCCCACAAATCAGCATTTCGTTAATAGTGATTTTTCAACATGTGGTAACTCTTTATGTCAATGTGAACAAGTGTCACAAGTCTCTTTTAAATTTTGTTCTATCCTCTTCATTATCTCTGCTGGTTTCGGAGTTTCTTGTTTTTCTTTTGATTTAAAATTTTGTTTTGGTTTTGTTCAGTTCTGCCTGAAATATTCAAGTTAAATGATATTAAAACCAAAATTTTTTACACCTCTAAGGTTGCTGACACAAGAAATTCGTTTTATCAATGCAATAATTTCAAGGAAGCAACATAAATTAATTACATCCGATTCCGTTGACCCCGCCAAATTGAAGTTATTACCGAAAACAACAGACGAAGAACATTCAAATCGGGATGTTGTTCCCACTGTAAAAATGTTAAAAACCAAAACTGGAAGCCCTTCAGTATCGTCTATGCATTTCTGGGACTTGGTGGGAAAACGAATTTTTCACTACATCGAAGAAGTATCCCACATGGACGAAGTTCGTATTGCACAGGAAAGAGTTATTAGTATAAAGGTTTGTTTTTGTTGGGTATCTAATGTCGGAACATTTTTATTGAAATTTGCGAGCGAACATTTTTTTCTTAAAATATGTGCGCGCGATCTCCAAAACAAATTTTTCGACTTGCGGTTGCTAATTTTCTTTTGGGATATTACTTTACCCTACACAGAGGTGGGTATATTCACTTTGTCATTCTGTTTGTAACGCATAGAAAGGGGTGTAACAGGTGTCGATTTAGCCATGTCTGTGGAATTTATGAATACGGGAAAACCAAGCAAGTTAATCTAATGAAATTTGTCATGCCTGCCACGCCTTCCAAGCAAGCTTCTTGGGCGAAATCGGTTCACTGGCAATACAAGTATAACACAAAAAGCGCTAGTTTGAGAAAAATTATTTGATGCATTGTCTCCAAATTTATCAAAAATACTAGAAAAAAATTAGACAAGCTCTGGCAAAAGCTTGGCGGATTTCGATGAGAGCGTGACACTTCCCAGTGGAACCTAATTTCACACAAATAGCAATGGTACGAAATAGCTCCGGACAAGAACTTTACGAACTTGGTGGGCGTGGCACACTTCATAGAAACTAAAACACTAAACTAAGAGAATGACACCAAATTTCACAAAAAGCATCAGACACAAAGTTGGCGAATTTTAAAGAGAGGGCGTAGCCTCTCCAATACAAGCAGAATGCATTTTAGAGTGCAATTTATCAAATTGATACGATTTTGTTTCGAATTGCATTACTGGGTAGGGTATCTGTTCAGCTTCTGGATCTCTATGTTAAGCGAATGGGACTAGTGATTATTAGGACAAAACCAATTTAGAATTCAAAATCTATCCAATGTCTGAGACAAATTATTACCATTAATAGTTAAAGTTTGTAGGTGGTCACTTACCTTTGAGCAGTGGTCGGCAGAGCGTAAATATCAAATTTTTCTTACGCTCAAAAGAGGGAAATGACAAAAACCGCAATCACTGAGAAAAATGCTTGCTCGTTTTGCTGATTACGTTCCATATGATTTTTTATTTCAGGGGTTGAATTTTAGGTAAAAAATGCCTTTGTATATGAAATTTTTTAACTATACCTAAAACACGCCTGCAGATTAATATTACGCATTGCCAAAAAAATTTTCGGCGAAAAAATAATTATTTCGACACTTGATTTTTGCAGTGCATTGAAGAAATAACCAGCTCATTTTGTAGTTTGCTTACTCTCGTTTATTCTCTTCGCCCGCGGGCATAAGAATGCCGACCACTGCCTTAGAGTAAACCGCTAACTTCTCAAACGACATCTGATGAAAGTTCACAATAGTAACCGTCATAGTTTTGGGCTATCGAAAATTTGGAATTTGTTTATTTTATAAAATGATTTCTGGTAACGGGAGGGTCTTATGGGTTACGAGATATATATCAAGCTTTTTATCGTATTAAAGCCCACTATTTTTTCTATTATAGAATAATTTAAAAGAATATGGTGATAAGAAACGGGATATCATACGCAATCTGGAAGCTGTACGTCATGATTTGCAACGAGTTTACAGTGATATTAAATACAACGATAATAAAGCATCAGAGCACTATCTACATTTGGTAAAAGAAGAAGTCGACGTAAGTGATATACAGCTATTCTAAAGAGTATATTTCTAACAACATGTTTTATAAAGCTCTATCGCAAGGAGAAAGAGCTACAGATCAATTTCAAAAATGCCGATGAGCAAGAGCGTCTTCTATTCAATGAATTTTCAGCAGCTATTAACGACTCTTATGAAAAAGAAAAGATTCATATAAATTTTATAAAGGTATGGGGCGTTATAAGTACTCTATTAGCGTCTTTTGTAACACTAGTTGGGGCCATAGTTGGACACTATCACCATCAGAAAAAATTTGCTACGTTGGCACTTGATTTTCGCCAAGACGTAAATCGTGCAATTGACAATGAAGTTTCTAAGAAGTTAGAAAACTTAGACCAAAAACTTCATGATGGATTTAATAGGCTGCAGTTACAAGTTCAACAAAGCATTGGAGTCAGTCAACATCAACGACAACCAAAGACTGAATCTTGGGGACACTATTTAAAGCGTCAAACGCGTTGGATATACGGATGGGTAATTCCAAAATGGTAAATTAGATATTCTACCAAACAATTAAAACGGTACTTCCCTACAGTTACCTTATTACAATAAAAAGAAAGCATAAATTTAATTTTTTTATTATTTTACAAATGTCTACAAATAAGAAATGCAAAAATCGTACCAACACATTCCATAGATTAAAAATATTTCAAAATTAACATCTGAAATGGACATACTTTGCAACTTTAAGGCACTTAAATATTCTTTTAATTGTTAATTTTTTGAAGATTTAATTTTGACAAAACATATTGTAACTCAGAACATTTGTACTATAAGTTGTAGCTGTTTCATATAACTTAGAATATGACAAGTAGTTCTATGTACTTACTCCTGCAACATGACCTGAGAAGCCAACCGTCGATCCTCTTTCACGCAAAATAATTCTTCCTGGAGATCCCCTGATAGTGCAAATGGTTTTTCGTCACTTATGTATTGCAAAAGTTTTAAAATATTTGGTGAAAATTCTTTGGCAAGCGATGTCCTAAAAAGCACTGATGTGAAGGACGTGAAGGCCCATCTGGAGGCACTATTCAGTTCAGTGATTCTCAGAGCTATTTTTTACTCACTGTCAGTTGGACGATTTTATTATGGTATAAACAACATCATGAATTTGCCAACTTGACTGATAAACATAGCGTTTGTATAAAAAATATTAAAAAAAAGTTCTCATTATTTTTCTTTACTTCCTGAAAAAAAATTAATTTAACGGGTGTTTTCGAATTTCAATATGGAGGCTGGAAGCCGGAGAAAAAAAACTTGTCCAGAAAAAAGCTTGAAAAATTAAAAATTCGCAACCGATCGCGTCATGTTTTGGCTTAAATTGTAGCTGATGTACGCTTCTAAGAATCTGGCGTGATAGGTTGACAAAATCCAAAATAGCGGATCCAATATTGTGGAAGAATTTTCGAAAGTCAACTGATTTGCACCAAAGGAGTTTTCGGGGTCGCTGAATACGAATCTGAGGTCAGATTTTCAAAATTGCTGAAATACAAATATTATTCAGCTTTGCTACTTGAACATGCAAGGATAAAAATAGTTAAAATTGTATGAAATTTAGTTGTAAATATTATTAAAGATAGATCTACGACAGGCTAAGATTTATGTCAAAATATGAAAACTAAAAATTTAAAACTTAACAAATAAGAAGCAAAAAATTACTACACAGTGAGTTGGATAAAAGATATTTATTCATAAAAGTATTTAAGTAAATAAAAAAACGTACAGATAAAGTAATAAAACATTATACTTATTACATTGAAATAGAAGCAAATGAGTCAAACGAATCTAATATATACTATGTATTGCGGCTTTGCACTGCATTATTTAAGTTTCATAAATAACTTAAGATTAACAATATTACAAAGAAATAAAACAATGATAATTTTTGTAAAATAACAGGTTGTTTCACAAACATCAATTATTAATAGAGATGAAACGGATATCCGGTATCCGGCCTATCCGGCGGGCTAAATACTATCCGGCCGAATACCGGATAACTAGCGCCTATCCGGCCGAATACTGAGTTGAAAAAAAAATATTTTTAGGTAAATAATTCATTTATTTAGTTAGTATCACTTAAGAAATACAATGAGTAATCACAAGATAATTCTACAACTTAGAAAATGAATAAGTACTCATAGTGCATTAAGGGCAAATTATGGTGAATGAATACTATCTGCATTAACACGTTGAGGACAATGTCGCACGAAAACGTGCGACACTAAAAAAATACGACTTTAGTACTTTTTGTTTTTTTTTTAACACAACTTTATGAGCTAGTTTTTTTTATATCAGAGAATGAAGTAAAAAGCTTTGCCTACATTACATGTCCTAGTAGCCTTATTTTTTGGATGGAAATTTTAAGCGTAAATTTGGACTATTCAAAGTGTTTTAAATCGCAAAAAACGTGGTCCCCCAGGAAACATTAGCAAAATCGGCTTCGTCCTCAATGTGTTATGAAGTAGCAAGCGGTTTCGCTTGTCTTCGTAAATTAGGGCAGCTTCAGCAAAAAGTCTTTCGCTGTACACACTGCTGCAAGGTGCTAAAATATAGATTTTGGCGATTTTTATCAAATTTGGGTATTGTTTAACATTAGCTACCCACCAAGAATAAAGAGCTAAACACAGTTGGGACGTGCACTATCGTCCAGATTTTTCCTATACGTTTGTAGTGAGTACAAAATTGACACTAGAAAATTTATCGCAGAACAAATTCTATTTTTTGGTGCGATCAATTCGCACTGACTTAAGATAAAAATCAATGCTTATCAACAAAAAGACCTGAATTGAACCGAGTCCACCTGATCGTTCGCGCGCCGCCTAAGCAAGAGTGCTTCGTGCGATTCAAAAAACGGCAAAGTTCCGCCGGATATTCGGTCGCCGACCGGATACAAAGTTGGCCGAATATCCGGTATCCGGCTAAACTGCTATCCGTTTCATCTCTAATTATTAATATACAAAAACCAGTGCAGACAAATCACATTTGATTTATAATGAAGCAAATAGCTGATGCGGCACAAGCAAAATCTCATAAGACAAAGTGAATATAAGACAGAAACACTACTTTTAATGAGCAAAGCAAAACAAAAAAATTTAGGGTGCTAGTTTTCGTGTAAAAATAATTTAAAAAAAAAAAACGTGAGGTGCTCGCTATAAATAAATTGTCTAGCATTATTTTTATCAGAAACATTGAACTCCTCCGATAATGAGCTGGCCAGCACAGTCCCCTAACTTCAATCTAATTGAGGCTCGTGTCAAGGAAGCTGTCGGAAAAACAAACCCAAGGTGCGAAGTAAGTGCACCATGGGATTCTATCCCAAAGGGCATGTGCCAGAAATTAATTGACTCCATGCCACGAAGATGTGCTGCAGTTATTGCCAATAAAGGATATGCCACGAAGTATTTGCATAATATTATTATGTTCTGTTACTTTTTTATAAATTGTTTATTTAAGTTGTATTTATTAAGTTTAAAAACCGCAAGCATATGAAATTTTGTTTGCACCAATATAATTTCTAAGGATTTTTTTATGGATGCAAACCTATGCCATGCAGTATTATAGTTTAATAATTATCAACGTAAAAATAAAAAAAAACAAAAATACCTTACTGCTCACAAACACATTTTTAAAACAAATACGATACAGAAAACGTTGAATAAATTGACATTTTTTTTGTACATAACTTACAAGTTATCAAGTTAGTTTTTATTCAGAAGTAATTATAAACATGCGTAAAAATTTATGAAATCCCTTGTCATATATGGTAAATACTTACAGTAATATAATAAAATAATTTAAAATTAGAACGTAACATAAAGTACAATATACTTCACGGCGGTCAACTGGCAGATTTAAATGAAAAGGCACAAAGTAACATATAATTTTCAAGTGCTCAAAAACATGTTTGAAAACAGAACAAAAAAAATTTAAAACTATGTCGCTGATTTCCTTAAGCAACACTCGAAGCAGCTGTTCAGCATTATTTTGATCAGATGTTTACAATTTCTAAATAAAATTTAAGAAATTTGTTAAAATGAGCATGTTTTTCGCATTTGCTTATTTCTTTGCTAAACAAGAACGAAAAAACAGAAGGGAATTATCTATAGCCTGGCTAAAAATTAAATACTCTACACCGCGCATTAACAGCGAAAGCCTTTAATTTTAGCAAAAGTGTATTTTCTCACCACGCTATGTGCTAGATGTCCCACTGTATAGTGTATTAAAGCTTACGCTAATATGGACGTTGACACGGCCACTTTTTGTTTGATGCCAAACCTAACTAATTTTGTATTTGTGTGAAATTTAGTTGCATTACTTTGAATAATTCGCACGGTACAGCGTCATTCCCTACTGAGACGTTTTAGTGTGAAGACGTGTTTTGCATTGTGCGAATTATAATTGTGAATTTTAGTGATAAAAATTAGAATTTTGTGTTTGAAACTGTGTAGATATTGTGTGGCTACGTGCGTTAGCTTGTTAGTGAAATGTGGAAATCGATCATTTATTTCTAGAGATAATCGTAAAGTAATTTAGAAAGTTTTCATTTCTTGTACTTAATTGACTAAAAATTCATGTTTCCAATAATTTTTGCTAAAGATGTTTTTATAAAAAGATCCTGCGTTAAGTTTTATAGTTACATTAGTTACACTTTCAAATGTCTTTTTGAGCATTAAAATGTTACGTGATTTTTCATTGAACTACACATATGTCATTTAACCACTATGATTTACTACATGGTTCGAAAAAACCCGGAAATTTTTTCGGAAGTGGCAACTTTTTAAAGAGGAATGTCAAATTTTGATGACATTTCATCTAGTAGTTCTGAAGTTATAGCTGTATGAGTGACGCTACTTTTGGTATTTCGAAAACAATGGAAAAAAGAGAATTTCGCATTTTGATAAAACATTGCTTTGTGATCGGAAAAAACGAGAAGCAAACATTGGAAAAAAAACATCACAGTACATCTGCCCCGTCGAAAACAACTATTTACAGATGGTTTGCTTAATTTAAAATGGGTCGTACGAGCACCAGTGATGCACCACGTTTAGGCCGGTTAAATGAGGCTTCCATTTTAGAAAACATCAAGAAAATCCATCTGATCGTTTTGAAAGACCACAAAGTGAAAGTGAGAGAGCTAGCAGCAGACATAATGAAATTGTCCATAGGTAGTATTTTCAATATTTTGCCAGAGCATTTCGAAATGAAAAAGATGTGCGCGTGATGAGTGCCGCGTTTGCTGACAATTGATCAAAAGCAACATCGTGTCGGTGTTTCAAAGCAATGGAAAAATTGAACGATTTGCGATACAAATTGCCCCACCCACCGTATTCTCCAGGCTTGGCCCACAGCGACTATTATCTATTTCCAAACTTGAAAAGATGGCTATTTTGATAGCTTCGACGTCGACTACTATAAAAAAAGGTAGTGATTCTCCCTCGAAGGGAACTATGTTGAAGAATAAAATCGAATTTATCAAAAAGTTTGTATTTTCATCATTTTTCCCGGGACTTTTTGAAACATGTAGTATTTGATCGTCTATATTTTATTTTTAAGTAGTGTATAAATTTACTAAGCGGTAATGAATATTTTTTACATTTGAATCGAACAAAAAAAAAAAAATTAACGAAATCATTTGTCGGACGGAAGTGCAAGGTTTTTAAAATTTCTTAAATGAATCATTTTACTAACTCGATCAAAATTTAATATAAAGACGAGTTAAAACAGTTAATAAATTCATTAAAAATATTAAAAACTACTCAATAAATTCAAACACATATATTTTCTAGATTGATTGAATAAAATAAGCCAACATTGCGTATGGTATTTATTTGCTTTACTTGCACCAAACTGTGCTCCTTAGCCTTTATGCTAGACATTAAATTATGCGTTGTACATAATAAAGTTTTGTGTTATATGTATGTACAGCTCCGTGCAACTAATTAGGGAGAGTAGTTTTGATTTATATAAAGACATTTGCAATTTCGAATACGCAACAAAATCCGTGGTATCAATACTTTTTTAAAAGTGCATCTTTGATACTTTAGAAATACAACATTGCCACTAATTTTTTTTACCGTTATTCTTATGAAGTGAAGGCATTCGTTATTTCGTTAAGGAGTAGATCGTGCAACTAATTAGGGACAGTGACAAAATTTAACTTTTGTTTTTAATAAATTAAAAAGAGGTTTGTTATATATTGTTTATGGTTACTTGTGATTATAGAAGTTGTTTTTGATAGTTTAAAATGAGTAGAAAAAAACCTTGTGACGTCAGTACACGAAAAATCATAACACAGATGCATCAAGGCGGAAGCGCGTTTCGACAAATCGCAGCTGCCTTAAAAGTTTCCAAAACTATTGTTGGCAATGCGCTACAATATTTAAAAAATAATTCAACTATAGGAAAGGTACAACGCAAACAAAGAAGCCGCATAAAAACTGCTCGAGAAGATGCTCTTATTGTCCGGGAGTCTAAAAAAAATTCGCATAAGTCCGCAACCGAAGTTTGGATGGCTATTTATGGCGAAAATAAAGCAGCACTATCCGTAGATACAATTAAAAGACGTTTGCATGAAGTTGGACTTTTTGGACGCAACCGCAAGAAGAGACCTGAGTTTGCCAAAAAAGTATCGTCATTGGAATGCAAAGGAATAGAAATGCGTTATTTTTCGACGAAACTTAAATAAATAGAGTGTCACCCGATAGGAAAAAATATGTCCGCCGCCCTAAGTCAAAGGATTTTGACCCAAAGTACACCCGATCTACACTAAAGAAAGTGCGGGGAAACATTATGCTTTGGGGTGCTATGTCATGGTGTGGTGTTGGCTTACTTCGAAAATTTGAGGATATTATGGGCAAATTTCAATAAATTGGAATCCTTAAGAATGTAATGCTGCCAGAAAATGAATGAAAATATGCCCGTAACTTGGATATTTCAGCAAGACAATGATCCGAATCACACTGCTCGGCACGTTAATCAATGGTTTACTCGTAAACAACTTACTGTATTGGACTGCCCAGCTTGCAGTACTGATCAGAATCCAATTGAGAACTTATGGCAAGTGGTAAAAAGCAAAGTAAGCTTGCTCAAGATAAGCAACTTTGATAAGTTGTACGTCGAAACTAAGAAATTCTGGGAAGCAGTTCCAAGCAGTGTTTGTGAGAATTTATTGGAGTCAATGTCTCGCAGATGTCAAGCAGTAACTGACAACAATGGCTTTGCTACAAAATATTGATAAAACTTCAAAAAAAAATAACAGAAAACATTAAATAGGTATAAAAACATTGTCTGTCCCTAATTATATGCACGACTCCTTTGGTTATGTATTTAAGTTTTTTACATAATTTTAAAAATTTGGGTAAATAATAGAAATATAATGGTTTTTTAAGAAAGGTAATGAGTTATTCAAGCTAATTCTAAACAAATTTCAGTGTTTTTTTATAAATAAAATGCCAATATTACCAAAAGTTTCAATGCTTATTTAGTGTCCCTAATTAGTTGCACGGAGCTGTAGGTGTAGCTGGAATTATAGATTCACACAGCAGAAAAAAGTAAGTTTTGTATAGCTGAGTCATATTGCCTCAATGTCTTGACACTTATTTATACAAACAAAAATCAAAGAGCAATTGTTACAAACATTAAGGAAAGAATATCAAACATGTCTTTAAGCAAAAGAAAAAAAAAGTTTCTAAGCTACATCTATGTACATATATACAGTATCTACTTATTGAATTATAACCGATGCCAAAATTTCGAAAATCTTCTATTTTGCATTAAATAAAACTACTACCATGGATATTTTCTTTTTATTAATATAAAAGTCATCTGTTCTAAAAAAATAAATATGTCTACTGGTTTTTTAGGTGTTCTCTCAAATAATCGACATGTAGTAGACGTCCAATATAACGTATAACGATGTAACGAATTTTCATTTTAATGAAATGTGAAATTTTTCCATTGATGTCTCTAAACTGAACGCTAAAAATGTTCTCTATTCCAAATAACGGCATTGTTTAATACAACAGTAATTGTTGAACTGAAATAACTTTTTTTTACCAGTAAAGGTCCACATATAAATATGGCGGTACCCGGTCATAACCCCAATGGTCATAATCCCCAAAATGATTTTGGGCATTATGTCCGTTTTTTTTCTGGTCATAATCCCATTTTTTTTTTGGGGCTGTGACCACTTGTAAGAACGGACATAATCCCCAAAAACTTGAGGACATAATGCCAAATAATTTTGGGCGTTATGTCCACATTAAAAGCGGACATAATGCCCAAAATTAACTATTGGGAAATATTCTGTTCTAAGACCAAAAAAAATTTCGCATAATATACTAACTTCTATTTAGAATTACTATGGGTATCGCACCAGGTGTTGGATATATTATAGACTGATCCGCGGTCGAAGGCCGCCACGAAGCCGGTGTCGGATTTTTGGCAGTTTTAAATCCTGAGTTGCGGCCATAGGCCGCCCACTTTCCCTAACTTTTATGTAAAATTACTGTGGCTAGCAAACCAGGTGTCGGATATATTATAGACTGATCCGCGGCCGAAGGCCGCCGCGAAGCCAGTGTCGGATTTTTGGGAGTTTAAGTCCTGAGCTGCGGCCGTAGCTCATAACTTTTATGTAGAAGCGTTGTTGGACATATTCGAGGATGTAATCCTCGAATATAAATATAAAATTCCTCTTGTATTTTCAAGCAAAACGAAAGTGGTCATAACACCCATGGGTGTTATGTCCAATGTTATGAGTGGTCATAATCCCCAAAAGTTTTTTGGGGACTACGACCGTTTTTTAGGAGGACATAACGCCCAAAACTTTTTGGGGATTATGACCATTGGGGTTATGACATGGCACCAAATATGGCATTTCAAAATAAAACTTAACTTTTATTTATATAGACCAAATCCATTGCATTCTGCATACTTTTGCTTTACCGTTATTTTCGTAAAAACTTTTTATCATATAGCTTTTTCGCTGACTGTACTTCTGTGTTCTGAATGTTTTGTTTGTTTGACTTTGTCAGCGAAAAAGTTATATGTGCATACAACGTTTTTATATATGTATTTCCCATGATAAAAAGTTATTACGAAAATAACGGTAAAAAAAGTATGTAGCATGCAAGCACGATTTGCAGAAAGTAATTTGGAATGTTGCTTTTGTTATTTGCTTTGAAAATGGTACCGTAAAGTGGCTTGACAATGATGAAAAAAAAGATCGACATTTCGATTTTGGGAAAAAAAAATCTCCTGACCTCAAATGTCTTTTAGCGCGAGTTAAACTCATGTCATTTTTCTCTCATATTAATACAAATCTACAATAAAATTTTAAAAGTAAAAATCTTTAGCGGTTTTTCTAGTTTTGACACTAAAACTTTAAATGGACATAACTTTGTAAAAAATGTTTTTTAATCAAATAGGGGGAATATGTGTCCACTTACATATATCCTCTGAAAAACAACATATGTATATAATCAGCAGCTCCAAGATTTGAAGTTAGTGCAACAGCATGGTTTGAAATGGATTTGGTCTATGAGTAGGGGAAATGCGTGTACCTTGGACCGATTTTGAGTAAATCGTTTGCTGACTCCATACTACGGCTGTTTTTTTTCTCTGACGCCTCTATATTTTAAACTGATATTTTAGTTATAATGGCATGAATACAAAAAGCCGCAGTCTTTTTTCCAAACCCACGTAAAATACGTTTTTCTTTAGAATGCCAAAGTGGTCCAAGGTACAATCAGGCATTGTACCTTGGACCATGAGACTAAATTTACCAAATTTTTCTTTCCTCTGTACTAAATAGATTTTTATGATCAATTTTGGACTGATATATCACTATAGTGCTTCCAGGTAATCAAAGTTTAGTTAAATGGCGAATTAAATTGGCTTTTCTGATCTTGTCCTTTTTAGCAGCAGATCTACCCTAGCCTACTTTACCTTTACCGTCATTTTTGCTCCAAGGAATATTTCTGAATTACATTCATAATACATTTCACGACACAGAAAAACTATGTAATTAGGATAGGATCAAGGTACATTCCATGCATTGGTCCAAGGTACACGCCAAGCTCAAAATTTGGAAAATATTCAAAAAAAAATTTACCCTAGGAGATAATAAGATTTTAAGGTAATTAACTTGAAGAGAAACGTTGTTATTTCCTCATTGATCCCCAACACAACTAAATTACACAGCTCGTAAGTCCACCTTGAAAATTTGCACAAAATTTACAAATCACGGTAAAATTTCGTCTTCATCAGTTGACGAAAGAACGTAAATCAAAAAAGCTAATATGCAGTGTTGCTGTAATCGGTTACATAAATAGTGAAAATTGTACTATATCGCTGTTGGTCCAAGGTACAATAGGTTCAAGGTACATGCTTTTCCCCTAAATATATTCGTTAATAAAAGCCAGTTTCTTTAATAAAAAACACTTCGGTATAACGAATTTTACGATATTACGACAGGCCCCTGCATTAATTAGTTTGTTATATTGGACCTCTACTGTATTTAAAAGAAATGATAGTCAAGTGTATTGCAAATATGCCTCGCAGAATTAATGAAGTCTTAAAATACAGTGGTGGAAACACAAATAAAAAATTCTTCTGAGCACAACTCTGTAAAAATATCCAGAATATGATGTCTCAATAAAAAAAAAGAACGAAAAAATTCCATGGTATTTATTTTATATGAGGAAAATGGAAAATTTTTAATATTTTTTCAACGGTCATAATTAAACAGGTAAATACTGTAATTAAAAAGTTTTTATAAGTTATTCTATACACTTCAGGGCTATGCCCTGAGAAATAAAAGATTGCAACTTTGTTAGTTTTTAAACTCAATGGGTACCTGTCTGTTCATGGAGATACTTCTTTAACTTCTGTGAAAGTTGGCAACTCCATGCTCTGCTAAAAGCTAAGTTTACACCATGAAAAAATCCCTAATTAAGACAATGGCCATACTCTGATGCTAACAAAAACTATGGAAGAAAGTTACAGACTTATTTTTTCTAAAAAAGATTGTGAAATAGCTTGACTACTTTTTAATTTCAAATTGCAGCGTTTTTACTACTGGTACATGACAGAATTTTGAAAAAGTCATGAAATGCGTTAGTAGCTGCATGAATTTAAAAAAAAAATTCTGCTGAACGTCGTTGAATTGGAAAATTTGTAGGCATGAGATAATATTATCGTGTTGCCTGTAGTAAAGTTTTAAATATCATACACTACGTCCACTCATTTTTGTGTAACTATATAGATTTAAAAATAACGAAACTCTCCTTTCTTACCCAAGTGCTTATTCCGTATCCAGTCGGTTGAATCTGTAGAATGCCGTTCAACTGTTTCCTGTAAAAATATAACGAAACATGAATTGATTGTCCACAAATAAAAGCAATTAAAAAATATTGTTTGGTCTCATTTTGTAGCATTAAACATATCAAATTTGTGTTTAGCTAGTTTTATTTCGCGAACCGCCAATCGGAATGGTTATATCAATATATCTATTAACATTAAATTATATTTTTCAACATAAATCTCTGGTTTATTTTTGTATTTTTTCCTTACTCCTTATTATTCTGCGCGGAATTAATAAAAATACCCAATATATTTCTAGTTACATTGATTGTAGGACAGGTTAGAGTTTTAGTGAGTCTTTATGTGTCTCGTTTCGTCTCTAATTTGCAAGCCTAAAAATATGCAATTGTATTTTACATAAATGAAAACAAAATAATCTAGCCTTTGCTTAATGATTAAATAATTAGAAATATAAGAATTGTACTAGCATACTTTTAGGCTTGGAAAATAGAGACGAAACGAGACGAATCGAGATACAAAAAGAGGCCGTAATTCAGTTAGTTAATCAACTTAAGAACCCTGCAAGAAATTATGAGGACTGGTAGTCCTCATTTATTCATTAATAAATTATAACAGCTCTATTCATAATTATTTTTATTAAGAAGTTTCCAGGATATACGCTTTGCAAAGCTGTTATATATTATTTTGAATAAAATTGTAATAATTTTATAAATTTAATTTATAGCTACCACTGTATTGTTTGTTGATGTATTTCCAAAATTTCTTGTTTTATAGTTGTTCGTTTGTTGTGGTTGCTTTCCATAAAAATGATTATTGGGCTCTGAGTCTCCATAGTTATATGGAGTCACAATTGTATGCGGCACATGTGCAACTTGACCTCGTCTGTTTCTCGCTTTCCACCACTTACGTGTATCATCAATTATCTGAAACACACAAAAAAACGGCTGGTTTGTAAGGGAAGGTTGCACCCACTCGGCACGTTTCAGAAAGTTTCAAAAACCCGAAATGTTTCATTTGAAATATTGCAAGCGGACCGTTACAGAATTCTTTCTTATATATTTCAAATATAATGTTTCACATGCAATCATTTCTAAGTGCTACTGTGAAGTTCAACGTTTGCAGAACCTTTTAAATGAAATCTTTCTGATACGTTCTAAACGAAATTTTTCACATACAATGTGAAGTGTTTGCGAAAGGCTCCAAATTAAATATTTTCTCAATTTTTCTACCATGATCTATATAATGTTTTATGATTTAAGCATGTATAAGTATACCTCTAAGTATTCGCCGCGGACCACGCTTAGTTCTTTGTCGTTGTTTGCTGTGCGCGGATATGTGACTAACACGATTTTAGCACCAGTCGCTTGCAAATTATCAAGCCAAGTCTCTAATATACGATTCTCGTTGTCGTTATTAGTGACACCTACAGCAGAATTACTACCAGCACGTCCTTCTGATGCGGCACCACTCTCATTTCCAAACCCACCACCTCTACGTGCATTGAGGCTTTGTAAGCCAGCAGTTATGGACTGAAGGAGTGCTTCATTCTGTCCCCCAGTGTTTGTTGTAGAAGTAATAACGTTAGCACCGCTACGCTCTATCGAGTCAATTGAAATCTCGCTGCGCGTGCCAAATTCTCCGCCACCAACTTCACCAGCACTACCGGCACCCGTTAAGCCACTGACGCCACGCTCTATTGCCCTTTCAACCGGTGTCTGTTGACTATGCATTGTATATTTTTCGTTAAGTGCGATGGCGCTACCATCATACTCGTCATAATTTCCAGCGCCAGAACCAATGCCAGTGCCGACGCCACTTCCACCGGTCATTGCAATATGCCCCAAACCGCGCCCATTCAAGCCACTTATGTGATGCATTTCGAGCCGACGTTTACTTATGTTTGTCGGCGTGGTAGTCTCAAGTTCATCTATCACTAAATAATCAGGCGACCAGCCATCAAGAAACACTGGATGATAAGAGCCAACATCTTCTTTCCACTGATCTCGCGGTACAATCCATGCATCTCCCAGCGATCGCCACAGTTCAGTCTCTTTGCTAGTGACGCAGTTAATGAGTAAATTAATGGCCTCACGAGTAAGCAACGGATTGATGACACGAACAGGAAGCTGTGACTCGTAATATGTGTCACTGGATGCTTCAACAATAAGTGCCAGTGGCGTAAATAAAAAATGCACCAACTCCGGTGCATTCGGATCGTGAATATGAGCCTTAAGTTTTGCAAGCAGATTGAACGATAGTTTGAACTTAGCAAATATGTCAATAAACTCTTTTTCATGCGGTGGACGTGTACGCAACGTTAACAGTCCCTCACCGGGATCTTTTTTCTTAGACTTACGATTGCGCCGCCTACGTTCCAGTTCACGTGAGGCTGCCGCTGCATGCTGCAAGCGAGCAATGAATTTTTCAATATCATCGAAGCAGTGATTAAGAACAGTTACATCACGCTCATATTTATCGCTAGATGTTGAGCTTGTCTCGTCATTAATGCCACCAATTTCTGAGTCAGTTTCACCATTTGCAGCGCCAGAGACTCCGCCAACTACACCGCCAACTTGTCCCATCTCACCCATACCGTATTGATCGACGTTGCTACGATGATGATGATGTTCTCGGCTTGTTGTTGTAATCATAGGCTTTGCCATACTAGAAAATGAAACGCCACCACTATTGCCACCAACCTGCGAATTAACTATTTCACGTTGCTGTATGATTTTTTTGCCATTTCTTAGGTTTTTAAGATCTTCTACAAGATGAACTGCGGAAACACTTTGTGACTGTATATGAGAAATTACAACAATAAAATAAAAAATTAATAATAAAATAATAAATTAATAAAAATTATAATGCATTAAAGTATTTTTTTGAATGCTGAGAAAGACCTTACGCGGTTTTTGCTCATCATTTGGCAACAGTAGATATAAATTACCATCCGCTTTTAAAGTAACCTGTTCATACAAAGCTATAAATTCTCGGCTGATGAGTATTTCTTGGCCACAAGGAATAACAGCTAATCTGCATATTTGTTGACAAGAAGAAACAGTATAAGTCATAGGAATATACACACAGCTATGTTGTTTCGCCTTGTCATCAAATATCGAGTTTAGCTGTTATTCCTTGTGAACACAGATTTAGCAACCACTATTGCTGTATGAAAAGTCACCTTGAATCACACTTTATCTGTATGGAAGCATGTATATTAAAAATGCTTTACCTGGAATATATGCATTTCCGAACGAGAACCGCTTCCTCCAGAAACGACAAAGACCAGAATATTATTGTATAATTCCATGGCATCTGTTGAAGTGAATGCTGTGGGTTCTTGTATAAGCGATGCTGGAAAGCGTTCAATTATATTCTATGAAAAAAATGTAATATTTTAAAAACTATTAATGTTACGACAAAAGTTTTTTCAGCATGTTTCCACTTACGCCTGTCTCGTAGTCCATAATCAATAGCCATTGACAGTCCAGACATAATTGCATCTTTTGTGACCAAATGCCTGTAGTTTTTTCCAATTGTAGTAGGCGTCTCATTCCATCAGCAGGATAGACTATTCCTGATTCTTTGTTCACGGTAAATGTTGCCAAATGCTCCAATAGATAAATAGGTTTATCATTGAAATCACTATCAAGACGCTCCTCACCGCCGCTACGGGATTCACGTTCATCGCCTGAGTAATCAACCCTAAGGCCACGCAAGCTTCCGCCGCCGCCATCATTTGAATGATAGGTCATTTCACTACTAACACTGAAGAGTCCCCCAGTCTTACCGAAAATTTCGATTTTTGAGGCCCAATATTTATTTTTTGTTCAAAGGATGATTTTTACTTAATAATCTAAAGGGGAAAATAAATAAATAGAAAAATCAATAAAAAGTAAATATAAAAGAAAAAAGAATTTAAGTAACATTATATTGAATATGTATGTAAAAATTAATGAAGGGCGTAGGATTTAAAACTCTCAAAAACCCACCACCGTCGCCTTCGGACGCGCATCATTTTCTAATATATCCAAGACCTAGTTTACTAGCCATAGTAATTTTACATAAGAATAACTCGAAAGCCAAACGAGATAACGATTTATTTTGACGTGTCTTATCAAAAATTCGTGGCGCCAGGGATATCGCGTAATCATGCCAAAAATAGGTGTTAATATTAGTCTATTTGTTTTCATTTTTTCGATAGCAGTTCACGATTCACTCATTGATAGTTTCACTCATAGAAAATATTCAACTACAGCGCAACTATGGAATAAATAGTTCTTTGTGATTTACAAAAAAACACTTACTTCAAATCACTCAATGACTGAATTTATATCGAAATAAGGGATCCTTACGATTTGTCGGCGGCAATCTTTATTTATTTATTTTTCTTTAAGTTTTTTTATACAACTGAATGTTTCATTATCTTATTTTTGTGATAATATTTTAAGTTATTAAATTAAATTATTATTTGCCTCAAATACAAATATGCTATTAAGCAAAAAAATTAAATCAGTCTCCGACTATCTCTCGTCGAGTGCGATTCGTTTGTTTATTGCGATCTTCCGTCTATTGTCAGTGTTTACACAGGCGAATTCGGTAAAACAAATTCTTGTCTATTCTCTTTTGTGAATTTGTTTTGCGTTTACACACGAAAACTAGAATTTGTTTGTGCTTGAAAATGCCAAAGCAATTACTGCGTCAACGCCACAACGAACGTAAATGCAAAGCATAATATCACCGAAAGTACACCACCCTTGCGTTTTTCCCTTCTTGCCAACAGACAAGGAAACTTTTTCTCAATACTTTGCCTGTGTAAACGCTGACATTGTATTGTTTGCGTGGTACCGTTATCACTAACTCTTGTTAAAACCCGTTTTTGATTCTTTTCCTTTTCTTTCTTTTTTTTTTACATTTCAATTTATTATACTGTGTCAATATGCCCCCTGGGGCTCCCAATTTAGGGGACAATCGGTTTGCAGTGTTAGCAACCAGTTCTCAAGCAAAAACAAAAACGTTACCAAAAAACTCTTTCTGATTTCTTGTGGGTGAGTTGGCCTCCCAAAGTGTAGTCGGTATACACAAATTTACTAAAATGTTTGTTAATAAACCACAGCCGAGCGGCGTGGTCTTGCTTACTTTCGAACTCTACCATTTACCTGAGATCATTCTAGGCACCAAGTTCTGCTGAGGGAATATATTCCTAATCCGATGCATTACAAATCTTGCCTATTGCTCGGGCATACAATGAAACGTTGTAATAATATCCCATCCTGTGTAAACTGCAGTCTTCCTCCCCACACTCCCAGTGATTGCACGCGTATTCAATGCGCAAATTGCTCAGAAAACCACCCTTCTAACTCAAACAATTGCAAAAATTTATACAACAAAAGGAGATCTTAAAGATCAAAACTCAGAAGAAGTGTTCAATGCGTGATGCCAGGCAAATCCACAAATCCCAACAACCCCAAGCTTCTACATCCTATTCTGAAGTCCTTTACCAAAAGGCTCAAACTCTACCAATTTCAAATACACAACAAACAGAAATCACACCAAATTCAAATCCAATCGCAATATTAAAACCACAACCATCTAAAAATACCACCGAAAATTCAAACATTGAAAAACAGACATCAATAAACAACAATAAAGTGGAGAATAGTATAAGTGTAGTCTCTTTGACTACTGCTTCAAATTTGACTTCCAATAACCATTCCGAAACATCTCTTAAATCCCCCATTTCCAAAATAACACAAGAGTTATTAGACAAAAACCAATACTTTGCAACACCTAGAAACTTTGACTCAAATGACTCTCTATCAGATTCATTTTAACCTAATGCGCCTTGAATATGTACTTTTTCTTTTATTTAACTAGAATGTCATCGCCTATCTCAAATAGGGGTATATCAACTCCTAAATTCAAAACCAAAAAAGCTGACTGGACTCTTTTCCAGAAATTGACGGATGAGTATATGTATTTCGAAGCACCCGCTTTCTAATAATGTTAATAAAGAAACTGCAATCATAAAAAAAGCTATTCGCTATGCTGCCCACAATTCTATTCCTCAGTCCTATTTCAAATTTCAAAAACCCATAGTGCTCTACTGGTCTCCTTATTTGTCTTTTCTACGAGAAGAAAGGAAAAAATTATGGTACAATTTTAAAAGAACGCGTTCTGATGTAAATTTAATTTCTTATAAAAGATCGAATGCTCTTTTAAAAAAAAACTTTAAGAGGCAAAAAAACAGAGCCTTGAAAAGCTAACAGAATCAATAAATCGTATTTCTAACCCTAAAGATATCTGGGGTAAGATTAAGATGCTCTCAGGAAATTATACGCCTTCTACAATAAAAGTGTTAGAAACAAACAATGGTCCTATTTATACGCCTATAGATATTAGCAATTACCTCGCCTCTTCCTGGTCAACATATTCTCAAGACTCAAATTTTCACCACGATTTTATTTCTCAAAAATCAAAATTAATATACGATGATTATTCAGACCAATGTAGCACACCATCTGCAAAACGAATAGAAACTCCCATTTCTTCCTTCGAATTCGACTTAACGATTTCTTCACTGACAGGTAAAACTCCAGGTCAAGATAGAATCTCTTACCCAATGCTGAAAAACATGTCAAGAGCATTAAAAAGTAGGCTTGTGTCCTTATACAACAGTATTCTAGAGCAAGGAGTTTACCCCCATATTTTAAAACAAGCTACAGTTATCCCAATTCCAAAACCTAACCATCCAGCAACATCTTTATCCGGATACAGGCCAATCTCTCTGTTACCTTGCTTAGGCAAGGTACTAGAGAAAACTATAGGTAAACGAATCATGTGGTTTGCAATATCAAACAACTTTATCAGTCCACATCAAGTTGCTTTAAGGGAAGATCATAGCACAATGGACGCTCTCTTATATTTTGAAAACTATGCCTCCACGGCTCTCGCCACAAAAAATCATACTTCCGTTCTCAGTTTGGACTTTGAAAAGGCCTTCGACAGAATTGGCATTCATGTCATTCTACGTCAGTTGTCCAAATGGAAAGTGGGTAAAAAAATTTATAATTTCGTCAAGGCCTTTTTAAGTAATCGTAGGTTTTGTGTGAAAGTAAACAACAAATTTTCTGATATTCACAATCTGTTTAATGGCATACCGCAAGGCTCTCCGCTCTCTGTCATTTTATTTATAATTGCTTTTGAAGAAATTAATAATATCTTACTTATCATAAATGCATTTCGTACGTTATGTACGCTGACGATGTATTATTGTTCACAAAATGCAAAGACTTGACTCATGTTCATGACAAGTACATTGAAGTTCTTTCAGATATTTCAAACTGGTCAAAAGATTCAGATGCTAATACACCCATCCCTCGATTTACGCGGTAGATAGGTTTTTGAAAAAGCCGCGTAATTCAAAACCGCGTAAATCGAGACAAGCAGTCCATACAAATTGAGTGGATTGGTTTTCAGAATTTAAAAATCGCGTAAATCGAGCAATAGAACTCATAGAAAATAGCAGAATTGGTAAAAAAATCCGCGAAAACTGAACCCATAATGTACATATGTACCTACCTACCTAATGAAAAATTGGAGATTATATAAAAAATAATTAAATAAAATAATTAGATTTTATGGAATTAATTTTTATTTTTTAAATTCAATCACATATCCAAAGTATTAATTATAAAAAGTAAGAAAGTTAAATAAAAAAAAAACATGAAAGTAAAACCAAAATATTTTCAAAAAATATTATGGTGACCATGATGTAATAACAAAGGTGAAGTAATTAAGGAGAGCCATAAGTGTTGAAGCCATTTTAAGAGCGTGAGAGTATTCGCTTACTTGCTTTGACTTTGACATTATAACATTTCAATTGCCCCTTCAACAAAGTTAAGCGCTTTGATAAATTGCAGAGCTTAAGCATAAAGTTCTAGAAAACTTTCTGAACGATAAGCTGCTAATGTTGCGAAAAATACTTTAATTGTGACAAATTTGGTCGCTGTTGTTGTTATTCAATATTAGAAAAGACTTATTAGTGTCAGATTGAAACCCGATGCACGATTTAGCATAATTATTTATTCGCAATAGAATTCTGAAAAACCTAACACAAATACCACTTAGTAAAAAGTTGCTTCAAACGCTTCAAAAATGTAGGAGTTGCTGAACGGGACCATTACACTATGACTCCACCTTTGTCTTTACACCATGATGTTTACTACATATATACGAAACTTCGTCATATTATTTATGTTCACGTGTTTTTAACTGAAAAAAATGTCTTATACTACGTGTTTTTAGCTGACAAAAAAATTTTGAAACCGCGTTATTTTAAAACCGCGCAAAAGAAGTACCGCGTAAATCGAGGGATGGGTGTATATCATACAACAAATGCAAAACTCTTCATATCTGTAATAAAAAAACTTGTACACCTCCGATTTTGTCTTTCAATAATACAATCATTACAAATTGTTTGAAACTAAATATTTTAGGAGTAATATTTGACAACAAATTATATTTTAAAGAGCATTGCAAATATCTGAGAAATAACTTAGCTTTAAGACTCAATGTAATTAAATATCTTTCCTCTAAGCATTGTCTTATTCACATTTTAACACTTGTTAATATCACAAAAGCTCTAATACTGTCAAAGATGGATTATGGACTAGCGATATACGGACATTGTGTCAAGTCTAGCATACAGCTTTTACATGCACCACACCACAACGCTGCCGGACGTAGTATTCGTGCTTTCCTAACATCTCCCGTAAAATGTATCCTCGCCGAAGCCGGTCTTCCATCTATCCTAGAAAAAGTGAAGTTCAATACTCTTAGGCAGATGCCAAAGCTGACTTGTAGCAAAAATGTTCTAATTAACAACGCTGTAAAATCACTTGTAAAAAACAAAAAAACCTTAAGGAGGAAATCTACCATCATAAGATGCATTACATTCGCAACTGAACTGGAAATTCCACTAGTTTCAGCGAACTCTAAACTGATTAGTCCTCCTCCATGGGAATCTATTCAATCATCTTTTCTTCTCCACTTGGCAAAGCTAGCAAAAGATAGCACATCACCAGTGGTTTTTCGGAATCTCTTTAATGAAGTATATACACCCTTACAGTCTAGTTCCTGGAATTTTTTATACACGGATGTCTCTAAATCTGGCCTTGGCACATCATTTGCAGTAGATGACAAAGGGTGTCACCATATCGATCGGACGTTGCCACCAACATTGCGGAGTTTTTACAGCTGAAGCGACTGCTATTCTACATGCAGTCCAATTTGCAATCAAGTCAGGAGTTTGTTATCTGCACAGATAGTCTGGGTACCAATCAAGCACTTCTCAGGACGAACAATAATTCTCATTTGCTCAATTCAATCCGAAGCTCTATTGTTTAAAAGAAAGAGATTTTTCTGTGAAACGGATGTGCTAAAAGTGCTCTTGATAAAAATAATAAAATTGGTTGTAAATACGCGGTTAATTTATTTTGTATAGTTCAAAATAAACTACACCTGTCCCCCGTTTTACACGCTACTCGTTTAACACGTGTTCGATCTTACACGGTTTTTAAAATCAAAAATTCGACAACAAAAAATTTTTTTTTATCTCTTTTTTATTAATTCATATTCACATATAATATAATATTACTCAAAATGAACATTTTGGCTTCGCACGCACTTATTTCAAGTTCATTTAAATCAATTCTTTTGTGAATAATTATGATATACATTTGTAAAAATAAAACATTTGTACCAGATCTCAAATAAAGAAGATTTCTCTGATTTTCTGTATGCACAAATACATTATTAAGAACATATATCATTATATTTTGTTGTAAAGTAAATTTTTATAGTATGTGATATAGCAAATTGAAAGACATTTCGAATAATTTTTTGGTCAAATAGCTCTTGAGAAAAATGCTATCAAAGTGATAGACTGTGATTGTGATTTTTATTTTTAGTTAAATTTCTGAACTACAGAAAACATATTTTAAATTTAGTTATACTGTCTAAAATCTTAAAGTTTATCCTCAAAACATTGCTAAGACTATTCTCTTTTAATTGGAAAAATATTGTAGATAAATAATTTTAACACCGATTTAAAATTCAAGGTAAACTAAATTTTTTAAATCTGTAATTGTGGAGCTAAGCAATTATCTTTAAATCGGCAAAAAATGTTAGTAGACATAATCTTGAATATAACTTTCGAGGTTAAATGTATGTTTTTCTATGAATTAAATAGTTATTTTATGTTTTTCTAAGTGTGTTGCTTTTAGTTTATGCTGAATAAATGACTGAATAAGTACATTTGAGACTTTTTTCGTTTTACACGGTTTTTCATACAAATATTTTCAATTTCGAGTTACACGGTTTTCTGAGGAACGTATCTCCCGTGTAAAACGGGGGACAGGAGTACTTAAATAATATGCTTTGGAAAGAAAAATTGAAAAATGAGTGTGACATGCGGAAAATGTGAAAAAACCATTTCACGAAATGAAAAAATTTTGAAGTGCGGTGGATTTGCCATAAAGCATTCCATGCTAAAAAATGCAGTGATCCTAATAATATGCTTGAAAGCGATTTCACTGAATATGATGTCAATTTAATCGAAGAGAAACAAAACATGAGATTTATGTGTAATAGTTGCATTAAATTTATAAAAACACTGGGCAATAATTACAAAGAAATTATGGCAGCCATTAAAATAAATAAATTAGAAATTGTAAACAAACTTGATGAGAATGTGAAACTGAATCGTTCCAATCTTTAAAGAGAAATAAAAGCAGAGCTTAAAAATGCAAGTGTGGGTGATGTGAATAAAACTATTCAGAAAAATACTTATGCTGAAAATGTTGAAAAAGAGTGGAGATGCGACAGTGTTAGTAAAACCTAAAAACAAACAAGAATGTTTAAAAACAAGAGAGATGTTAAAACAAACGATTGACCCAACAGGGATGAGCATTAATGCTGTTCGTAACAAACAAAACGGCTGTATTGCAATCAAATGCGACAATAAAAATCACTCACAGCTAATCAACGAAATGAAAAATAAGCTATCTGAGGAATATGAAGTTTTAACACCTGCCTGTAAAAAACGAAGGATTTGTATTATGAATATTTCAGATGAAATAGATAAAAATGAATTGATCAATAAAATTATGTTACAAAATACTGGCTTCGATGACAGCCAAATGAAATTAATGCGCCTATACACCACCAAAAAACGATTTAATAATTTGAATGCAGTAATTGAAATTGATGCAAATCATTTTCATAAAATCATAGAAATGGGAAAAATAAATGTGGGATGGAGTCGTAGCCTGGTTAGGGAATGTTTTGATCTAGTTCAATGTTTCAAATGTCAAGGATACAACCACAATTCTAAGTCTGTTCAATTATCGGGCGAACGAAACGACTGTAAAAATAGCATGTGCAAAGTGTGCTGGCGAACACCACGTATCGACATGTAAAAATGAACGATTAGAGTGCATTAATTGCGTTATGTTTAACCAAAGTCTGAATGTAAGAAATGACAGGGTGAAAGACGTAGAGGTTAACAGCAAGCATTACTCAAGAGATAAGATGTGTCCTATATATAAGAGAAGGCTGCAGAATTGGAAAATATAGCTTATTCAACATGAATGTCCAAAAAGAGTTTATAAAAATATTATTTCTCAATATACATACACTTAGAAAAAAATTAACCGACTTGTTGCATATAACCAAAGTCTTTCGGGATTCGATATTATTGCATTGAATGAAACATGGCTCTACTCGAATGAAGCAAAATACATTAACATGACTGGGTACAATGTGATACATAATACAAGAGACTGTAATAGAGGTGGCGGTACATGTATTTTTGTCAAAAACAATATAAATTTTTCTAACGTCTTTCAAAGCGATCAATATAATACAACTATGATTAAGCTTAGCAATCAAAAATCAAATTTGAAAGTTCTCACAGCATATCGTGCACCAAATGAAGATGAGCAAAGTTTTCTAATATTTTTAGAAAAGATATTATCGGAACATAAAAAAACGATATTCCTCAGCGATCGATTTATTAAACAATGAAAAATCTGAGCAATAAATGGAAATTATCATCAAAACAGAATATTTGCAATTGGAAGCAACCATTAAAAAACAAATAAAAATTGCAAAACAGAACTATTTTAATTCTAAAATAGAAGCAGCTGGTACGGATGGACGTAAGATCTGGAAAGTAATAAAAGAAGGTTCCTGGAGTTCCTGAAATCAACATCAATGGTAAAACAGCTATCGATCCTATGGAAATTGCAAATGAAATAAATAAACAGCAAAAGCTTTTGATGTAGTCAACCATAGAATCTTATTGAGCCATTTGAGTGATCTTGGCATAAGGGGTGTAGCTTATCAGCTGCTAGCGAGTTATTTATCAAGTAGACCAGTGAAAACCAAGGTAAATGATCACCTTAGCTGTGCGTTAAATTTAGAAATGGGTGTACCTCAAGGTTCTATATTGGGGCCAACATTGTATATTTTATATGTAAATAATTTGAGCTCTTCCAATATTATGACCAAATATGCTGTCTATGCGGATGATAAAAGATACGTGGTGTACATTCCATGTGAATCGTTTGACCGGTCTTTGTGAAAATTATATTTTAAAAATATGTTTGTATGAGGGCCACCCTAAATATCCACCCTAAGCAAAAGTTTTGTAACTTAAAATATGCCTCTTACTATAAAAGCCACGTGGTGTAAACTCCATGTGAATCAATTAAGTGGTCTCTGTGAAAATGTTAATTTTAAAATATGTTTGTATGAGGGCCACCCTAAATTGCCCATATAGGGGTATGATTTTTGAATCTAAGCCATCCAGGGCGCCAACCAAACAAATGCAAAAAAATTCGTTCAAATCGGTCCAGCCGTTTAGGAGTTCAGTGACATACACACGTACAGTAGACTTATATATATAAAGATAAAAAACAATCAGATTAAGAATAACACAGAAATAACTATTGGGAATCAATTTCATATACAATACCAGAGTGCACACCAACATCAGAACAATCAAGTCTAGAACAAATAGGAACAGATATGGATTACTGAACACTGCAATTGAAGTATTTAATAAGCTGCCGTCAAATTTAAAGAATAGTAGTAACTTAATTCACTTTAAAAAAAAACTTAAAAAAATATGTCAATACTTTGATAATTTGAATTGTTGTTCTAAATGATCATATTTATTATAATTTTCGATTTATCTCTTCTTTAAATTACTCTTATACCAACTATATTAGTTGTCTGAGTACTATTATTCAATAAAAAAAAAAAAAAAAAATATTAACACTCTTAAAATCATGTAGGTCCCAAGTCACATAGGAATAAAAGGAAATGAAGCCGCGGATCATACTGCTAAATCTGCTTTGTTGCAACCGTGAACGTCAGTGAAAAAAAATATATTTTTCGCTTGATTAACACACATCTGTCTGAACTTAAACAGCGCGAGTGGTCTAACTTCGTTCACCTTTATAAAAACGTCAATTCAAACGGAAGGAAAGCGACATACCCAGCCTCAGCTTCTTGTAACGACATAAAGGCCATAGTGCGTCTACGTATTGGACATACAAATATCACACATAGCCATCTGTTAAAGGGATTCAGCGCTCCTTAGTTTCCGTTTTGCAACTCTACCGCTTTTTCTACATACAATCTCTTAGACAATTGTCCTTTCTTTAATTCTATCAGAAAAAGTATTTTCCACAATGTAATTCCTTCTAGTTTACTTAAATCTATTTCAATAGCTAACATCTTAAAATTCAATAACTTTTTGCTCAATACCGACTTAAAAAATTTGATATAAGCTCAGAGAGTGTTTTCATAGCGCCAGTTCGCTTTGTAATATAACTTTGATATTATTAACACTTTTATTTTCTAAAAATGTTATATTATTATATAATTGCATATCTTATTTAAGTTCTAATATTTATCAAGTGAGCCGTAGGTCTTAGTTACTAGTGCTCCTCTCTCTGTAATCTAGTGATTAAATCACAATTTTTCATTTAAATAAAAAAATAAATCAAATCATAGTTGCGCTGTATGGTATTAATATATTAAATGACTCGATAAATTATGCAAAATTATTAAAAAAATTGTTTGATTTTTAACAGTAATCAATTTACTTGCTGACATTCAGTAAACCAAATTGATAGTAACCAACACTGAATTAAAATTAAATAAGTGACCGAACCAGTGAAAAAAATCATTCGATAGTCAAAATCATTCAGTTACTATCTATCGATTGTTGAAATCACTCGATAATTCCCAACTCTAGTTAATATAAAAAATTTTGCATCAAATAATACCGAATTTTATAGCGAAAAAATTAAGCTTTTTGAATATTTTAAAAAAGTTATAGGTCATTAGCACATTTTTTAGAAAAAATAACGGTTTTCTTGAACTAAATAGGTTAAAATATATAAAAGGTCTTATATCTCCAAAACTATAGCTTAAATTTAAAAATTTTGTGCCAATATTGTAGCTTATCAGATTAGCTTTCTTATGACACCCATATTTTTCAAACCAATACAGGGATCCCAACTTATGTCGTTTTTTATAATAGAAATATCCGCAACTTCCGTTGGCTATATCTCCGAAACTGGATTCGAATGACCCATTTGATTGAGATTGAGTAAATTTATAAGTATTTTAAATACTTTGAATGACATTTTTATATGTATAACTTAAAAATATGACTTAGTTTTCGTTTCTTGAATACAGCTTAATATATTGCAGTTTATTATTTACAAGTTTGAACTTCAATTCATTGATTTTTTTTTTGCTTTGATGTAATCTAAACATTTTCTTTTAAAAATTCGTAAACTAGATTCATTTTTTATATCATTTGTAAGGCTGTTAAATAATCTAAAACCTTTCTGTAAAAGGGTCCTCTGGGCTGCTGCTGATATTTGGTATTCGATTCTAAAATCACTCGCATTTCGAAAACTGTATGGCTGGGCCTCTTCTACTCTTCTGACGGAGTTTGTGAGATAACTTGATGCTGTCTTGTGTCTTATCTTGAAAACTGTTAATAGTGTGAGCTCTACTATTTCTGTAATATTGAGCCATCTAAGTGTTTCAAACATCCATCTGATTGAGGTGTACTTACTGCATTTTAAAATTGTTTTCATAGCTTTATTTTGATTACAAATTTTTATGCTTACAATTAAAAAGCACATACAAAAAGTTTGGTGGAGGAGGATTTTTGTGAAAACAAATTTTGTTTTCAAATAAGAGCGAATTTAAATTTTGAAAACTTCGTGATTTTTGGCTTGAAGATTCACTTTTTTTCAAAATAGAGCGAATTTAAATTTTGAGAATTTCGTTATTTTTGGCTTGAAGATTCACTTTCAAAAATTCATAGCTCCGGTTCGGTTAAAGGTAGAAAATTGAAAATTAAACGTTTTCCATAGGAAATTTGACGTAGAATACGATGGTGACATTAAAAATTTAATACAGGGTGGGGGGCAAATGTTTAAAATTGATTTAAGCATTTAAATTGTTTATAACAATATTAATTTGTTAATAATTCTTTGGGCTTAAGTTTACTTTAGCTCACATTCGCAAACCTTTTTAAAACCAAACTTATCTTATGTGCTTTTTAATTCTAAGAAGAAATATGTAATCAAAAAAAGTCGCTCGTATCTGGTTTCGGAGATATAGCAATTGGAAGTTGCGAATATAGCTTTTGGAAAAATCATTATAAGTTCGGAACCGCTGCATGGATATCAAAAATATGATTGTCCAAAGAAAGATAATTTAATGGCCTATAATAGTGGTGAGCAAGCCTAAGAAATTTAACCCATAGTTTTGGAGATATTACAATTTTTCTAAAATTTTGACCAATTTTTTTTAAAAAACCGTTATTTTTTCCAAAAAATGTCTGAATGACCTATAACTTTTTTAGCTTCTTAAGAAAGCTTAATTTATTCCCCTTAAAATGGTGTATCGTTTGTTCCAAATTTTTGCATATTTACCCCCTTTTTAACCGAAAAACAAAAAAATGTATTCAAAGAATTCTTATGTATATTGGACAAAAACAATAAAAAACCAACAACAACATCAAGAACAACAACAACTAGAACAACAACAATAAGAACAACAACAACAACAATTATTATAAGACGATTCTCATTATAAAACTTAAAAATTTTTATTAAAAATCGCGCGCGCGATTTTTAATAAAAATTTTTCGCCTGCGGCGCTTTTTTTTTCAATGCGACACATTATAAAACACAAAAATTTTTATTAAAAAGAAAGAATCGTCTTATAATCCGTTATAATAATCCGTTATAAGACAATTCTCATTTTAAAACTTAAAAATTTTTATTAAAAATTGCGCGCGCGATTTTTAATAAAAATTTTTCGCCTGCGGCGCTTTCTTTTTCAATACGACACATTATAAAACCCAAAAATTTTTATTAAAAAGTAAGAATCGTCTTATAATCCGTTATAATAATCCGTTATAAGACGCGCGCGATTTTTAATAAAAATTTTTAAGTTTTATAATGAGAATCGTCTTATAATAATTGTTGTTGTTCTTGTTGTTTTTGTTGTTGTTGTTGGTTTTTTATTGTTTTTGTCCATAAATACATAGTTTTCATAAGAATTCATTAAATAAATTTTTTTGTTTTTCCGTCAAAAAGGTGGTAAATATGCAAAAATTTGGAACAAACGATACACTATTTTAAGGGGAATAAATTAAGGTTTCTTAAGAAGCTAAAAAAGTTATAGGTCATTCAGACATTTTTTGGAAAAAATAACGGTTTTTAAAAAAAAAATTGCTCAAAATTTCAGAAAAATCGTAATATCTCCAAAATTATGGGTTAAATTTCTTAGGCTTGCTTACCATTAATATAGGCCATTAAATTATCTTTCCTTGGACACCCAAATTTTTGATATCCATGCAGCGGTTCCGAACTTATAATAATTTTTCCAAAAGCTATATCCGCAACTTCCGATGGCTATATCTCCGAAGCCAGATCCGAGCGACACTTTTTTTTTCATACTTTTTATTTATTTTTAACCCCCTTTTACCCCTAAAAAAAAAAAAAAAATTGGAGAATGTGAGCTAAAGTAAACCTGTTCCATTCTTTGAGTGTTAATATTTTTATTAAAGTTTATTTTCTTAACTTTAAAATAAAATTAATTTCAATTTTCTAGCTTTAACAGAATCGGAGTAATGAATTTTTGAAAGTCTTCAAGCCAAAAATTACGAAATTCTCAAAATTTCAATTCTATTTTCGATATAGAACTCATAAAAAAAATTTCAGCCAAATCAAAAGTGTCGGTCAATTTTTGCCAAAATTCGTTCGGTTTGTAAAAGAACGTCCCATATGCAATGTTACGCATATTCTTGTATTAACGTTATCGGCGCAATTTCCTTTATCAGAATAGTAACCATTCTCCTTCACTTTAAATATGATTGATGCACAAAAAATTAAATAAATTTTTTTGTTTATAGATTTTAACTTTTGATTCCTGTAGGTTTTTTTTTACTGTGGTATTACAACGTTGCAGATATTGTAAACACTGCCTTCGGCAACACCTTCGAATTCGAATGGAATGCACTGCATTGATGTAATCGAAGCTTAACAAAAAACGGCTTCGCCTACTTCGACATCGAGGTTAAGTTGTTAGCTTATATGAAGGTATTATATACCCGAGAAATTGATTGTTACGCCCACATATAAACTACCAGCACTGAAATATTTGAGTCGGACTATATATTCTTAAAACTTCAATTCCTCTTAACTATTGCCACTTTTCAATAATTCTTTGCAACCGAAATCAATTTTTTTATAAGTAGGTATGTGTATGCACCTAATCCACTGTTTTTTTTTTCGTCAAACGTAGGAATTTTAACGTCGTTTTAATGTCGTTGTTTGCACATACGAGCAATAGTATTTGGAACTTACTAACACACTACCAATAGAAAGCCCCATTAATTTACCTGTACAATGTGCTAAGATTTTTCGTTTCACTTAAAAAAAATATTCATTTCACTGTATTTTAAACAAATTACTTTTTTACTTCAGTATTTCTTTTGGTTGTGATTTATACTCCAAATTACAAATAAACTTTTTTAATTGAAATCAGCGCTTTCTCATTATTATACATTTTCTAGCAATAGCAAAAAAAAGCTGTTTTTTCCGAAACAAAACGCACGCGCGCGATCTTTACTGCTGTGGAATTTCCATTCACATATTCACTCCACTGCCATGTTTACAACGAGCCGAGCTTTGACAGCTTAGCAATGTTTAGAGGGCCTATATATTATACTGTTGATCGTACAGTAAGCAGTCAATTTGCGGTATTTACATATACCGAACTTATGCGCCGGCATATTGGTGTTAAGTTAATGCAAATTAATTCGAATCGGCGTTCAAATGTCAAAGTTGCTTTACTAAATGTTGGAACAGGCGCGTGATTTTTAATAAAAATTTTAAAGTTTTACCATGAGAATCGTCTTATAATAATTGCTGTTGTTGAACAAGTTGTTTTTGTTGTTGCTTGTGTTTGTCTATATATATAAAATTTTCATACGAATTAATTGAATATATTTTTTTATTTTCCGGTAAGAAAGGGGTTAATATAAACAAATTGGAACATACAATATACTTTTCTGAAGGGAATAAATAAAGCTTTCTTACAATGCTAAAAAAGTTATAGGCTATTAACACATTTTTTTTTTGAAAAAAAACGGTTTTTTTAAAAACATTAGTCAAGATTGCAGAAAAATCGCCATATCTCCAAAACTACAGGTCAAATTTCAAAGTTTGGCCATTAGAGGCCATTATATTATCTTTCTTACGACATTTTTCTTTTTTATAACCATTCAGGGCTTCCCAACTTATAACGATTTTTACAAAAGCTATATCCGCAACTTCCGATGGCTATATCTCTGAAACCAGATTCCAGCGACACTTTATGATTGCCCATTTATTTTTAAAATTGACAACCAAATAAAAAAATGTTATGTATTTTACAGAGCTTTTATGTTCAGTAGTTTTAGAGCAAAAAACAACAAAAAATTACAATCGCAAAATGCATTAAAGGAACAAAAAATCGGCAACGACAACAAAAAAATGTTGGTCTAATAAAAATTGGGGAATGAGAGCTAAAGTAAACTGAAGCCATAATTAAAGAAAAATAAGATAAATTATTTTTTATTATTAATTTTAGACTATGTTCTAGCGAATTAATTTTTTTTGTTGCTTTGACAGCTATGAATAATGCGTTAAACAGAATCCCAACGGGGTCGAAAATCGACCCGCTGGCAAAAAAATAAAATCCCGTCGAAAATCGTTCGAGTAAACACGTCGGACGATGATCGACGAAAAATTCAGTTGTCATTTTGTTTTCATTGACATTTCAAATGTAAACAAATAAATTGACATAAGCTGATTCGAAATGCAAAATTGATCGTAGTACGCCGACAATGAAATTAGGTATAAATTTAAATCGACGGGTACCCGCCGTAGACAGTTTACCAGTCGTACACTGCAATTCTGTGCCATTTCATACGATCAAATGTGTTACAATTTTTAACAGCGGGTAATTGTTGCCAATATACCGACCCATTTCATTCAATCCGACCCCGTTCGTATTCCGTTTAACGCAGCATGCGGTTGACTTAAATACCGCCAGCGGTAACACGCTGTCAAAATTACAACTCACTTGACTGAATGAAATTTAACTGTTCAACCTAAATTGGAGCACCAGCGTCGTTTAGCTGTCAAAATTCTCTCATGCACATACATTTTATATGAAGCAAACCGGAATAAGCAACGCTCTAACGCCAGCGTATTCGATTTTCCAATTTTGACAGAGCATTGACAAATAATTTTTAATTTCATAGCGTTGATTTTTTTTTCCTGTCACAAAAAGTAAACAAATAAACTCCAAATGATATTTGGCGTTACGATCTTATATAGGCTTAGCGCCCAACTTAAAAGCGTAGCGTTGGCAAGGTCAACGTCCAATACTCTAATTTAGGTTGAACAGTCACAGAATTCTGACGTGCGACGTAAATGCCGCTACCGCTGACGGTAGAATTAGATTTCATTTTAATTTTACCGTCGCGACAGACTTCTCAGTGTTGCATTTCTTATCATCTTGTGTCAATTTATTAACTTAAATTTGTAGCGTCAATTTGAAGTGAGTGAAAAGCCGATTTTGCGACGATCTTAACGTTCAACGTATTTTACGTTGGCGGTATATACGTCAAGCGCTGGAATTCTGATTAACGCATTAATTAAATAGTATTTTATTTTGGGAGGCCGTTAATTGTTTTTTTTCAAACTTGGCATCTCTGGGTAGTTTCGATTTTTAAATCGACAATCGATCGAGTGAATGTGAATGTAAATTCCACAGAAGTAGAGTAAAGATCACTCGTTATATTTGTTGCATGCATAGTTTTGTTAGGCCTTTACTCGCAGCGAAGTCCTATAATAGAAGCTTACGGTACACAGTGGTTGGGTATTGTATGGAACGGCGGCCATATATAGTAATATTTGCACTAGGCTCTTGAAATTCGGTACAGACGTTTGAAGATAACAAAAATTCGTGAATTTGAAAAAAATCGGTTCACGGACACGCCTACCTCACATACAAAGATGGGATGTGGATGAGACCTTTCCTTCAAAATGGGTATCAATTTCCATTGACTTTGCAATGCTGATTTCAAAAATGCTAAAAATTGTGTGATATCTCTCAAAGTTTTAAAGTTATTAGAGAAAGACCAAAAACGGTGGCCATAAACAGTAATAATGGCGCTAGTCTTGAAATTCGATTGTTATTAGAGAAAAACCAAAAACGGTGGCCATAAACAGTAATAATGGTGCTAAATTTTTAAAATTTGATACAAATGTTTTTAAGGTCAAAAAACAAAAATTTGTTAATATGAAAATAATCGTTTCACGGATACGCCTACCTCCCATACAAAAGTGGGATGTGGATGAGACCTTTCCTTCAAAATGAGTATCAATTTCCATTGACTTGTCAATGTTGATTTCAAAATTGCTAAAAACTGTGTGATACACGGAAAAAACACCAACTCAAATTTTATTAAAAATTAATAGGAGATTTTAAAAATTAAAATCTGAAAACAAATATTACTTTTTTATAGTAATAAATAGAAAATCCTTACTAGAAATTCTATTCTAGTTTGTAAATATTTTTATTTTACATTTTTTAATAAGTGCATATTAAAAATTATTTTCTTCATTTTAATTATCACCTAAAAACTTTGAAATTTTACAAAGAATTTATTAAATTTTAATAAATTGCCACATTAGAATTTTTATATATTTCATATGATTCCCGCTTTATAATTTTTAAAAAGTAGTTATAGAAAAATTATTTCAAGATTATTAATTTTTATTATATTGAATTTTATTTCTCTTTTGTGTTTAATTTGTACTCTGTTTGAGTTCTCAACATGTTCATGTAAAAAAATAAATATATAAGGCTTGCCAAACTCTTACTTATTGGCTTTGAAGTAATGTGTTGAACAGAATTGGGACGGGGTCGGGAAAGCGGCAACGGAAACTCGCTGGTCGTCCCAAAACACAAAAACACACAAAAATTTTAAAAATAAATTTCAGTTATTATTATTTCATCATAAAAACTTTATAATGTACTCTTTAAAAAATAGTACAGTCCATTTAAAATATAATAAATTATTGCAGAAATTTTAAAATCTACTTTGTAAAAATTAAAAACTTGCACTCGAAAAATTAATGCCTGCTTGATGCAATTTTTATATTACGCTTAGTAATTTTTAATAGACACTCGAACCGTTTCTAAATTACTAAATTACCTACTAATTTTTCTTAAATTTTGATTAATATTTACAATAATTTCGAGTTTCGTTTTTTCCGTGTATCTCTTATATGTAGTTTTCAAGTTATTGGAGAAAAGCCAAAAACAGTGGCTATACCTAAGTAGTAACAATAGCGCCAGGCTCTTGATATGAAGTGCAAATGTTTTTTAAGCCAAAACAACAAAAAATGTTTGTATAAAACAAAAATCGGCCACCGGACACGCCTAGCGCCCATACAAAGTTGGCATGTGGTTGAGACTGTTTCAACAAAACGGGTATCAATTTTTATGAATTTGCAAATGCTGATTACAAAAATGCTAAAATTTGTTTGATATCTCATATAGATTTGAAGTTATTGGAGAAAAATCGTTTAGAAGGCTTATCTATTTTTTTTTTGAAAAGCATTCGAATTTATAGTTTTTCCCCATGCGGGATGAAAGGCGAAAAATACTCCTTACCTGTTCCCCTACTTTTAAAGGAACTCCCTTCTGTATCTGCACCTTGCCTAACACTGTAAGCTTTTACAATTGATACAATTATTGTATAGGATTTTAAAATGTAAAGAAATAAAAATATTTTTTCCTTCAAATATTTCATTAAAAAAAATTCATAAAAAAAGTTTGAAAAACTGCAGCTGAAACTTTGGATTTTGGTTAACACAATACGTTCTTACATAATATACATGTACGAAAATTAAGGAAATCCGGAAATATATGTATGGTACATATGTATGCAAATAAAATGGAACTAAGACTAAACACAGGCGCACGTTATCCCGTTAAGCCAGCCGACAGGGGCCATAACCAACCTCAAGAAAACAACAACCAATCCCAACAATTCGCAACTGTTGTTATTTCTGTATACAAGTAGCTTACTAGCGTTGTTGTTATTGTTATTGCTGCTTATGTGTATACTGTATATTAGTTATTGCAGTCATTGATTTTTGTTGTTGTTGTTGCTCTCTGTATTTTAAACAGCCATTTGTAGGATGAGGAGAGAAACAACAGCAACAACGAGCTCTAGTTAGGTCTGGGTTGTGCTGGGACCTGGTAGGCGTGCAAGGGCTGCAATTGATGCGCATCGCGTACATACATACATGCATACACATAGATATGGTTGCATCTTAACATCCAGTCGGAATAAAAGTGTTGAGAATAAAATATCGTTGCCACCACCTTCAAAAACTTTGTTGCCAAATTGTTGTTTACATTTTTTTTAGTTTATCATTTTATTTAAATGAGCAACGATTTCAGTGATGATAAAACTAAGTGAGCGTTGAAAAAGTATTGTGAGTAAAAAAAATTTTTTCTGCAGGAAATATGAGAAATGACGTTTTTTTTTTTCTCAACAAAATTTTTTTGTTGAAATAAGGAAATTTTTTTCTTATTGGTAAAAATTTTTAATTTTTCAGATGCTCTACAACATCTGGTAGCCCTAATTTTGATGAAATTAACGAACCAGAGTTGCCTTGCCAAAGCCTGCCTCGATGCCCGAAAATTCCCGGATCTTAGCCAATTTTTTTATTTTCATTAAAACTGTATAGTATTACGCATCAAAATGTAGAACTCGAAGGGGTCTAAATGGAATGTATAGGGCTGCCTTGTCGAATGCTGTCGCAATTATGGGTTGTCAGTCATTGAAGAAAATTTGGCCGTAAAATCGGGTGGCAACCCATGTTTAAGACACTCTTCGACAAAGCAACCCTCTATATTCTATCCATGTTTAAGGCACTATTCGATAAGGCAACCCTATATATTCTTTTTAGTCACTTCGATCTCTATCGTTTGACCCAAAATACCCATTTTTGGACGGGCTTCCGCCTGTAAACTATTTTCAAAATAATTTGTCGCAAAAATGTTAAATTGACGCCAATTTAACAACTCCTTTTCAATTAAAAGTCGGCTAACTATTAAGTTGTAGGTATGCGGACACTCTTATAAAGCTCAATAATGGTATTCATCTAAACGAGCAGGTTTGCACAATTGTGCAAATGGGCAACTTTTCGCGATGTGTTTCATGAATGCCCCATCGAATTGTGCATTTTGTGGCAGTTGTCATTTTTTGTGACAGAAATCGTATGGGAAAAGAGAGTGACAAATACGAAATTTGTAAACAATATATTTTTGCTGAGAAAATCGTGCACAACTTGCACAGTTTGCGAGGGTTTTGAACAGTTGTCTTTATAAAAAATCGCACAACTATTTGATCTCGTGTATGCAAATCCTATTCAATTAGAAATCGGTTAACTATTAAGTTGCTGGTATGCGCACACTCTTATAAAGCTCAATGTATTTATAAAAATCGCACAACTATTTGATCTCATGTATGCAATTCCTATTCAATCAAAAATCAGCTAACTATTAACTTGTATATATGCGCACACTCTTATAAGGCTCAATGTCTTTATAAGGAATCGCACAACTATTTGATCTCATGTATGCGCATGCCCTTAACTTAGCACGCTTACCGCGTGTGTTTATCTTGAAAATTCACTGACACTATGATATTTGTATCGTTTGTAAAGAGATTCGCATAGCGGTATATATCCCGTTAAACAGTCGTGGGTGTTGATGCGCTTTGTTTCGTTGCCATGAATTTGATGTTGGGGTTAGAGGGATATAATGTTTATGAATGGGAGATTGGGAATGACGTTGTCATCTCCTATTGGGGGATGGGGTTGTACTCTTTCTCGTTAGTGCTTCTGTGTTGTTGATGTGTGAGTTTATAGGTACTGAGCTATTGTTGTTGTTGTTGTTGCTGTTGCTATTGTTATTGTATAGGGTGTATTGCATTCTGCATCCCGCCGACTTAATGGGATATTTCTAAAATAGCGTATCCATCGTTTTGCTGCTGCTGCCTTTATTTTGTTGTGTTGTGTTTCTGTTGCTGTTTCTGTTGTGCTGCCAGTAGAGTTGTGTAGTAAATCGTTGATCGTTTAATAGTTAACAACAACACAGAAAACAGGCAGAAACTAAAAAATTTCCAGCTACCGCCTCAAACAAAAAAAAAAGAACTTTACTGTAGAATTGTTAAAAACAATTAAATAAAAAAACAAAATAATTTTTTTATAAATCCAACGATTTGGTAAATGTTTTGTCACATTGCAAAATCAAATAACAAACATTTTCAACCACTTTAATACGACTAGACAGTGTTATGAAAAATATTTCCGTTTCCGACTTTTTTCTTTCGATTTCATAAGGTGAGTAAAGTTCATATTGCATTGTTCAATCCCTATACGATTAAAAAAAGGGAATTAGATGTTGCTTAGTAAAAAAAATCTAAAGTGAAGTTTTTAAAAAAATTTGTTAAAAATTAAACAAATCGAAAACTTCCCCCACAAAATAACGAATTGGGAAAATAGAATACAAGTGCTTACAAAGTAATAGAGATAAATTTTTTGCTGGATTAATTAAAAAAAAAAATAAATAAATCATACAAAATGTAGTGAATAAATTTTTTTTCGTTACACCGAAATACTGACAGAGATATTATTACAAAGAGAAAGCGCTTCAGTATGCAAAAGTCGTGGACGGTATTCTACCTACGGTAGGGTTACCAGACGACATACTTTAGTAGTACATTGACTACTTTTGCGCTGTAGAAATTTTATACTTTTCACTTGAAATGTAATACTTTTTTTTTCTTTGTTCAACAAAAATATTATTTATAATTAAACTTTTTTTACTCAACAACATTTTTTTGTAGGAATAAGGAAATTTTTTTCTTTATAGTAAAAATTTTTAATATTTCAGATGCACTACTTTTGCAAGCAGGTCATCTGGTAACCCTAACCAACAGACCGCAGTTACTGCAAGCGTCTGCGCTCTCATACGAATAAGAGTAATGCGAATGTATAACTTGAAATTTGTAACTTCCTCAACTTATGGCAAATGATAACTAATGCCACATAAAATATAAGAATATTTAAGAAAAACTTTTAACATATTTCATGGGTTTTGTTTCGTTTAAAAAATAAGCCTTATTTACTTGCGAAAAAAAAATATTTTCTAAGTTACAAAAAGGTTTACGTAATTTTAGCGTATATGAGTAACTCCATGGTGTCGAACGTGACGTTTTTAAAGTGGCGTAAAAGTCAAAGTAAAACACTTTTTTTTTCTTCTGTTACTTTAACGCATAGCACTTTGTTAGCACTATATTTAGTGGTAAAGTTGCTGGCAGTTATACTATTGGTTCCAAGGTAAAGGCAATAAAAGAACGATTCGTATGGGACAAAAAAATGACAGTGTTCTTCATGGCCATTTATAGAAAAGCCAAAAATACCAAAATTTTTTAATGCGAATAATTTTAAAATGTTATGGAATTATAACACTTTTTACTAGATTTCGCTTGATTAAAAAATCTTATTTTTAATTCAACTTTTTTGAGAGTTTTTCAACCTCTTTCAAAATTTTTTAAGCTCTTTCAACTTTTTTCAATATGTTTCATATCTTTTCGGCTTTTTCAACCTCATTCAACATTTTTCGAGACTTTCAACTTTTTTGAGTTTTTCAACCTTCACATTTTTTCAACATTTTTCATATTCTTGGATTTTTTCAACTTCTTTCAATTTATTTCAACTTTTTCAACCTCATTCATCTTTCAAATTTTTTCAACATTTTCTCCATATTTCTTGGATTTTTTCAACTTCTTTAAATTTATTTAGGTGAAAAACCTCATTCAACATTTTCCTTATTTTTTCGGCTTTTTCAAACTCATTCAACTTTTCTCGTTTTTTCAACCTCTTTCAACTTTTTTCGAGATATTCAACTTTTTGAAGATTTTCAGACTCTTTCAACTATTTCAATATGTTTCTATGTCTTTCAACTTTTTTCAACATTTTCCATATTTTTTCGGCTTTTTCAACCTCATTCAACTTTTCTCCTATTTTCAACCTCATTCAACTTTTTTCGAGATTTTCAACTTTTTGAAGGTTTTCAACCTCTTTCAACTATTTCAATATATTTCTATGTCTTTCTCCATGTTTTTTCGGCTTTTTCAACCTCATTCAACTCTTCTCGTCCTTTCAACCTCATTCAACTTTTTTCGAAATTTTCAACTTTTTTGAGTTTTTCAACCTTATTCACATTTTTCAACATTTTTCATATTCTTGGATTTTTTCAACTTCTTTAAATTTATTTCCATTTTTTTAACGTCATTCAACATTTTCCTTATTTTTTCGGCTTTTTCAAACTCATTCAACTTTTCTCGTTTTTTCAACCTGATTCAACTTTTTTCGAGATTTTCAACTTTTTGAAGATTTTCAACCTCTTTCAACTATTTCAATATATTTCTATGTCTTTCAACTTTTTTCAGCATTTTCCATATTTTTCGGCTTTTTCAACCTCATTCAACTCTTCTCGTCCTTTCAACGTCATTCAACTTTTTTCGAGATTTTCAACTTTTTTGAGTTTTTCAACCTTATTCACATTTTTTCAACTTCTTTAAATTTATTTCCATTTTTTCAACCTCATTCAACATTTTCCTTATTTTTTCGGCTTTTTCAAACTCATTCAACTTTTCTCGTTTTTTCAACCTGATTCAACTTTTTTCGAGATTTTCAACTTTTTGAAGATTTTCAACCTCTTTCAACTATTTCAATATATTTCTAAGTCTTTCAACTTTTTTCAGCATTTTCCATATTTTTCGGCTTTTTCAACCTCATTCAACTCTTCTCGTCCTTTCAACGTCATTCAACTTTTTTCGAGATATTCAACTTTTTTGAGTTTTTCAACCTTATTCACATTTTTTCAACTTCTTTAAATTTATTTCCATTTTTTCAACCTCATTCAACATTTTCCTTATTTTTTCGGCTTTTTCAAACTCATTCAACTTTTCTCGTTTTTTCAACCTGATTCAACTTTTTTCGAGACTTTCAACTTTTTGAAGACTTTCAACCTCTTTCAACTATTTCAATATATTTCTAAGTCTTTCAACTTTTTTCAGCATTTTCCATATTTTTCGGCTTTTTCAACCTCATTCAACTTTTTTCGAGTTTTTCAAACTCTTTCAATTGTTTCCACATTTTTCAACTTTTTTTAAGATAACAATAGAATTTTTTGGATTTTTGCATAGCATTTCAGAAGAGCAACAACTTGTCCATTATAAGAAATCAAAGCGATTACTTCCTTCATGGTGTGAAGAAATCCCACCAGAGCAAAAGTGGAGCGCTACAATCAGCAAGAGCCGACAACGCCTCGCGCTCCAAAAACCTACTCAGTATCCTGTAAACAAATACAACAATTCGAGTACGCGATATCAGCAATTGAGCACAAGCAAAATCTTCAAGGGCAGAGTTTTGAGCAACAATATCAGCAAACGCTCCAAAACGATTCAAACCATAAATCAGAATTGTGTAACAGCAACATAAGCGGTGCTGCACAGAAAACGAGCAGGTGCTCAGACGATCCAAAATCGCTTGTCAATAAAGCGGAATTCGTTGAAACGCACTACAAACTCTATGATGTGATCACAAAGTTAATTATTCACAAGCAGAACAAATGCGAACTGCATAATTTTGAAATAAAAAAAGAATATATAGTTTCCATGCAACAACCGCTTGCCATTGTATCGGAGCAAAACTATTTTCACAGCAGCTCAAATAAACTTTCAGCTGTGAATGAAAACTTTGAAAACCATACAACAACCATTGCCGAAAACCAGCTGCAGCTACAACAGCAACAGCATCAGCCAATACAGCAATATCCAAAAAAACAACGACGTCGCCAGAGACGTCAACAGCAGCAGCTATCGCCGCCACATAAAGAACGCAATAAAAATCTTAAACAACAATACCATCAGCTTTATCTGCAACAACTACAACAACAAAAATATCTTTCGGACTATCAACTATCTGAGACGCTGTCTATAATGCAGTTGCAGCATCATTTGAGCATACAGCAACAAGAGCTTATACAGCAATTGCAGCTGGTGCAACGTCAATATCTTATACACCAGGGTGAGTAAATTTAGTTTTTATTTTTGATTTTCCATTTAAAATCGTTTTATTAAACCTTTGTAATAAAATGGCTCTATATTTCTTTTTTACCAATTAAAAAAAAAATATATAACTCTAATGATTTATAACATAACTATAGCTGAACACGATTCCACTGGAAGTTTTTTAGATTGATGGAATAGTCGATCCAAGTGGATTAGATTTAGTTTAAGCCATATTGGGTCCGCCATCTTGGATTTTGAAAATCTGACATCAGATTCAGCGACCTCAAAAGTCACCGTATACCAAATTTGGTGCAAATCGGCTGATTTTCAAACGATACGTTCGCCATATTGGATCCGTCATCTTGAATTTAAAAATTTTAGAAATATAACCATAGATTCTTAATTGGCGACCCTAAAATCAGGGGTATACCAAATTTGGTACAAATCGGTTAATTTTTTAAAACATACAACCGCCATCTTGGTTGGATCCGCCATCTTAAGTTTGACAAAATTTGACCATTTATTCGTGATCAGTGACGCCCACAACCTCCGTATACCGAATTTGGTGGAAATCGGTTGATTTATAAAAAATTACAACCGCCATCTCTAATTTGGCAAATCTGACCTTGGATTTGGGATCGGTGACCACCAAAACCCCCGTATACCAAATTTCGGCCAATCGGTTGAGTTTCGAAAATTCCGTCACCATATTGGATCTTTGACCGCCATAATGTATCCGCCATATTGGATTTTGTCAAGCTACTACACCAGCTTTTTATGGGCGTTCATTAGCTAAAATTTGAGATATGATTCGATCATTCGACATGTTCACACGCGGTGAAGTGAAACCTTCAGAAAACTAAACTGCGAAAGAATCAGACGAAAATGATTTATTAAAATGATAAAAGTTGACGGGATCTAGTGATCAGTGCATTGCATGAAAAAATTGAAAAAAATAGAAAATCTTTCCACTCCTATATCTCAGGTTTTGGTTAACCGATCTCGATAGTTTCAGTGCACTCTGCTCTGTGATTACTTTAATTTGATATATCTCCTATTATATTAAACGAGCAATAATTGTATGTATTTATGTAAATATATAATTTTGAATGTTTTAAAATTTAAAACATCTGCTTCGTTTCGTGAAAATTTTATTAATATTCTTTTTTTATAATTATATTAATTTTTTCTTGATTAAAATTTTTTAATGTTTTTTCCATGAAAAATTTTCAGAACAAACTTTATTTTTTGAAATACAATTCAAAGATGAATATTCTTAATTTCTTAATTCTATATAATTCAAAGTAAAAAATGTTACAATAGTGTTTATGTTATTCAAGTGGCAATTTCTTAGTCATTTTCTATATAGTTTTGTGACCCACAGACAAAGAACTTAGCCCGGTTTTCGAAGGAATAAGGAGTAAGCTGATTGAAATTGCTGTTTGGGTAACATTTTTCTTTTTTATACGTTGTCTTGTTATATTGTCAAGTCGATTGTTTGTGGACTAATTTCACTAAATGATCTAGTTCGTACCGTATTTCGTTTGTACGTGTTATTTCATTAATCTGGCAGATGTTTTTTATATTTTTCATTACTATCTAATTCTGTCTCTTTGTCCTTTAATTCATTTAATTCTTTTAACTGTTCGTCGAAATATTTTAAGGTTTTCATTTAATCATTTACTTGTTCTATTATGAGGTGATTATTCAGAAGACTTTAATTTAGATTATTCACTATAATTTTTTGTGTCATCATTAATGCTATCGTCATTAGTATGGTCAACAAGTACTTCCAAGGATCTGGAAAGATTTTTCTTTCTTATAAATTGATCTTTATGTAATAGTTTATTCTGTCTTTTGTATTTTTTGTCGTTTATTTTCTCCATATTGACTTTCTTTGCTCTTGATGTCAGTTTATCTGTTGAAATGTTCTTTTGGAATTGTTCATTTACCGGTCGATCTTTTCTGTCTTTATTCACATAGTCTAATGTATTGTTTTTTGTTTTTTCTATCCGTTCAAAGATTTTTTCGTATCAAGTTGGTGATTAAAGTGTATTTGAATTGGTTTTTCTTGCGTTGTTAAATGTATGCAATTGTTATAGGCGTCTACTGCTTGTAGGGGTAAATCTATATTTTATGCGATGTCATCGTTTTCTTCCCGTGTTTTGAATATTCTAATGTTTTCATTCAAAGATGAATGGAGTTTTTCTACGTGTGAGTTTCCTGTATGTCTATTTGCTGTGGTGAAGTGATATATAATTCCCTTTTTGTCTAAGAAATCGATAAATAATTCTGATCGAAATTATGACTCATTGTCCAAAGTCAAGTGTTTTGGGGTTTTCATATATGTAAATAATTTCGTAAAACTTTTTATTAATTGTAATGGGGTTCTGTCACACGTTTCTTTAATTAAAGCATACTTTCAAAATTTGTCTATCATCGTTACGTACGGACCAAATGTCTGCATGGTAATGCTCGTAGGGTTTTGTAGGAGTTTCAATTTTTTCATATAGTAATTTTATTGGTCGTCTTTCAATTTTTGTATTACATATTAAGCAGTTGTTTATGAATTTCTTTATTTCTTTTTTCATATTTGGGTAATAAAATTTTTTAAATCTAAGTAAGTTTTTTCAATTCCAGGGTGATTATTGTCAAACCTGTTGTGCTTTACTATTTTTTCTAGTAATTCTTCATAACTAATGCTACCAACTCCTGTTAATGCAAATTAAGTATATTTTTTTCTAAGAACACTGAAAAGTAAGTATTAGTAAGTATAATATTTAAAAATAAGTATAAGTAAGTATGTATTGTTAGAAAAAAAAAATTTTCTTACAGGGTACGCAAAATATCACTCACGAATGCTCATTCCTTACTTTTTCTCACTCATGCGAAATCTATTTTGTGCTTTCTCGTGAGCTAGAGTTGTTGTTGTGTGTATTTATCAAAGTGTCATTCACTTCAATTGAAAATATCAACTGAAAACTCACATTGCGAACCTCATTTGATGAAAATTACTCTGTGATAAATAGACACAACAACAACTCTAGCTCATGAGAAATCACAAAACAGAATTCGCATGAGTGAGAAAAAGTAAGGAATGAGCATTCGTGAGTGAAATTATGCGAACACTGCTCTATATTCGAAGGTTTCATCCTCAGGTCTGGTCATAGACTAATTAGTCTATGGGTCTGGTTCTATGTTAAGCTTTTTTCTATTTTTTGATTTAGAACATACATACATACAAGAAAGATTTTTAACGCAGCAAAAAAAATAAAAGTAGAGAAGAACTTTAAATTTGTTTGGGTTGCAAGAGGAAAAGTGTTGATGCGTAAAACGGAGGGTGAAAAATTTATAGCAATAGGCTGTTTTGAGGTTTTGGGCTAATAAACTCTAAGAAGAAGAATGTTAAATAAGAATTCCAAAAAACGCCTATTGAACATTCCCCTCTCTCCCTACTGTCAAAATGACTCCTTTTGCTCAATCTCAAACAACGCTAACAACCCAAATATTTTTTATGTTCTACAACAAAATATCAGAAGCATGAGAAAAAATTTTGATAACTTTATAGTTCACATTGATTCCTTTATTAACAAGCCTGACTTAATATACTTATCAGAAATATGGATATACGATGAAGAAACAGCTCTTTGCAATATTCCAGGCTACAAATTTTTTACAAATTGCTATAATAAATATGCTTCGGGAGGTGTCGCAGTCTTTGTAAAAGATAATATTGCTTGTGATTCGACTAATTATGAATTTGAAAGCTCTGATATCCTGAAATTAAAGTCCGTTATGCTTGGTGTAAAATATACGTTTGTATGTGCATATAGATTCAATGGTAATCATCCCAATATTTTCCTTAATGATTTGAATAATTTGTGTTGCAATGATAAGTCAGATAATTTCATATTTTTAGGTGATACAAATTTGAATATCCTTCTTGAATCAACTCTTGTAGATAACTATCTTACACTACTTTCGTCCTATGGTCTATTTCCATGTATAAACCAACCAACCCGTACATCATCCGGAAGCTGCATTGATCACATATTTGCTCGCCTTAAACCGTCTAGCACAACGACCTTAACTAGTGCCGTGGCTGACCTTCAAATTTCCGATCATTGCATAACATGTTTGAGTTTTGGCAACATTGTAAAAAATGATAAAACTGATGAAAATAATCAAAGCGTCGACTTCAAGTGTGTGTATTTTAATCAATTAAACATAAGCCTTCGGTTTGAAAACTGGAATATTGTATATATTGAGCCAGATCCGTCCAAAGCCTATGATATTTTCTCAGAATTATTAGCATTACATACATCTCAGTGTACTAAAGTATATAAAAAAAGAATTCCTGGTTCTAAGAGGCTCAAACCTTGGATGACGATTGAATTACTATTGAAAATTAATAAAAAACATAAGCTCTATAAGAAGACAATCAAAAATCCAAATAATGCAAATTTAAAAGCAGAATATAAAAATCTTAGTAGAGAAATTCTTACCGAAGTTTCGATTTGCAAAAATAATTATTTCATAATGGAATTTAATAATCAAAGGTGATTCTAAGAAAGAATGGAAACTAGTTAATAGCTTACTTAACAGATCCAGTAGCACCAATGCAAATAAAAATTCAGATCTTGAGCTCAATGGTATACTTATCTCTGACGCTACACAAAAAGCTAATATTTTTAATGATTTTTTTGCTGATGTAGGAAAAAGAACCATTTTAAATAATGGTACTTCCGTTCCTACATGTTACTGTTTGAGTCTTGAACAATAATGTGAATCAAGCTTTTTTTATGAACCAACTTCTGCTCTAGAAATATACAAAATTGTCATGTCGCTTAAAAATTCCAATGCCTCGAATGCAGACAACTTATCGAATATCTATATAAAAAAATTATTTTTAGCATTTCTGATGTTGTTTGTTACTTGGTAAATGAAAGTATAGCAGCTGGTGTTTTTCCGACGGAACTCAAAAAGGCGGAGGTAATACCTTTCTTCAAGAAAAGGGATTATAAAATTTTAAATAACTACAGGCCCATATCTTTACTACCGGTAGTTTCAAAAATATATGAAAAAGTTATGAAGAAAAGATTATTGAGTTTTTTCAACAGAAAAAATTTTTTAAGTGACAGCCAATTTGGGTTTAGGGAAGGTCTATCAACAGAACAAATTCTGTTCCAATGTTTACAATGGTATAAATAAAAAACAAAATATCTGCAGCACTTTTTATAGACATTACCAAGGCGTTCGACACGGTAGACCACAGAATTTTGCTTCACAAACTATACAAAAGTGGTGTTAGAGGATCTGCCCATAAATGGTTCACCTCGTATTTAGGAGAAAGAACGCAAAGAATAAAAATTCAAAACTCTTTTAGTTCAATCAAAAAAATTGATATAGGCGTTCCACAAGGATCTGTGTTAGGCCCGGTGTTGTTTCTTGTTTTTATAAACTCAATTTTCACCCAAAGATTTTCTAGTAAAATTGTTGCATTTGCGGATGACATGGCGTGCAATTATACCAGCGACTCTATGCTAGATCTTGTATCAAGCATAAACTTTGATTTAAGCGTATTAAGGCATTGGTTCTATCTCCATAAACTAGTCCTAAGCGAAAAAACAAAAATTATGATGTTTGATATATCTGGAAATATTTGCAATTTTCCCAACATCATATTTCATCACTCTATGTGTGATAAATTCCAAATTGAGAATGATATTTGTATTTGTGCTCTTCAACCTTTATCATTAAACAACAATAAAGCTTGCTCTTCAAAATGTCTACACATTGGATGTGTCAAACTTTTAAATTTCTTGGAATTGTGCTGGATTGGAAATTATCTTGGTTGGAACATACGAACGCACTTAAACAGTATGCTTTGGCTGTTATATCTCCTGCAACACGTCTGCTCAGCTAAATTACTGACGTGTCTATATTATGGCTTATTCCACTCTAAGTTAGAGTATGGTCTGGTGCAGGGGTTCTTAAACTTATGTAGTCCGAGGACCCCTTATCGAGCTAATTTTTTTTGCGGACCCCACCCCAACTCTAGACATTTGACGTCGTTCTTAAGCTTAATTTTGGGCTCAATAATGACAAAGACACTCAGGCTTGCCAACCGTTTGGTTTTCACCCGGACAGTCTGGTTTTTGAGAGCTTGGTCCGGTTGTCAAACTCAACCAAGCATAAAATGTCCGGTTATCTGACGAGGTTAGGGAACGAATTAATTTTTTTTGGCATTAATTTTTCCGGTTTTTAAAGGTATGTCCGGTTTCCTAAGATCTTAAAGTTGACAAGCCTACAGACACTACTTACTCGTTTATAAGGGCAAAAATTTTTTATTAGGATTTTCATGTAATTAAAAAACAAAATGAATAAAAATTGTGGAAATGTAAAGGAATTAAAAAAGTTACAAGTCAAAGTACACTCACGGTCAAAAAAAAACGCCGATTTGAATTTTGCAAGAAGGTTTAAATTTTGATGCGTAAAATAATATCTACTCTTGTTTAACTGTTTTAAGTTTGTTAGATACTGTTGCTACGAACAAGTTTTGAGTATTTTCAAAACTTTCCACCTAACAATAATAAATTCTAGGAACCTTTTCCCAATAAACACATAATTGCTAGTTTTATAATCAGAAATTACAACTTATTTATATGAAAAAATACATTGTTTTTTGTAGTTGTTTTTACGCATTTTTAATTTAACAGTCTCGACCTCAATCCCATTGTGAATGTTTGGGCCATTTTAAAACGCAAAGTGCGCCAACAAAACCCTAATAATATTCCAAAGTTAAAGGAAATATTTCAATCAACTTGATACAACGATATTTTTATGGAATTAATACGGAAACTCTATGAGAGCATGCCTTCTCGAATGGAAAGCGTCATCAAGGCAAAAATAGGTCCTACGCGGTATTACAATCATTACCGTATTATTTAAAATAATTAAATAATAAATTATTAAAGAATATGTGAGAAATAAAAATGCGTAAAAACAACTACAAAAAACAATGTATTTTTTCATATAAATAAGTTGTAATTTCTGATTATAAAACTAGCAATTATGTGTTTATTGGGAAAAGGTTCCTAGAATTTATTATTGTTAGGTTGAAAGTTTTGAAAATACTCAAAACTTGTTCCTAGCAACAGTATCTAACAAACTTAAAACAGTTAAACAAGAGTAGATATTATTTTACGCATCAAAATTTAAAACTTCTTACAAAATTCAAATCGGCGTTTATTTTTTGATCGTGAGTGTAAGTATGTAAATTAAACTCAGACAAAAATTTCTTGGTCAAAATAAAGCTTAGAAAATAAATTGTTTTATTTTTCAAATCTTTTTTAATAATGAATATAATAATAACAAAGCTTAAAATAAAATTATTTTGTTGGTAACTTTATGTTATTTTATAAGCGAAATTTGTTATATTTTCTTCTGTGGAAGTTTTTACTTAATCAGATGGATGATGTTGTTTTCTTGAAACCAAATCCTCAATGTCGGACTCTATATTCTTAAGTTTTATCCTCAGGTTTGCTTCTACATTAAACTTGTTTCTATACTATGATTTTATGTATAATAGTATCAAAAAAGCCTTTTCACACAAATACGTTGTACAAAACGGAATCAAGTTTGGAGGGCCTTATTTGCAACTGCAGAGTAATCGGATTTTAAGAGTAACCAAAAGTTAGTTAGCTCAATTTTATTGAACTTTAGTTTCAAAGACGTATCGCAAGAGATATCCACGCGCATATCTTGCTCTAATGTCGATAATTGCTTAGCATTACTAACATCTGTGTTAAATGGATCCCTGATCCCATCATTAACAGAAGCAGGACAGGGAAAATACTTTTGGAAGCTGATTTTTAGAGCCATTAAATGTTCGACAAAAAGCAGCAGAGTTTCATTATTGAGTTCTCTAGTTATAAGGAAATTCTATAAAATCGCTGAGTGTTGGAAAAGACTCATACACACACTTTTGAATGCATTTTGACCATAATTCCATTTTTTTTTTGTGGTCGCTTCAGCTTCACATAAATTTAAAGTTGAAGATAAAAACTTTAAATTTATATGAAGCTGCACCTTGTACTGAAGTTTACAAAAATTGATGATGTTAAAAAAGAGTGGAAAGAGTGGCAAGAGTTAGGTGCTGGGCATCCCGGGTTTGAACAAAAGTAAATACACACTTCCTTTTTTTAAAAATAATTTTTAATAAATGAGTTATTTGAATAAAGCGAAAAGTTCGATGATGTAAAATTATTTGATGTTCAAATTGTGTCGCGGACCCCTGGAATGGCTTCGCGGACCCTCAGGGGTCCGCGGACCACAGTTTAAGAAGCTCTGGTCTGGTGTGTTGGGGTGGTGCGCACAGGAACAAAGTAAATCCTCTTTTGATTATGCAAAAACAAATTCTACGTATTACTTGCAAAAGAAATCGCATGACAAATAGTTTGACGCTATTTAGAAACCTTAAAATCTTCCCTCTTAAGCATCTTTATTACTATAAAGTTTTGAAAGCATTCTATAATAGCTCTGGATATCTTTTGAATAGAACGTATGATACTCACGATTTAAGAATCAACAGACAAAATCTAGCTATAGTACCTTCGCATTATTTGCAACTTTTTTTCAATTTTTACAGCTCCGTAGCACCAAGATTATTCAACAAGCTTCCTGGTAAAAGCCTGTTCTCACAAATACTTCGTACAAAACGGTATCAAGTTTTGGAGGGCCTTATTTGCAATTGCAGGGTAATCGGATTTTAGGAGGAATGAAAAGTTAGCTAGTTCAACTTTATTTAACTTTAGTTTCAAAACCGAATCGGAAGAGATATCCACGAGCATATCTTGCTCTAATGTCAATAATTGCTTAGCATTACTAACATCTGTGTTGAATGGATCCCAGAAACAGTCGTTGCCAGAATCAGGACAGGGAAAATACTTCCGGAAGCTGCTTTGTAGAGCCATTAAATGTTCGACAAAAAGCAGCCGCGTTTCATTATCGAGCTTTTTATTAGAAAATTCTATAAAATCTCCGAATGTTGGAAAAGACTCATAAACACACTTTTGAATGCGATTTGAATATAATTCGATTTTTTTTATAATCACTTCTATTTTATCTTCAACTTTAAATTTATTTGAAGCTGCACCTTGTAGGCTCAAATATAAATTTACAAAAATTGATGATGTTGTCAAAGAGTGATAACAGTTAGACGCTGGGCATCCCTGGTTTGAACAAAAGTAAATGCACCCCCAGGGGTTCGCGGACCACAGTTTAATAATCTCTGCAATAGGGTAATTCACAATCTTGTTGCATCGTTGCAAATGCTAAATTAGCTGCTTTTACAAAAACAAATCGCATTAATATGCATTTGCAATATGGTGTGTTCACAAAAATCATCTCTTGTAAAAACGCATTTGCAACGATGGAACAAGACAGTGAATTATCCTAATATATTTTTAAAACCTCTTCCAATACATATATATTTTCAAACAATTAAATTAACAAAAAGTAAGGATAAATAAGTATAATTCTTAAAAGTAAGTATACTTATAAGTATTGAGTTTTAGTAAGTACATGAAGCTGAAAATAAGTATGATACTTACAAAGTAAGTATAGTTGGTAACATTATTCATTACTAATATCTTCATGCTTGTTGATAACTAATTTTATTTCTGTGGTGTAAATTCCATTTGAACTTTCTCTCCGTTGTTTGTATTTTTCTTGCAATTTTAGCATTATTTCTTTGTCTTCGCAATACAGTCCTACATGTTTACAATTATTCACCTTGTCTAATATTTGCGTTATGTCGGGTGTAATGTCGTCTTATGAGAAAACTGTGCGTCTACGTCGAAAAATCCATTGTGACTCTGTGGTATTTTTGTTACCTTTTTCTACAATGATCTGATGATCGAATGTATGTAGTGGTTTCTCGGAGATCTTAAAGTGGTCACTGCTGTCTTCGTCAGCTGAATGTACTGTAGGTACAGGTGATTCGCTTCGTAGTCTCGTTGATTTAAATTTAATTTTTTCTGTTTACTATAGTAATGATTCTTTAAATTCGTTGGAGTTGACAGTATTCTGTCGCAAATAGTACATTTTAATGAAGCGTCCTTGTGCGTTCTTTTATGTTGATAGAGTGACTGTTTGCTATTGTATATCTTTTGACATTCCTCACATTCAAATTGTAACTTTGTTTTATCTAGAGCATTTATTTCCCTTATTCTAGAAAGTGCATCTGCTACTTTGTTCTCTTTACCTTGCACGTATTGTATATCAAATTCATATTCGTTAAGTTTGATTTTCCATCGTATAAGTTTTGAATTTGGTTCTTTTAAATTTGCTAACCAAATGAGTGGTTTGTGATCTGTTTTCAATATAAATTTCCTACCATATAAGTAATGTCTAAATTGTTTTACTGCCCATACTATGGCTAATAATTCTTTCTCTATAGTTGAGTAGTTTATTTCATCTTTATTTAGTGTTCTAGAAACGAATGATATTGGCCCATTGTCTTGCAACAGTACGGCTCCTAATGCGTAATTACTTGCGTCTGCAGTCAGTTTAAATTCTTTCTCAAAATTTGGATATTTCAGGGCCATGTTTGATATCAAAATTGTTTTCAGTTTTTCAAATGACTGTCTGTAGGCTTGGTCGTTTGGATCAATTTTAGTATCCTTTTTTAATCTGAGAGTCATTGGTTTTGCTATTTTTGCATAGTCAGGGATAAATTTTCTATAATATCCACTGAGTTCTAAAAAGCATTCAATTTCTTTGATTGTCTTGGGAATAGTCTGTTTTTTAATTGCTTCTACCTTGTTTGGATTGGGTTTTGTATCATCTTTGGTTACTACATGTCCTAAAAATTCGGTTTCTTTGCGTAAAAAGTCACTTTCATTTAAAGAAACTTTTAAATTTGCCTGTCTCAATGTGTGGAATATTTTTTCTAAATTTGTCTAGTGTTGTAGTGATGTCGAGAAAATTAAAATGTCGTCCATGTAAATAATACATATTTTGTTGACGTGTTCTCTTCGCTCGTTGTTCATCATTCTTTGGAATGTTGCTGGTGCATTTTTCAGTCCAAATGGCATACGTTTGAGTTCGTAATGACCATTGGGTGTCGTGAATGCTGTCTTTTCGCAATCTTCTGGATCTACTTCAATTTGATGAAAACCTTTAGTTAGATCTAATGTCGAGAAATAATTTGCTCTTCCTAATTTATCAAGTAAGTCGTCTATTCGAGGTATTGGGTATTTGTCTTCGCGTGTAACTTGGTTTAATTTCCTATAGTCGATAACTATTCTCCATTCTTTATTTCCTAGCTTGTCTTCTTTTTTGGGGACTATCCATATGGGTGCATTATAGGGCGAATCTGAATGTGTAATTATTCCTTGTTCAAACATTTCATTCATTTGTTTCTCTACTTCTTCAGTATGTATTGTTGGATATCTATATGTTTTTGTATAAATTGGACCTGCTGTGCCTGTATCAATTCTGCCTGTATCAATTCATCACCTTTCTTATAAAATATGTCAGAATTTTTTTGTATTAACATTTTTATTTCTCTGGCTTCTTCACTGTTTAAGTGTTCTAATCTTAATTGTTCTTCTACACCTAAAATGTCCTTGCTTTGTAGTTCTGATAAATGGGTTATGTCATTTTTTTCTATTTTTTCTATAAGTTTTTAATGAAAGTTGGTAGACATTGGTCTTCGTCCAATAAGTTTTCTGTCGATACTGTATCTATCAGTAATCGTAAGTCTCTTGTCTTGCTTCTGAGTAAGATATAGGGTAACCCGAAGTCTGTATGGAGGCTGTTAACGGAAAATTTTCGTGTTCGTATGTTCTTTGTTCATTGGTCTTAGATTGTCTGTATTCATTCTTACTTTTTCCTTCGGCTGGCATGGTGATTGTCGGCTCATCTTGAAAGTGGTTTTGTCTTCTTAATTGTTGAGTAGTATCTACATCCATCGGTTCTGCTTGTGATTGTGTTGCTTGTTGATTCGGCCATGGTTGTCTCTGTTGGCTACTCCATTGTTGCTGATATTGTGACCTTGGTTGCCATTGTTGATTTTGTGGTCCTTGGGGCAATTGCTGTGGATAGTATATATAATCTTGGTTTCCAATTATCTTGATTCATTTGTTGTGAGTTCTTATATTGAAAGTTTGTTGGATTACTTTGTTTCGACAGATGGTGACTATATTTCGGCTGCCCATCAGAAGTAATCTTCGTCTTCCTTTCTTCATTTAAAAATCCTGATTGATTCTATTCGTGTATGGCTGCTTCCATAGTAATTGGTTTCAATGCACACAATACTGTTCTCATGTGTATTGGTAATCTTGTTGTAAAAACTTTTAATGCTGTTTGTATATATCTTTTAACGTCTAAAATTCTATCTTGTTTGCTTTTTTGGTTTAGTAGGGCCAGTTTGTGAAGTATAAAATTGTAAAAGTCTATAACGTTACCCCTGTACTGTGCACCTCTGAGATCTTCGTACAGTTGATCTGATGTCAGGAATCCTCCAAAATTTGTTTCTAACATCGTTTTTATGTCAGTCCAATTATTTAAGTGTGGATGGATTTCCATTGCTCTTCTTGCTTTTCCTATTAATTTGCTTTTGATGATGTTGATGCACATACGTTGTGCCTGTTCATTGTACAACATAAGTGTAGGGATGATATCGTCAACGTTTGTACAAAATGTTGAAAGATTTTCCTTACGACCATCGAATCCTTGAATCTTCTCTAGGTTGTTGAGCTGGAAAGGCGATGTTAGCTGCTGCAGCTGCAAGTGCTGGATTTGCTTGGTTTAAGCTCATCTTGTTATGGAAATCTTGTTCGTAGAATCCTTTTTACAAGATTGTTCCAACTTTGTGATTTTCGTTCACTCTTGAATTGCTGGTTATTTGCTTCCACTTTTGGGTTGTGATTTTAATTCACTCGTAAATTCTTATTTGCGGATTATCACTTGAAAAATAAATCCATCGCTTTTCGCGCGTTATCACTTTTATTTTTCCTATAGCGACAATCCTACCGACTGCGCCAATTTTGAATGCTTTAAAATTAAAAACTTGTGCTTCGTTTCGTGAAAATTTTATTAATATTCTTTTTTAGAAATTTTTGGTTTGTTTGTTGGCTTTTTTTTTTTTTTTAATATTAATAATAATTAAATAATGAACTACAGCCAATTAAGCAGCGATCAACATTCCTGTAAAATTTTACAAGTTGATTCAATGCTTTGTTTGTAAACAAACTTTGAGAAAAACATAGGAAAAAAACAACAACTCTAGTATATAGACATATGTTTCGATTCTTAAAATCTCATCAGTATATTTTTGGTTGATGTCTACGTCAGCACTCAAATTACACCCGCTATATGAATGCAAACCTACCGAAAATCTTACTTTTAATTCCAAGCAAATGGTGCAAATTTTTGAGTGAAAACAAGATCACACCATTGCGTAGAAATTTTAATCAGCTGTTCGCTTTGTTTACATTCCTAAAGCATGACGTCAACTTGAGTACATTTACCGCCAATTTCCTTTGTTATCGTAGTTTCTCAATTATTAGACAAAAGTGGGCGGAATCGAAAAAGTGGGAGTGGCACTTTTTAATAATTGAAAATTTTGATTCAATATTACTCGAAAACCGCACCGACGATTTTCATAAAAAATTTATAGATAATACCACTAAAAGCAGTGATCATGACATGCTATGCCACAATACTAGCAAAACTCGTTGAAAGGCGTGGCACAGCCCACAATATTTACAAACTTTATAATAAGAGAACTACTAATACGGTTTTTATAGAATTTAACATGGTGGATGTACTCGCTATAAGGTACCTTATGACCAAAAATGGGCGCATTAGAACATGTAGGCGTGTCACCTCCCATACAAAAAAACGTTAAAAGTTATATTTAGTGTGCTATAAGAGTAATCTTTTTATAAGCTTTGAAATTAAATGTATTTCGACGGGATTGCATTAGTGGGCGTGGCACCTCTAATACAAGCAAAAAGCGTTTAATGTTATATTTAGTGTACTATGTGGTTAATGTTCTTTAAATTTGGTGTGGAGGTGTCGATTACTTTAAGCTTTGAAATTATATGGATTTCAACGGGATTGCGTAAGTGGGCGTGGCACCTCCCATACATACAAAAAACGTTAAATGTTATATTTATTTAGTATACAGTGGGAGTAATTGTTTTAAAATTTTTTGTTCCAATCGATAGAGAAAGCACGAAAAATAAGAATTTTTTGTTTGTTCCAATAGACTTTTAATTACAGTGGTGTAGTGTTAATATTGTAGTGGTCATTTTTAATATTTGACCACTTAGTGCGTCCTGAGCGTTCTGCGGAATTTGTTGCTGTAAGGATATTTTCCTTGTTTTTAGGAGTATCCCGGAGGTAGTCTCTCCATAAGTGACTACTCATCGAGGCGGTTCACTCCGAGTCACTTTGGGTCACTTGGAGTCACCGAGGTGAGTGAAAATCGCGATTTTGTGGTTTGCGTGCGATTTTTGTAGAATTGCACTATAACACCTATAGGCCATGTAATCCAAAGAACCAGGAAAATATCTATACAGCAACAAATTCCGCAAATCGTTCAGGACACACAAAGTGGTTAAATATTAGAAATGGCCACTACAATAGTAGCAGCACACCACTGTAGTTAGAAGTCTATTGGGACAAAAAAAATATCGTGAAAATAGGACAACAAAAGTACTTTTCACTCGAACATTTGGCAAAATTTAATTAGTACACTGAGAAAACAATTTAATTATATATACCAAAATTTGATGTAGGCGAATTAAATATTTGATATTTCTTAAAATGTCAAATATTATAGTGAATTGAATAATATTATTGGATCAATTATATATTTGGTAATAATTACCAAATCATATTTTGGTTGAAACTAATATTATTTTGTAGCAATCATTCGTTTGTTAATAATAACTAAATCATGTATGTATATGACTAAAAAATTTTTTTTTTCGTAAACATTCATTAATATCGATTTGTGCTAAAAATTGATGACCAAAATCCATTTTCCATTCTATATTAGGACGTTCCTTATATAGGATGTCGTTGGTATTTATACAATCATAAATACCTATATTGCGTACCAAGCAGAATATACTTAAGTAGTGTTTTATGTTTATGTTTATGTTGTGAATTGCAAAGTTTTCATGTTAATGAGAAGTGAAATCAAATAAAAATAGGATTAACAAATTATGTTCAAAACAAACCAATTTTTTCAATCGACTCAAACTAATATAACGTTTGGCCCAATAAGCAACCATTTAAATTTCAATTAAGGACATGGTAATAACTACCAAAATTTGTTGATAGTTAACAAATATTTTAAAAATCTATCAACCAAATGCATTTATTTTAAGGAAGCATACTCTTTTCTCAGTGTAGGAGTGGTACTTTGCATTGTAGCAAAAAATTTATATACTACCATACATAGAGTGTTTCCCAGCGAAATGTAATGAACAAGTGCCTATAAAACTAAAAATTATAAATAAAGCTAGGTTTTACAGTAAATAAAATACGTTGACTAATTTTTATTTAAATTGTATGTTCGGTCTCCAGGTACTAATTTATTACTGCAGCTATTCTAGATCCCAATTTAAAAAAGCGTTTCATATTTTGCGTTTCATTATACACACCTAATTTTTCAAATGACCGCTCACTAAAGAATTTTCACTTCAAAATATCCAGCTCTTCTCGAGCTCTTTCCATTATTCGAAGCTTATCATTTTGCTTCGCATGCTTTTTGTTTGTGTAATTTTGTTTTCAAGTTGCTCCTTCTCGTTCAGGTCTACCAGCTTTTAGGTTAGGTTAGAGTGGTGACTTAGCAAACAAGCTTGAAACCTTAAGTAGCACAGATTGTGCCGTTTTAATACCACATTTCGTGACCCGGCGAATTGATGTATGTTAAAATAGTTATATCCAGTTAGCTTTATTAACGTAGTGGAGCAGAGATCCGATTTCCACTTCAGCAAATTCGCTGAGGACATTAAAAAAAAGGTTTGCCAAGACATCTTAGTCTGATTTTTTCTAAAGCTGGACAGCTGCAAAGAAAGCGCTCGAGTGATTCAATCTCGCTTGCGTTCAAGCAGCTGCGGCAGGAAGAATTGAATGGAATACCAAATCTTTCAGCGTGCTTGCCAATTGCTCAGTATCCAGTGCAGGTCGCTGTGATTCTTGCGATATCAGATCGTCTCCTAGACAGTAAGTAGGTGGTTCTCAGTTTATTATAAGAGGGCCAGATTGATATGGCTGTTTTCAGGTATGTAAAGACTTCCAGTGGTTTTCGGCTACAGATAAAAAATGCGAGAAAATCCTCTTCTAACTAAACCGAGAGGAGTGAAAATGCGCTCCGGTGCGGTTTTATTAAGAGAGGAACCACGTCTGGCTAGTTCATCAGCCTTTTCATTTCCCTCAATGTTCCTATGACCTGGAACCCAAATAAGAGTAATGTCAAATCGATGATAAGTGCCGAGCTCAAAGCTTTAATTGCGGCTTGGCTATCGGAGAGAATTGCTATCTTCTTTTCTGAACTAATACAGCCCACTAGTCTGCAGGCTACAAGAATGGCAAAAACTTCAGCCTGGAAAACGCTAGCTGAATCAGGTCAATGAAAATATTGAGTGATTTCTGGATCTTTTGAGTAGACTCCTGCGCCTACTCCACAGTCCATCTTGGACCCATCAGTGAATACAGTAGTTTCAAAATTTAAGTTGAAAGTGCCCTCTTCCCACTGAACTCGCTCCGGAATTTTCACCTGAATATTTTTCTTAAAGCTTAGTGTAGGACAGATGTAGTTTTTTCATATGTTCCTCAAATTACAAACAAAATGAGAAGTAAGTTTGAAAAAGAGAATATGCAAATGGTTTATACCAACAAAAATAAGCTAAAAAACATATTTGTGTCTACAAAAGACAAAACTCTCTTAGCAGAAAAAAGTGGAATATATGAAATCAGCTGCAAAGATTGCGACGCGAAATACGTAGGTCAAACGAGACGAAGCATAGACACACGGTTCAAATAACATTACAATTGCATTAAAACAAAACAAATAAATCGATCAGCTGTTGCTGCACACGTTTATAATTCTTGCGATGTTAGCTCACCAGCACATAACATTGGATCATTTGAAGAGAGTGTACATCTCTTAAAAAGTGTCAACAACAATAGAAAATTGGATGCTTATGAGTCATTGTTTATCTACAATACTGTTAACCCAATGAACTCTGACAATGACAATATTTCTTCTCCTCTTTTTGCTCTCACGAAGAAGAGAAAAAAATAGTAATATGTAGAGCAAATTTCTGAAAAAATAACGACTAACTAAGTTTTTGAACTTTGACCATGCTAATTATTTAGTACTTGTGCAATCGTTGATAATGAGTGATACGTTCACTCGAAATGCATACGGTGTTTATGTAAAATAAATGTTTTGAAAAAATTAATTTGTTTTTATTCATTTTTTTACTTACGACTCTTTGCAGTCTATAAAGGAATAGATTTTTCTATAAATTATTAATTAACCAGACTGCAAAATCGGTTTAAAATAACTGAAATAATAAATATTCAGTTTCCTTTTAAAAAAGATGTAGTCCGTTGGGTAGTTTTAAAGCTCGATTAGTAAGGTGTAGAGTATAGAGCAATGACCATATTGCTTCGAAAACCCATTACCGGCTTCCCTGAGCCTAATCGCGCTGCACGCAGCAGCTGCTTTAATAAAGGAATTAGAAGGTTGCAGGTGTAGAAGTACATTTAAAGCTGCCGTAGGACATGATCTCATAGCCCCCGTCATACTGATACACGCCGGCCTTTGCACTCTTTCTAGTTTTAACTGGTTGTAGCCTTTCCTAATAGCTGGCCACTAGACTAAAGCACCGCAAGTGAGGATCAAACGAACTACAGCTGAGTACATCCACAGTATCATTTTTGGTTGGAGACCCCATTTTTTACTAAAGGTTTTCTTACACGCATACAAAGCTATACAGGCTTTTTTGCATCTCTGTTCAATGTTGACTTTCCAATTAAGCTTTGGATCTATTATGACTCCCAGATACTTTGCCGACTTAGCAAGTGAAAGAGTCTGCCCTTTAAGTTGGGGAAGGTTAAAATTGGGTATTTTGGTTTTTGTGGTAAAAAGCATCAGATCCGTTTTGGCTGAGTTAATTCCTAGGCCACACCCAGTTGCCCAGGAGCACAATTTAGCCAGAACTCTTTCCATGATGTTGCTAATCACGCCAGGAAACAGACCTGATAGAAGTAAAACTACATCATCCGCATACGCAACGACCTATACCCCGTTTTTATTGAGCTGAGTACCAGCTCTTACAACAATAACAAAAAATATTCAGCTCTTCTCGCGCTCTTTCCATTATTCGAAGTTTAACATTTCGTTTCGCATTCTTTTTGTTTGTGTAATTTTGTTTTCAAGTCACTTGCTTCATCAGATTTTGCTTTTTGTTTTATAATTTAGTCAACATTGAAAAAAAAAATATTAATCTAAACTTTATGTCTATTGTATTTTGGAAAGGATTCGTCAAGCCTCTGCAACTTGATTTCCATAAAAATCAAGGTATTAGAGAACATTCTCCATCACCTCCAAGCGAACAGCAACTGTACCAGCAATATGAGCTGCCGCAGCAGCATAGAGAAAAACCAACAAATCAACAACTACAGGAACTTAACGAAGAGAAACAAAAATCTTCGATATCGCAACGAAAATTTGGCCAAATCCATGAAACACTTGATGATCTGTATATACAACCAACAAATCAACAATTGCAACAGGAACTTAACGCAGATAAGCTACAATTGAAATCGCAGCAGCAATTTAGTCAAACTCATCTAACACTTGACGATCATCAGTATATTCACATGCAGAAGAGACAACGACAACAGCAACAACTACGTTGCTCGCAATATCAACAACAACACGAATTAAATGATGTGCTTGAAAAAAAGTCTGAAGAGCAAGAGGAGGAGGAGAGTTTTATTGATGATGACACGTTTTGTGTGCTACAACATAACAATAACAACAACAACATCAACAATACGAATTACAACAAAAACAGCAACAATGAAACGAAACAACAACAGCAACTTAAAAAAACCGATGATATGTTGGAGCTAAAAAAAGAAAGCTGTATAACTTATAGCAATGACAGCAAGTCCAACAACAAAAACAACAATAATGCCAGAATAAAACTGAATAACTATAATGTTGCAACAACAAAAACACATGAGTCGGAGGAAACTGTTAGTAGTGGTCAACATTATGTGACGTTGAAACAACAACAACACGATGAGTCTTCTTGCAGCAGCAGCAAAAGCAAAAAAGATGTTGATCATGAAAACGGAGATGATGATGTGTGCAATGAACAGCACCAACAACAACATAAAAAAATGTCAGCAACATTACAAAACAAAAATCAAAAATGCTGTTCACAACAGCCAGAATTACTCTCACAGTTGAGAGTTGACAGTCAAGAAGCAGATGATGATGATGAAGATATGGATAGCAGCAGTAAACATTCAAATACTGATGCGGATTTGGGTAAAATTTTGTATATTTATTAAGGATTATTAACCGTTAAGTATAAAAGAGTAAAATCTGCGAAATTATCTAAAATAAAACAAAGAGTGATAATCAGGGACCGTAGGTTAGGTTATAGTGGTAGATTAAAAGCCCCACATAGACACTTTGGTTCATAGTGATACCACAACTCTCAAGATTTATTTAGTTAGTATTAGTAGTTTGGTTTATGATAACAGTGTTCGTTTGCCTGGCGAACTCGTAGATTCTGTGGAGTTTTAATTTTGCAACGTCGTGTAATGAGTAGAGGATGTCCGAGTGTTCTAAGCCTTGCCCGAGCGAGTGAAGGGCATTCACAGAGTAAGTGCTCTAGTGTTTCTTCCGTATTTGGTTCCATGCAGTTCCTGCAGATATCATTATCAAGCAGTCTCATTTTAGTTGCATAATGACCTATGAGGCAATGTCCAGATATTACCCTTGTTAAGAGGCGGCAATTTACTCGGAATAATGATAGTAGGAATTCAGTTTTGGTCTTATTAAGATTAGGCCAAAATATTTATGTTATTAAGCTGGTGTTTAGCTCTACCCAGCGTGTGCTAGCTTTTGTTACCATACAAATGTCAATTTGGGAGTTGTAGTATTAAATCGGCGCAGCGATACTTAATGCCATTGTGGCCATAAGCGCTCCTTGTTTCGCTTGTGCATCCGCCATCTCGTTATTACTGATGCCTTGATGTCCAGGTACCCAGTATAAATAAACTTTGTTATTTATGCTGAGATCTTGTAGAGGGTTGCAGCAATTGAAAACTGATTTTGGCTTTATTGTGTTACTTTGGAGAGCTTTTAAAGCCGCTTGACTATCCACATATATGTTTATGCGACAGTTACATTTGTCCCTTAAAACGCTCTCTGCTGCTTTTTGAATAGCGATTATTTCGGCTTGGAAAATACTACAATCATTTGGAATCCTATACTGTTCTTTAATGTTGGTATTAGCATTGAAAATGCTAGCACCTACCCCTTCTTTTTGTTTAGAACTATCTGTATATATGTTGATACAATATGGAGGATCACCTTCCCTACTGGACCAGTAACTTCTTGAAGGAAATTTGATTACATATTTTTGATCAAAAGGAGTTCTGGGCTTAAGGTAATCTGTAGAGATATTTATTATATTGCCCATAGTGCTTAATTTTGAAATAGTTAGACTCTTTTAGTCTAAGCGCTGTTTTATAATCTACACTTCTAGTAATAAGATCTATAGGAAGCAAGTTGAGTATGGTATTTAGTGACGCTGTTGATTTTTTTTTTCGGGGCTCCAGTAATGCCTAACTTAAGAAGTAAAGACTTCTTTCTAGAGCCTTCCATTAAATCACGACTCCATAGAGTAAAATTGGTCTTACTATAGTGGTATGTCACCTTGGGAGCTAGTCCCCATTTGGCTCCAAACATTTTTTTGCATGCGTAGAGTTTTTTAAGACGTCCTTCTACATTGGATTTCCAGGATAGTTTCTTCTCCAAGATTATTCCTTGGAATTTAGCTTCGTTTGAAACTAAGATAATAGTGTTTCTAGGCTTTATTTCCCTAAATTTAGGAATTTTATATTTTCTTGAAAAGAGAACCAGTTCTGTTTTAAGTGGGCTTATACATAACCTTTTTTTGATGCCCATAGGTTTATGGTTGAGAGAACTCTTTCCATTAGTTCACTCATCACTTTTAAATATTTACCCGATATAAGAAGTATAATGTCATCGGCATATGCTACTGCCTTAACACTCTGTTGCTTAATAATATGGAGTAATGGATCAACTTTAAGTATCCATAAGAGAGGAGATAGAACTCCTTCTTGGCGGGTACTTCTTGTTGCATTTTTATGAGGTTTGCTTTATCATGTTGCAGGACATGACTTTTAAATCTCTTTTCTAAAATATTTTGCCTTAAAAATTGAACTCCTTAGTAAAATTTTTCTTTTTCTTGTTTGTGATGCATTTACATTTTTGCACCAAAAATCTGCTGTTCATTGAAATAGTAATGCTTTACGTATTTAGTTGAAAAAAATTAAAAATTCTAGAAAACCACCATAAGTAAGTGTAATTAAGTAATTCAATAATGTGCTTATATGAATTTATTGCAATCGAGGTACTCTTCCTTTTTTTAGTGGGTAGAGGAAGGAGGAGGATATAATCAATAATTAGACTAAGGCATCAGGGCAAAACCTTCAAGAAAACTGAAAATATGGTTGGGTGCACTGCCCCTGATATTTAATGCTATTACCTATTGTAAGAAACCTGAAAATCGTGGTGGTAAGCGCCAGATTTCGTTATTAGACAGACGAAGTGCACGATATTGCAAGACTAAACCCTCGGCGTCATCAGAAATTATTAAAAATCAGCCAAATCTGTCGATCAGTGCTGTGACAATTCGTCGTCGACTAATGAAAAATAATTTGAATACAAGAAGTTCCAGGAAGGTATACCTTTAGACGAAGAAGCACATCGTTGCAAGAATACAATTTGCAAAAGATTATATGAAATGGAATGCCGAAGAGTGGCGCAACGTATTATAGTCAAATGATGGCAAAGTATTTTTTTTTTGTGGAACAGGCTCCAGGCAGTATGTTCGTTGTCAACCAAACACAGAATACCACCCCAAATACACTACCAAGACGGTTAAACATGGTGGACTGACCATTATAGTATGGGCTTACTTTTGATAGACTGGCGTTGGCCCTATCCATTTGATCAAAGGTATTATGTATAGACAAAGCAGTCAAAGTTAATTTATTGAAGGATGTAATGCTACCGTGTGCCAGTCGGGAAATGCCTTTAAAATTGACGATTTAACAGGATAACAATTCTAAATACACTAGTAAACTAGCTTATGAATGTTTGTATATTAAAAAATCGTTTTGATGCCGCACAGTGTGACACTTTCATAGTAGCCACGGCCAAAAATAGTAAACGTTGTTCAATTGTAATGAAATTTAGTATATGATGTTTTTTTGGCATAATTAAAAAAAATAAGAAAAATCATAAAAATCGGTTCATTGACACGCCTACCTTCCTTATAAAAAAAAATTGTATTTGCTTTAAGTTCGTTATTTTTGACACTAGAAAGATTAAATTTGGTGTGTGATGTTTTTTGGCATGTTTAAGAAAAATTAGAAAAATCATAAAAATCGTTCCATTAACACGCTTACCTTCCATATGAAATAAAACTTTTATTTGCTTAAAGTTCGTTACTTTTGACACTAGAAAGATTAAATTTGGTATGTGATGTTTTTTGACATAATTAAAAAAACTTAGAAAAATCACAAAAATCTGGCCATTGCCACGCCCACCTTTCATATAAAATTAACCTATTAATTAATTTAATTTCGTTTTTTGTACACCAGAAAGATAACATTTTATATGTGAGATCGTAGTAACATATTTATTCATTATTCCAAAAACATTCCGATAACAAGTGGTGGAAAACTTAAAAAGTGGTTTAGGAGTATTTTAATTTTCTTGTAAGCTTTTTAATGATGTTATCATGTTTTGAGCAAGGCTAGTTGTTCCAATATAACGGAATTTAACATTTGTTTACAATATAAACAATGTACTTAGTACTGCCAGATTAGAAAAATTTATTAAATTTATTTAATATATAACATGCTCATGGAATTGAATTTGATACTGTATTTTTAATAAACTAGAACATTTTAAGTAATAAAAGGATGATGAAATTAAGGTAGGCGTGACATTTCGCCCACTTTTGGCATGATGAATAAACGTATCCACAATCTCTATCTATAGAATGTCAAAAATAAAGAACTTAAAGCAATTAAGTTAATTTTATATGGGAGGTGGGCGTGGTAATGACCAGATTTTTGTGATTTTTCCAAGTTTTCTTAATTATGTCAAAAAAAAACATCACATACCAAATTTAATCTTTCTAGTGTCAAAAATAACGAACTTTAAGCAAATAAAAGGTTAATTTTATATGAGAGGTGGGCATGGCAATGGTCCGATTTTTATGATTTTTCTAATTTTTTCTAAATTATGCCAAAAGAAAACATCAAACACCAAATTTAATCATTCTAGTGTCAAAAATAAAGAACTTAAAGCAATTAAAAGTTAATTTTATATGGGAGGTGGGCGTGGCAACGGCCAGATCTTTGTGATTTTTCAAAAATTTCTTAATTATGCCAAAAAAACATCATATACCAAATTTCATTACAATTGAACAACGTTTACTATATTGGGCGCTGTTACTATGGAAGATTCACTGTGAAAAATGTTGAAAAAAAGTTAATTTGACGCACCCTAACGCAAGAAAATTCTTTTGATTATGGTTTTACATAGCTTTATACGTTATTTAACGCTGGAACCTAAAAAGTGGTTTTAGGTGTATTTTAATTTTCTTCTTCTAAGGTTTTTAATGATCTTGCGATTTTTTGAGTAAACCTAACTATTTTAATATAGCAGAATTTTACATTTGTTTACAGTGTAAACAATTTTATTAATATTTCTAGATTGGAAAGATTCAAAATTTTTTTTTCATATGTGACATGCCTATATTTGCTCATGAAATCTTCTTCGGAAAGGATACAAAAGTGCGGGATAGAAAACAAGCCAACATACAGAGGAAAAGTTGAATTTGATACTGTATATTTATTAAAGCATAACTTTTTAAGTAGTTTAAGCATTTTAAAAAATTTTGGGATTTTCTTATTTGAAGCATGTTCTTTTAATCTGCATAAAAATTTAAGTCAAAAAATTTCTTTTATTTTTACCACTTATGGCCGCACCTGTTACACTGTGTGCCGTGGCCAGCTCAATCTCCGGACCTTAATCGGATAGAAAATTTGTGAAGAGATATCAAACGAATCGTAACAACGGGAAAGTCATCAAGTAGAACACAGCTTTGACACATGTTTAAAGGGACTTGGGCTGAAATTCATGTGAAGCGTTGTAAGGACCTTATTGACTTTATTCTATGTCGATGCAAAATTGTAATGAAGAAAAAAGCGTTTATCACGAAATATTAGATCCAAAGAAACATGTATAACATGTAACATGTAGTTTAAATTAAGTTGTGTCGCTTTTTTTAATTTTTGTAACCGCTACTATTTTTGTGAACAGCATTATATTTGAATTTTATTTTAATTAAGCCATTGCGTTAAAATAAATACAAGTTTATAACGAAAGAAACTGTAAATATTCTCGGAAATGAATATACATTACTATTTTTTCAAAACTTTAAATGAAAATTGTACTCATCATTTAATTTGATAAGAAAACACCCAGGATTCAACGGCACTACTATTTTTGAGAACAGAGCTGTACATATATTTTCATTTTCAATAGGTCATATCTCAGTTCTAGCATCATCTAGAGCAGAGATTCTTAAACTGTGATCCGCGGACCCCTGGGAGTCCGCAAAGCCATTTCAGGGGTCCTCGAAACAATTTTGCCGTCAAATAATTTTACATAAGCAAACTTTTCGCTTTATTAAAATAACTCACCCCAGTAGCAAAAAAAGGTTTTATAGCTCCTTTTACAAGCCTTTTAAAGGAAAGTAGAAAGGCAACATTTTATATTTATGAATTTATTATAGGAGCTTTTAAGAGCCATTTAGCGTATGAAGTATAAAGACATTTTCCCTTCTTTGTTTTCTTTGAAGAGACTCTTGAAATGCACCTTCAAAACACCTTCAAAAGATTTACGGTCTTAGAGATTTTGTTGACTTTATTAATTTTATTTATTTTGCAAAATTGTAAAATTAAATTTTTTTTTATTATCAAATTTAAATTTTACTTTTTTTTTAACGAATTCGCAAAGTCGGTTTTGAACCTATGTCCCAGCGATTCATAGTCTGGCGCGCTACCTACTAGGCTACCTGTCATGTATCAGAGACGAATCATATTTTTCCAACATTTGTGTCTCTGAAAACATGAGACGACATGTCTTTCAAGTGACTTATTAGGCTACCGTAGTATTAAAACATAAGAGACATGCGGTCTCTTTTTCATGATTTTATATCTTGTTTTAGCAAGTTGTTATAAAACCAAATTTTGCTACAAAAGCGAATTTTTTTATTAATTTTGATACAAAGCTATTTTGATTAGATAACTGTTTTGTAAGCTGGATTTTTGTCTTCATAACTAGCAGTAGCATCAGGGGCTACTAGGGTGGCCATTGCTTTTTAATTGATTGCACATATTTTTACAAAACAAAGTGTGCACTTAATTTTGTTCAAACCCGGGATTCCCAGCACCTAACTCTTTGCACTCTTCCCACTCTTTGGTATAAATGGTATAAGTATCAACATTTATAAGAAAGTAGTGTCTGCAGAATTGTCAACTTTTGGACTTTCAAAAACCAGACAGAAAGTTGAAGACCTTTAAAAATTGGAAAAATTAAAGCAAAATAAAAATACTTCGATTCTTAACCTCGTCAGATTGCCGGGCATTTTATGTCTGGTTGAGTTTGACAACGAGACAATGCTTTGAAAAACCAGACTGTCCCGGTGTAAAACGAACAGTGGGCAAGTCTACGGTTGGGATGGGGTTCGCAATAAAAAATTTAGCTCGATAAGGGGTCCTTGGACTACATAAGTTTAAGAACCCCTGATCTAGAGTACTCAGACTTAGTATGAGGTCCTAGTTTCAAAATTCTCAAAATTTCTTTAAAAAAGTAAATAAAATAAGTATGCAATAATCTGCTTTAGCACAAATACGTTGTTTCAAAGAGTAAATTATTAAAATTCGTACAATATATGTTAAGCCAAAGTGATACAAAAAATTTTCAAAAAGTTACTAAATTCTAACCACTCTAATAAACTGTAGTTTCTAATATTTTTTTTTTAAATTTTGTTTCAATTCTCTCTTTAATTTTGAAAGGTTACTTGAAATTGCATTCCCAACATCATCAGCGCTTTGTGCGCACTCCACACTCACCGCCGCCGCTTTCCGAGCATGTTGCACAAAATATATATCACTTACAGCAGCAACAGTTACACAATGAGCAACAACGTGCTGTAGCTTTAACAGAGCAGCAGCAGCAGCATCCCACACATTCTCCGATTCCACATCCACCGTCATCGGCTGAGCAAACGCATACGCAGCACCATACAGCATCAACGGCAGTAGTAGCTGCAGCAAGCGGTTGTAGCAATAGCGCAATCGTTGCTGCAGCTACAAGTAACAGTAACAATAACAATAATTACAATTTAGACGTAGGTAGCCTAACTACAAGTGAATTTAGTGTTAATGTCGAGCCTAGATTGAAACCACCACATGGGGGGACACATCTCATTGAAAACTTTAATGCCAAAAAATACTACCATCCGCTTTACGCGCATGGAGTGTGTCGCTGGCCTAGCTGTGAGTTGACCCTGGATGATGTAGCTTCATTTGTAAAGTAAGTATTTATGGCAACATAAGGTAAGGTAAGTATTGTTGCTTACATATGCAAGGTTTAAAGTTACGAAACCTTTAAAGATTTTGTATATTATCGAATTGCATTATCATTTGGAATTTCAATGCCAATGAAAAAAAAAAATAAATGAAAAGTTAAAAAGTTTTATTTCCGCATTACTCTTACACACGGTCGCTTGAAGCAAGATTAAGATCGATAAAATTGTCAACCAAATCTGACAATGCACAATTATTATATTGTGTCTTGAGATTCCAAATACATAATCCGCGAAATCGGATCTGCTCATTTACTCGTTTTATGGCCATTTTAAGGTTTTACTTTGGCCGACATGGTTCGTTTCAAGCAAAGTCAAGATCGGTAAAAATTATCAACCAAATCTGACAATGCACAATTATTATTTAGTGTTCGGAGATTCCAAAAACATAATCCGTACCTAATCACTTGATAAAAATGCGTTCTAGGAAAAATTGTGAATAAGTCATTAAAAATTTAAATTTTTTTAATTTGTTTTTCTTTGTGGGCTTTGTAATCAAAAATACTTTTAAAACCCATAAAACAAAAATATATAAAAGTTATTGTTAAGAAAGTTGATTTTATCGACTGATTTTTATTATAATTAAACATTATTTAATCGAACTTACAGTCATTCAGCAAAGACCAATATTGTAAATTTTTACTTATTGATCAATGCTATTTTTCATTCAACAAACTGACAAAGATAACAAATGGAACAATTTTAACCTGGTAATTGGTAACATGTTTCGGCTATTACCAATAGCCTCATCAGACCAGTTTTTGGTAAATGCTGTACATGGACCGTTTAACGGCTATGACAACAAGCGAGATAGTGACAAAAGATAACAAATGTAATATACGCACTTTGTACATCTGAAGGCCAGTTCCTCAGTAACTCAAGTGTTAGAGCGGCCGTCGCAAAATATGCAATTGCAATGCATGAACGGTCAGGGGTTCGAGTCCAGTTTTGGTTGACAATTTTATAGATCTTGATCTTGCTTCAAGGGAACCGTGTACAAATGATAATTAAATATGACTAAAACGTAATAATTACAAAATAATGCTGTTTCATCATTAAATTTTTATTTTTTTTAACGTTTATGATCAATGACATATCCCAATAAGCACTGCAAATTTTCCAAAGCGATTCTGTACACGTGTACGCTTTCTAACGCTCATTTTTACGCTCTTTGACCCAGTGATGCCAGTAGTTCATTCAAAAATTTCCCACAATTTAAGGAAAAAAATGAGTTTTTTCCCTCAACAAGCCATCAAATTTTCCCATAAAAGTTCCCTCGAAAAATAAGTGGACTATGACCGAAAAAAACGTGCATAAGGCCCAAAATGGATTTGGGGATTAGGACCATGGGTGTTATGACCGGGTACCCTTTGTGATACGGATATACTGAAGATTTTAGAATTCGACTGTGATAAATCCTTTGATAAATAATGCGAGGATGATGAATTTAAAATTTTTATGATGTTATGATAGAAGTTTTGGACAAAGGGAACTCGCTTGTTTACATATCTTTTCATTTTTTTCTACCCCCAAAATAATTCCCAAAATAATGCCCAAAGTTGCTTATAAGCAACTTCCGATATCTAGTGACCGGCTTAGTCTAGAAAGCTAAAAACTTCGAAAATGACTTATAGAGGCTTAATAAGCCTGGAAAATAAGAGAAAACATTTTTGTGACAGCAGGCTATGGGGCGGGGTCGAAAGGGTTAAGGGCAAACGAGATATCATTTGATGTAGAGAAACAGTGTAAAACATTAGGCAATTTTCTCCGACAAAAATTTCCTGCTATACAGTACTGCAATAATATTTTTTTCTTCAAAATTGCGTAAAATTCCCTTTTATTCCTTGAAGGGCTGAAAATATTCGCTTTTCCCTTTTGACTTGAAATTTCCCGCAAATCGGGAATCACTGCTTTGACCGCCTTCTCATTTCTCTCTGCAGCACCGGTTATGAGTAATAAGTATATGTGCGATGTCACACGAAAGGCATGACTGCGCTCAAGAAAAAATTGTTGTTGCTTCCTATACTGCCCTCAGAAGCGAAAAGGGCGTATCTAAACAAAATGCGTTTCGAGATAATTGATGTTTTATTTACGTCAATTTGTTGAAATACATGTGAAACTGAGATAGAGGAAACTAATAGAGATTTTATAGGTTTCAACTTAAATACTGACACTTGGAGTAGTTCGGTAGATGCATAATTTCTTAAGTTATCCGATGCCATAATAATCACAGATATGCATTTTTTTGAGATACGCCCTTTCCGCTTCTGAGGGCAGTATAGGAAATTTAAAAAACGCACTGACAGCGGTAGAAAATAAACTTTTTGTACGATGGGCAAAATAACTTATTTTTGAGTGGCGAACATGACAGCAGTCACCACTTCTCACAATAGTGTTGTGAAGTAGTAAATAAATAAATGTATTGTTTTAAGGAGCGAGAAAAGTAACTTAAAAAATACTTATTTTTAAAAGCAACAAGAAAATGCGTAAAGCACAAAACCTTTTTTAAAAATGTATTAAAAAGTGGAGTAGAAAAATAAATAAACTATCAAGAAAAACTATAAATGTCAGAATTTGAACGGCACTCGTTAGGGCTTTCGTGTAACTAACTTCCACTCAAAAAGTAAGAGAGAGAGTAAAAAATTATTGTTTTCGCGCAGTCAAATGCCTGCCGTGTAACATCGCACATAGAGAGCGATGTCATTCGCTTTTCCAATACGATTCTCTCAACAAAAAATTATTGTTTTGTCAACGTTTACACAAGGAAATTCAGTGAAAGAAATTCTTGTCTATTCTCTTTTGTGAATTTAGCAAGCGAATTTCGTTCGCAAAATTCAGCACTACAATTGTGCCGCAAATTTGAATCTCATTATATTGGGTTTTGGTGCTTATTTAGATTCAATATGATTATGTGCAATGTATTTACATATTGAATTTGAAGTGCTCTTCTATATGACTTCTCCGGTTTCTTTTAGGTTTTTTGTGTGTTTGATTTGATAATTTGATTACATGGAAATTTCTTATTTTTTGAGTTATGGCACAACTACGATATTTCTGTTGTATGGTGGATACAAATCGTCGATTCTGATAGAGCATACTAGGCTAAAACCTTTCATTTATTGGAAAAACAGAAACTTACAATGAGAGCAGGCTATATGTCCAGCTAGATTTGTATTTATGTATGTAGGCCTTAGGCGTTGATGCAACTGATATATGTAGCTCATTTTCAATTTAAATTAGAGGTCTGTGCAAGCGCACTTAAAACGGTCATCAAGTCACTTGGCACGATTGCAATTCTACCAAGCATTTGTGTACACAAACAACGAATCAAATCAAAACAAAGCAAGCGAGATGAGCGCTACAACCGCAAATGAAATGTTCTACAACCTCAAGTTGATTTTATCGTTCTGTTTTGTGCCACTGGTACTGATGAGTTGGAGAATGTCACGCTTGATCTATACTTGACAGTAACTCCAATAGTCTGACGTCACAGCAAGTTCACTTGCGCAGACCTCTAATTTGAATTAGCCTAATCGAACATATAGTTTACAAACTGAATTATAGTCATTCATCAATGAATTATGATTCATGTTCACAATTTATAAAGCAGTCAAAAGAGAGAATATTTGGAACACATACATATCGTGCCAGTGTTGAGTAAAAAACTTGTAAGAACCTTAGGCGTAAAATATGACAGCTACTTAGATCAAAAACTTTTAGTGGTATCCAGGCACAGATAATTGATTTCAAAATAATTTTGTTATTACAGAACTTAAAGAAGAAGTATACTGATTTGGAAATAAAGTGACAATCGATGTAAGTATTTTTATTGCTACACATGTTATATATTATGTATTTTTTTTATAAAAAAAAATCAGCTCTTAAGAAAATATTAAATAAATGCTTTGAAAAAAATGTTATTTTACTAATTAGTATTAATTTGAAGTGAATTTACCAGACAGAGATCATATAAGTGCAATTGAATTACCATCGCTGTGAATTTAATTGCATTTTGTTAAATAAATGTTAATGAAGATAGAAATTAAGTTTCGAAAGTACATACCACATATAGCCATATGTACAAAACATGATTTGGTAAGTACTTGAATATAATATGTACTTTAGACCGGTCCAAAATAAAAAAAAGTCTCTGAAATTTAGAGGCACCGGCAAATTCCTATTCCCATAAGTGTCCCGAGTGGGCTGTGTAAAAATTTTTTTATAAATATTGCGCTCCTGATTATCGATTTCAATATTACTTAAAACTTTTGCAAAAAAAAAGTTCACCTACAACCTAAAAACGATGGTGGTTATCGCTGAGGTGAACTTTTTTTTTATAAATCAGTCTCACATTCGAGGTAGTTTTGAATGGGGAATTCGAATTTCTCATTATTTTTTAATTATGTTGTTGCCTTCAGTGGTAAAAACTGAAAATAATCATGAAATTTTGTCAAAAATTGAAATTTTTTTTTCAAAATGAAAAATCAGGTCTAAGTTTTTGGATTTTTTTTTGCTTTTATTATTTTGAATAATTAATTTTTTCCTCCTCTATCTGATGGTGTTAACCGCAAATTTTTATTATTTTTGTACTCAAAAATATAAACATAAATATAATTGAACAAAGGATTTCTTTCATATTAAAGCTATATTTTAACAGGGAATATAAATTTTAATGTGGAAATCTGTTTCGAAAAATATGAAATCTAGTTTACTTGAACCAACCCAAGTGTATAGAATTAGAGTATATTTCATATTTTTTGAAACAGATTTCCACATAAAATTTATATTCCCTGTTAAAACATAGCTTTAATATAAATTTATAAATTAAAAATACATAACGCTCTTTTCCTGGAAGAGTGTCATAACTCAAAAAAACAAAACCTGAAGAAAAACGAATTTAAAGTTTTCAATAAATGAAACTAAATAAAATTAAGTCTCTATAAACTCTTCTCACAAGGCAAGTTCTTTAGATATTTTCATGATTTTTGAATACAAAATTAAACATAAAATGCTGAATATTTCTGCATTATTAATGTTGGAAATATTAATATTAATAATATGAATCTCGTGAACCGGTTTACTTTAGCTCACATTCTCCAATTTTTTTTTTTTAGTGATAAAAGGGGGTTAAAAATAAATAAAAAGTAAGAAAAAAAAAGTGTCACTCGGATCTAGTTTCAGAGATATAGCCATCGGAAGTAGCGGATATAGCTTTTGTAAAAATCATCATATGTTGGGAACCCCTGAATGGATATAAAAAAAATGTGTGTCAAATGAAAGATAATTTAATGGCCAATTTGATGGTGAGCAAATCTTTGATATAATTTTGGAGATATTACGATTTTTCTGAAATTTTGACAAATTTTTTTTTAAAAAACCGTTATTTTTTCCAAAAAATGTCTAAATAACCTTTTTAGCTTCTTAAAAAATCTTAATTTATTTCCCTTAAAATGGTGTATCGTTTGTTCAAAATTTTTGCATATTTACCCCCTTTTTGACAGAAAAACAAAAAAAATTATTCAATGAATTCTTATGAAAACTATGTATTTATGGACAAAAACAATAAAAAACCAACAACAAGAACAAGAACAACAACAACAAAAATTATTATTATAAGACGATTCTCAAAAACAGCAACAACAACCAGAACAACAACAAGAGCAATAACAACAACAACAATTATTATAAGACGATTTTCATTATACAACTTAAAAATTTTTATTAAAAATCGCGCGAATTAAACTTTATATCAAATACGAATTTAAATAAATCTACAGAGCACTATGTGCTGCTTGTTTGGTTGTCAAATAAAGTCTGATTTTATTGTTTCTCTTTTTCTTAATTCTAACTTAACAGCTACCTAAAATACACATACGCTACAACCATACGTACATACATACAGATAAGCTAAGGGAACGGATATGCTGATGTTAGCATAAACAATGTAGCTGGGAACATAATACGTTGTCACGTTTAACAAGATCAGCATTATTTGGATTGTCGATCTTGTGTTTATATTCCATTTAATTTGGTTGTGCTAACTCTCCCCTTTCTTAATTTCTTCGTCCCGAAGTTATAATCTCATTTGGGAAAGAGCTGCCGTAAAAAGTTGTTCTTGCGTAGTCCTATGGATCTCCGTTTGACACTGTTGCCACATCTGGAATCCCCTCCAAATCAGAAAGCTAATGAATCCTATTATACCCAGTATAAAGCATGACCATAGCATTGGATGAGACTGTACTTCAATGTGAAATGGCGAGATTGTTTCGGTATTTTCAAATTTCAATTCCAAATCCATAGATTCTACATATTTCTCGATAGTGTAAGTGTTGATGTAGGTATGTCGCATATATTCCAATATTTGCTCCTTTGAAATTTGGTAAGTATTATTGTCAATAACGACTTTATCTTTGAAAGTCACCAGGTAAGTTCCATTTATAACTTCACTATCTACAGTGTGATTTACGTATAGAAGTATAACACCATCATTAAGTTGTTCCAGCTTTAAATTCCGTTCCTTAATCTTTGTACAGTTACTATTTCTTCTATTCAGCAGCTTAGATAAACATGTTTCGGGTCTATTAGCTTCACAGAAGGTGTTGCTTAATTCGAATTTACAGTTGCTTAGGTTAATAAAAGTTTCATTACATTTAGCAATATTTTTATCTATGACGAGTTTCCCGTCAGAATGGCTTATGGCCCTACTTTTAAACAATTGACATTTGGTTTTAACAATTGGATACCTAATATAGATGACAATTATATTATTATTCTGCACAATCTTAAAAGTCGATGCATCAATCAAATCTGTTAACAAAATTTTCTCATATTCATGACCTATTACGTCATGTATTTCATCCAAATGCAATATAGATGGATTCAAGACACCCAATTTACCGAACGTAATCGTTTGAAATGAGTTTTGTAATTCCGATATCATTAATTTATTTCTTTTGATAAAAAACTTTTTTGCTTTAAATTTGACAGTAAGATTGCTCATCATATCTGTTAAGTTCTGTATAGCCTTAAATATTTGGGAATTCGTTGTATATTGTTTATTCCCATTTAAAATTATTTCGTTCATTTTTCTTTCAATAGAAATTAGATCGTTATGGTCCGGACTGCCTGACAACCACTTCCACGCCGTTCCTAATTCATCAATTGCTCTCTTGTATCGCCTAATTACCTGCAACTGCTGTAAAAGTGTTTCGGCTACGTCAATTTCTAAATCTTCGTCGTAAATTTTATTGTCATGTACAAACTCCTTCGTTTCCTGCACTAGACCTTCATAGTACGATAAATTTATAATGTGAAATGTGAATGGTATTGTTGTACTGCTGAACTACATGTATCATAGCGACTTCAATATCTACTAATGGTTTCTGAAGTTTAAAAATTCTAAGCAATTCACCAATAGTAGAGTTGACCCTCTCCACTTTACCATTTGTACTGGAATGAGCTACCGGCGTCAGTTTATGTTGTATCCCTAGATTTTTCAAAGTTTGTTCGAAGGGTTTCCCGATTACTGAACTTTGATTATCTGTGATAATTACTTTAGTGTTCGGGAACAAATTAATGGCTTCTAATATTTTTTGTCTCATTTCAGATTCGACACAAATGAGATTCACTACTAAAAACTTAGTTAACGCATCAATTATAACAACGAATTTCTTTTTGTCTGTAAAATAAATATCGCAATGCAACACCTCACCCCCCTCTTGAGGAATTGGAGCCTCTCCAATTTTCTGTTTCTTTGGATGTCTTTCATACTTCGATAACTTACAAACGTCACATTCATCATTAATTTCCTTTACGTCATGCGTAACCTGTGGCCACCAATGAGTTTTTGTTATCTGTTGGACCACTTCCCTGGCTTGTCTATGAGCCCTATTATGAGCTCTTTCGGCTGCCATTAGTTGTTCGTCTGGCGAAGTCAAATCATCCACCAAAATATGTGTATGAATAAATTTCGTGTGTGGGAATGTATTAACCAACAAATCTTTTATTTTGAAAAGCGTTTCCTCCGTACATTTTATTGCCACTGTGGGGTTATTGATTAACATTTTAAGTTCCTGAATTAATCTGTCAGTGTTACTGTATTTAATTACAGATCTCCAGTAGGTAGGGAATGTTTCAAAAGTTTGGGTCTTGTTTGTTGTGTCATGTTCTTCTAAGACAAATTGGTTTTTAAATGCGTTCAATGGTCTGTGAATTTTTATTATTTTTTCTTTTTCTGGGGAACTATTCGCAGTGTGCACAGTGTTTTGATCACTGCTGTCTGACGATATCGTTTCATGGCCTGACAAAGCGTTTACATACTGTCTCGACAACGCGTCAGCAACAACATTTTCTTTTCCCGGTTTGTATATTATTTCCGGGGTAAATTGGTCTATATAGGACCGCCAACGGCGTAATTTTGCGTTATAGTTTTTGTCGTTAATCGCGAAAGTAAGGGGTTGGTGATCGGTATAAATCTTGACCCCCTGAATGTTTTGTAAATAGTTATTCAATTTTTTAAATGCCCAAACAATTGCAAGCATTTCCCGCTCATTTGTCGCGTGATTTCTTTCAGTTGCGGACAGTGTTCTCGATATAAAAGTTATGGGTTTACCTCCTTGACTAAGAACCGCGCCTATGGCACTATTGCTAGCATCTGTGGTCAACTCGAAATTCTTTGTGTAATCTGGTTGTGACAAGGATATAGTCTCTTTCAACAAACTTTTAACCATCTCAAAAGCTTCCCTTGCCTTGTCATTAAATTTTATTTCTATGTTCTTAGACTTGAACTGAGAAACTTTTCCATTCTCGCCCTTCAAGTACACGGAAAAAACACCAACTCAAATTTTATTAAAAATTAATAGGAGATTATAAAAATTAAAATCTGAAAACAAATATTACTTTTTTATAGTAATAAATAGAAAATCCTTATTAAAAATTCTATTCTAGTTTGTAAATATTTTCATTTTACATTTTTTAATAAGTGCATATTAAAAATTATTTTCTTCATTTTAATTATCACCTAAAAACTTTGAAATTTTACAAAGAATTTATTAAATTTTAATAAATTGCCACATTAGAATTTTTATATATTTCATATTGTAATATATGATTCCCGCTTTATAATTTTTAAAAAGTAGTTATAGAAAAATTATTTCAAGATTATTAATTTTTATTATATTGAATTTTATTTCTCTTTTGTGTTTAATTTGTACTCTGTTTGAGTTCTCAACATGTTCATGCAAAAAAATAAATATATAAGGCTTGCCAAACTCTTACTAATTGGCTTTAAAGTAATGTGTTGAACAGAATTGGGACGGGGTCGGGAAAGCGGCAACGGAAACTCGCTGGCTGCCCTAATTTTGTTCAACACACCAAAAAATTTAAAAATAAATTTCAGTTATTATTATTTCATCATAAAAACTTTATAATGTACTTTTTAAAAAATAGTACAGTCCTTTTAAAATATAATAAATTATTGCAGAAATTTTAAAATCTACTTTGTAAAAATTAAAAACTTGCATTCGAAAAATTAATGCCTGCTTGATGTAATTTTTATATTACTCTTAGTAATTTTTAATAGACACTCGAACCGTTTCTAAATTACTAAATTACCTACTAATTTTTCTTAAATTTTCATTAATATTTACAATAATTTCGAGTTGGTGTTTTTTCCGTGTACTCAGTCATTGGCTTCGCTATATGCGAATAATTTTTGATAAATTTTCGGTAATACCCTGCCAAACCTAAAAAAGATCTTAGTTGTTTGACAGTTTGAGGCATTGGATATTCCTGAATTGTTTTAATCTTCTCCGGGTCAACCTTTAAGGAATTAAATCCCACTAAATATCCCAAAAATTCGACTTCCTGGCCAAAATATTTACTCTTTTCATTTGAAACTTTCATATTGGCCTTCGCTAAAGCTTTCAATACAATTTCTATTTCATTGTTTCGTTACCGAAAAAATGATAATGTCATCGATATAAACGTGACAAAATCCTTCTTGAATACAAGATCTTAATACATCATCCATGGCCCGTTGAAATACACTAGGTGCATTATTTAGGCCGAATTGCATACGCAGAAACTCATATTTCCCACGCTGAATGCCGTTTTTGGAATGTCGTTTTCCTCTACACGGAAAAAACACCAACTCGAAATTATTGTAAATATTAATGAAAATTTAAGAAAAATTAGTAGGTAATTTAGTAATTTAGAAACGGTTTGAGTGTCTATTAAAAATTACTAAGAGTAATATAAAAATTACATCAAGCAGGCATTAATTTTTCGAATGCAAGTTTTTAATTTTTACAAAGTAGATTTTAAAATTTCTGCAATAATTTATTATATTTTAAAAGGACTGTACTATTTTTTAAAAAGTACATTGTAAAGTTTTTATGATGAAATAATAATAACTGAAATTTATTTTTAAGTTTTTTAGTGTGTTGAACAAAATTGGGACGGCCAGCGAGTTTCCGTTGCCGCTTTCCCGACCCCGTCCCAATTCTGTTCAACACATTACTTCAAAGCCAATTAGTAAGAGTTTGGCAAGCCTTATATATTTATTTTTTTGCATGAACATGTTGAGAACTCAAACAGAGTACAAATTAAACACAAAAGAGAAATAAAATTCAATATAATAAAAATTAATAATCTTGAAATAATTTTTCTATAACTACTTTTTAAAAATTATAAAGCGGGAATCATATATTACAATATGAAATATATAAAAATTCTAATGTGGCAATTTATTAAAATTTAATAAATTCTTTGTAAAATTTCAAAGTTTTTAGGTGATAATTAAAATGAAGAAAATAATTTTTAATATGCACTTATTAAAAAATGTAAAATGAAAATATTTACAAACTAGAATAGAATTTTTAATAAGGATTTTCTATTTATTACTATAAAAAAGTAATATTTGTTTTCAGATTTTAATTTTTATAATCTCCTATTAATTTTTAATAAAATTTGAGTTGGTGTTTTTTCCGTGTATGAGGATCTGGTGAAATCCACTTTGCAAGTCAAGCGTAGAGAAGTACCTAGATTTCCCTAAATGTGATAATATCACCTCAGTATCCGGTATCGGATACCGGTCCGTTGTAGTGACTGTATTCAGCTTCCTATAATCGACAACCATTCTTTGCCTTGGTTCGCCATTGTCATCCAAACTTTTTGGTTTGGGGACCACCATAACTGGAGAGTTGTATGGGCTGAAAGACCGTCGAATTATATTATTCTTTAACAAAGACTCTACTTCTTTGTTGACGAATTCCATTGAACTGAAGGGGATGAGATACTGTTTTGACCACACTGGTGACTCAGTGGTGGTAGCGATTGAACATTTAATGTTTGTATTATATGGCAAAAATTATTTTGTTTTCCCATGAATAAAAATACCTTGGTACTTTTTTATTAATTCTTCAAGTTTAATTTTAATGTCTTCCTCAATATTTTCATCTACTATGAGGCTATTTATCGAACAAAAACTATCAAACTTTAATTTTTCACAACAATTACGATGGGTTAAAAGATTTGTACAAAAATCTATGTTGCCTCCGATATAATGAAGTGTTCGCATACCTATGATTATATCGTAGTCCTGTAATTGCGACAATTCTAATAATTTTATCTGAATATTAAATATACTTGCTAACTGGTAACTGTCTATTAGGCTCACACCATGAATTGAATTTACCTGATTTTTCTTTTTTAATTTTATGGGGTTATTTAAGATTCCTGGCTTTACATAATTATGTGTAGCACCAGTATCAATAAGGATTTTTAAATGTTTGTTAGTTTCTTGGTGATATAGGGTGATATAGGGCAGACCTGGCCTTGGTCTAAAAAATCACTACCTTCTTGTAAATTATTTATCCGCGTCTGTCCGACACCCTGCCAGTTTCCGGAGTTTGGCTTATTATTTTTGGATGAGTTAAAATTTTTATTTTCCCTGTACTTAGTTACCCCAGTATCCACATCCATTGGTTCTGGTGGATTCTGATTATCCTTTGATCGTCGGAAATTATTATGTTGTCCGTTAGAATTATTATTTGACCCTCGGTTACGATTAGAGTGATAACGATTATTACTTTGCCTATTGGCCAAGTATGGTTTTTCCATTACAGCCTCTTCTGCAAGAATTATGGCGTCTGGGAGTGTTTTAGGCCCTAAAGAATACACTACATTGCTTAATGACGGCTGAAGCCCATTCACAAAAACTTTCAATGCATCGTATCGAGCTTCAATATTTAGTTCATTAGTCGTCCTGGAGTCCGAACCATATGTCATTAAATTTTTGTTTGTTATAAGTGTTAATACGACATTAACCCTATCAAAAAATTCTCTTGGTGTTGAATTCCCTTGTCTTAGCCCTTCCAATTCACGTTGGAGGGTTCGTTTGGAACGTTTGTCCTGGTAAGTGAAATCGAGTCTTTCTATTATTTCTTCGAAATTGAATATCGTCCCATAACTGGCAAGCATGGCTTTTGCTTGTCCCGTAATCTTACTACGCAATAGCCCCAATGCTTCATAATACTTGTTTTGTGCGTTTACCGTGTCGGCTCTTGAGAAAGTTCGCATGGCGTCACAGGCTTCAGTACGCCATGTGGCGTATTCACCCATAGCCCCGCTAAAGTCTGGCAGTGCCTTTATTAAAGCCGGAATGCCATCTTCGGTTGCCGTAAATTGTGCCGCAACTCTTTGCTGTATTGGCGGGGGAACTAAATTCGCCCGTACCTGTGCAGTTATGCGTTCTGTTAATTCAGCCAATTGTTCCGGTGTAATAGCGATTGCCATATCTGAATGGTTACTGTCTTCAGTTAAAAAATTCTGTCGGAAATTGTCAAATCTTTTCTGAATTTTTTTTAATGACATAGAAATTTTCACTTGCAACTAATTTCTCAATTCGTAATCGCGATTCATATAAAAAATTTCAAATTGGGTAATTTATCTCACTAAAAAAATTTTTTTTTTTTTTTAAACAATTGCTTCTTGAAGCAGTAAGTATAATCATTGAAAACTTTGTTAACAATAGCAGAAATATTTTTTTGTAAAATTTTTTTTAACAATTGCTTTTTGGAGCAGTAAATAAAATCATTGAAAACTTTGTTAACAACTGCAGAAATATTTTTATAAAAACTTTTTATTTTTCTCACTAAAATTCCACATGTTAAGCTGATGGTCACAATCTGGTTCTATACTGTTTCCCTCGATGTTGAGGTACTTTTGTTGAGCTGATAAATTTTAGGTTTTCCTTCGATGATGGAAGTACTTCTTCTAGGTATGCCTACGGACAGGAAGTTGGTAGACTTTTTATTCCATAGGCCCCACGTTGGGCGCCAATTAAACTTTATATCAAATACGAATTTAAATAAATCTACAGAGCACTATGTGCTGCTTGTTTGGTTGTCAAATAAAGTCTGATTTTATTGTTTCTCTTTTTCTTAATTCTAACTTAACAGCTACCTAAAATACACATACGCTACAACCATACGTACATACATACAGATAAGCTAAGGGAACGGATATGCTGATGTTAGCATAAACAATGTAGCTGGGAACATAATACGTTGTCACGTTTAACAAGATCAGCATTATTTGGATTGTCGATCTTGTGTTTATATTCCATTTAATTTGGTTGTGCTAACTCGCGCGTCTTATAACGGATTATAAGACAATCCTTTTTTTTTTAATAAAATCTAAATCGCGCGCGCGATTTTTAATAAAAATTTTTAAGTTTTATAATGAGAATCGTCTTATAATAGTTGTTGTTGTTGTTGTTCTTGTTGTTGTTGTTGGTTTTTTATTGTTTTTGTCCATAAATACATAGTTTTTATAAGAATTCCTTGAATAAATTTTTTTGTTTTTCGGTCAAAAAGGGGGTAAATATGCAAAAATTTTGAACAAACGATACACCATTTTAAGGGGAATAAATTAAGCTTTCTGATGAAGCTAAAAAAGTTATAGGTTATACCGACATTTTTTGGAAAAAATAACGGTTTTTTATAACAAAATTGGTCGAAATTTCAGAAAAATCGTAATATTTCCAAAATTATGGGTTATATTTCGAAGGTTTGCTTCCCATTATTATTGGCCATTAAATTATCTTTCTTTGGACACCCATATTTTTGATATCCATGCAGGGGTTCCGAACTTATTATAATTTTTCCAAAAGCTATATCCGCAACTTCCGATGGCTATATCTCCGAAACCAGATCAGAGCGACTTTTTTGATTACATATTTCTTCTTAAAATTAAAAAGCACATAAGATAAGTTTGGTTTTAAAAAGGTTTGCGAATGTGAGCTAAAGTAAACTTAAGCCGAATCTCGTATTTAAACTCTTGGCAACCCTAATATCATTCCTTTTTACAGTAACACTTATGTTAGATCATATGTACATACTTACCTAGTATACATACTTATTTCATCAAACATTTAACTCGACAAAAACTTTTTTTAGAGTTATGACGGTCTTCCAGCAAACCAGCGATAACTATTGTAAGTACCGATATGAGGCATTATAATGTTATATTTTTTTTTTAATATTTGACTAGGATGAGGAATCATAAATCATTTCAAACATCACTACTCATTATTTTCTTGGAATTTTCAATACTTTTAATTTCAAATAGAAGATATTGATTTTTATACCCTTCACTTTGTCATTCCGACAGACAAAACCGTGTAAAAAAGTCATGAAGTTTGTTTTACACGGTAGACACGTTACAGACAAAACCATGTAAAAAAACTGTGTTAAAAAAGACATGAAGTTTGTACGTAAAAATTAGGGGGTTAGTTCCATATCCTTCAAAGAAAGGAGAATTCCCTAACTAAATTTCTAAAAGATTACGTTTAATAAAAATATTTTTCTTTAAATTTTTAATCAAATAGCTTTTTTAATCGTGCTAAATCGAAGGATATCGTGTAAAAATGGAAGCAATTTTTTTTTCTAGATCGTGTTAAATCAAACCATGTAAAAAAAGACCGTGTACAAACAGAATTGGGTGTATTTTCGATTGAGCTATGTCCGTCTATTTGTCTAATTCAATGAAATTTGCCACACAGGTCACACCTTCTCACAAGCTGCTGGCATATAAAAATGGACGAAATAGGTTCACGGACACGCCGAATCTATATAAGGCAAAGCCAGCAAAAAGTTTCAGCAATTTTGGTGAAACTTGGTGATTTGGTAAACATGTGATCTAAAATAGGATTGGGCTAGGTTTCAAGTTTCCAAAGGTCTTAAAGGGGCGTGGCACAGCCCTGAATTTTAACTTTAATAATGCCATAACTTTTATATACCGTGCAAGATATTGTGGTGAAATTTGGTGCACCGATACAGATCATATATATCTTGAATTGGGGTTAAAGTGGGCGAAATTGAAAAAATGGGCGTGAAACTTTTCAGCAATTAAAGATATTGATTCCGTTTAGCTCAAAATTGGCACATACGATTCTCATAAAACGTTCAGAGATGATACCACTGAAAACTGTCATTAATACAAGCAACGTCAGTATACTGGAAAAAATCGTTGAAAGGCGTGATACAGCCCACAATATTTATAAACGTGATAATAAGAGTAATAAAACTTAATGTGGCAGATATACTTGCTAAAAGATATCTTATTACAAAGATTTAGCATCATAGTATCGGTGGGCGTGGCACCTCCCATATAAACAAAATACGTTTAATCTTATAGATAGTGTGCTATGAGAGTAATCTGCATAAAGTTTGATGTATAGATGTCAGTTACTATAAGCTTTAAAATTAAATGGATTTTGATAATAACATAAAGTTGTAAGCGCTATTTTAATGAACTATTGCACCAATTAATATGAAATTTAGATGTAGTTGGTTTACTTGCTATAAAGTATGTTTGCATCAAAAGTGGGCGAAATAGCACCAGTGGTCGTGACTCCTTCCATACGAGTAAAATACGCAAAGTGGCATATCTATCGAAATATGTGAGCAATCACACTGAAATCTGGTGCAAGAGATTTGTTTATGGAAACCTATTTCTGAAATAAAATCGGACTGGATTATACCAGTGGGTGCGTCACCGCCCTAAGTTTTAAGACTGTTTACGGCATATATCGCAAAAATGAAAATTAGTTAAAGCTCAAATTTCAATATTTTTAATATTGAAAACTTACACAAAAAAAACCGTAAAAATAAATTGAAAAATTTTTTCCCAAAAGACCAATAAATTTTACATTTTAAGTGTTTTTCTTAGGGGTCATATTTACAAAGGTAAAAAATATTTCATTACTTAATTTTAAAAAATTGTAGCGCAACAATTCGATATGTAACGATAAAATTTATGATTTCTTATCAACTTGTCAAGTAAAAACAAATTATTTAGTATTGCTTTCGGCTGTAGAGGTTTTTGATCAGAGGACTTTCTAAAAACACAAAATATTACTAAAATTATACACTTATATGCAGGGGCGGACGAAGATCAATTTAAGCTGCAGGCAAAAGCTAATTTGGCGCCCCCCAAAGTTAATTAAAGAAATTGGCAAGTATCTAGAAAATGAGTACCCGTGTCGATAGATTAAAAAATAAATTATGTATTTCAAACAATTTAGAAAAATTTAATAACACTAGTTTACAAAATGAATTTTTTATGTTCCTTTGATGCAAGGTTACTTTTCTTATATACTTTTTTCTGCTGCTGAGTTCGTAAATTTTGTGAATGGTATAGTTTTCGGGATATTATGGTCTTTTCATTTTTTCGAACTCCTTTTACTTTAAAACCCATATCTTAAGCTAGAAATGTCAAATTTCAACGTTCATTTAGTTTATTGGATTTATTGTAGTAGTTCCAGATGACAGCATCGGTGATAGGATATTTAGTTCTTTTTGAATTTCTTGTCCATTGATATCACATTCCTCTCCATGTGTGAGAATCTTCTGTAGATTTCGGCACTTTTTTTGAAGTTGAACTTGACCACAAAGGGATAATGCTTGGGTATCATATAAAAAGGTAAAATTATCACTATAACTTTTCACTTGCTGAAATTTGTCGTCAAGCAACAAACTACATCCAGGACTGAATAGAAGAAAAAAAAAGATTTCTTCCCTGAAGTGACTGTTCGTAATCAAATTGCATTTTATTCTCCTTGGGTGCATATTCGTTTCTATCTCAAAATCAGAATTCGCATCAATCTGTTCAGCAAATGATAACGCTATTCAAACCCTATTCCGATCTTAAATTTTTCAGGAAGCCTCTCATTCTGTCTATTAGTTTCATAGCTGTTTCCAAACTGATATGTAGTTATTTTCTGAAGGTGCTTACTTACAAGGATGACGTGTTTCTTTGTAGGCTACCCGAATGTGGCGCACACAACTGTGAAACTCATGAAGAGAAGTAACCATTAGAGGCGCCATTCTTAACCGCGATAACGTTTGATCGCCTGCTCCGCCTTCGCCTTAATCCGGCCCTGCTTATATGAACAATTAATTAAAACCCTAAGAAAATATTGTTAACCACATTGGAAAACTTACAAATAATAATTATTTTACTGCATTAAAAATCTGAAATGTCCTTTTTGTTTGGCCAGTCTTCGTTTCTGGTCACTATAATTCCTCATTGTTGCGAATATCTATGCTGAATATTTTAATTTTACATGTTCATAAAAGTTCTTCATTTTGTGTTTTTTTAAATAATTCGTCGATGCTTTGGTAAGTTATTTCGGTGTCCTCTCCGCAGGGGCGGACGAAGGTCAACTTAAGCTGCAGGCAAAAGCTAATTTGGCGCCCCCTACCCTATGTTGTAAGTAAATTAAAGAAATTAGCAAGTATCTAGAAAATCAGTACCCGAGTTGATAGATTTAAAAACATATTAATTTAAACAATTTAGAAAATTTTACTTGAATAACAAAATGATTTCATGTGCCTTTGATGAAAGGTTACTTTTCTTATGTACTTTTTTCTGCTGAGTTCGAAAATGCAAATAAAAATTTTTTGAATGGTATAGTTTTCGAGATATTGTGGTCTTTTCAATTTTTCGATTTCCTTTCACGTTAAAACCCATATCTTAAGCTAGAAATAATAATTAAATAATGAACTACAGCCAATTTAGCAGCGATCAACATTCCTGTAAAATTTTACAAGTTGATTCAATGCTTTGTTTGTAAACAAACTTTGAGAAAAACAAAGGAAAAAAACAACAACTCTAGAATATATACATATGTATGTTTCGATTCTTAAAATTTCATCAGTACATTTTTGGTTGATGTCGACGTCAGCACTCAAATTACACCCGCTATATGAATGCAAACCTACCGAAAATCTTACTTTTAACTCCAAGCAAATAGTGCAAATTTTTGAGTGAAAACAAGATCACACCATTGCGTTGAAATTTTAATCAGCTGTTCGCTTTGTTTACATTCCTAAAGCATGACGTCAACTTGAGTACATTTACCGCCAATTTCCTTTGTTATCGAGTTTCTCAATTATTTGCTATGTTGTAATGCAACTAGACACACAGTAGTGTCTCACAGCCAACGGCCGTGTATTACAACATAGCAAATAATTGAGAAACTACGATAACAAAGGAAATTGGCGGTAAATGTACTCAAGTTGGAATGTTGATCGCTGCTAAATTGGCTGTAGTTCATTATTTAATTATTATTAATATTAAAAGCCAACAAACAAACCAAAAATTTTTAAGCTAGAAATGTTAATTTTCATCGTTCTTGTAACATAGTGGATTTATTGTAGTAGTTCCAGATGGCAGTATTGGCGATAGGATTATTAATTCTTTCTGCATTTCTTGTCGATTGATATCACATTCTTCTCCATGTGTGAGAATCTTCTGTTGTAGATTTCAGCAGTTTTTTCAAAGTTGAACTTGACCACAAAGGGATAATACTTGGATATCATATAAAAAGGTTAAACTTCTGACTTTTCATTTGCTGAAATCTGTCGTCAAGTGATACGATAGCTACATCCAGGACTGAATAGAAGAAATTGACATCAAAACATTTCTTCCCTGAAGTGCTTGGTTCATCTGACTGTACGTAATCAAATTGCATTTGATTCTCCTTGGGTGCATATTCGTTTCTATCTCAAAATCAGAATTCGCATCAATCTGTTCAGCAAGTCCATCACTGATAAACCTATTCTGATCTCAAATTTATCAGGAAGCATCTCACCCTATCTATTAATTTCATAGCTGTTTCCAAACTGATAGTTATTTTCTGAAGGTGCTTACTTACAAGGTTGGTTTGGAAAAAAATTTCAATGCCAAAAGTATACAATTGAGTGTGTTACTTTTTAAGCTATCCGAATGTGGCGTACACAACAATACAAACTATAGCTTGTGGAACTCATGGAGAGAAGTATCCATTAGAGGCGCCATTCTTAACCGCGAGAACGTTTGAACTGTCAGATACAAGTTAAGGCTTGCAAGGCACTCTCACTTGGTGCGTTCGTTTGGGTCAGTTTGGATCCCTCGTTTGGCGCTCTCGGTGTCCTGCCTCTCCGATAATTTTATATACTTTGAAATTTTTGGGAACGTAGGGAAAAAGTTGACTAATAATTTTTTAGTGCAATTATAATCCTCTGGTCAAAAACCTCTACAGCCTAAAGTAATACTAAATTAAAAATTGACCCAAAAATTTTAAAGTATACAAATTATTTAAGATTTCGTTAAAGTTGTTGTGCCATATACCGGAGAAATCCTTTCTAATTTTCTCTAAATGAAGGTATAACTTATACTATACACACATTTAACTAAAGAGTCACAACTCAAAATTTTTCATTTTCGAATTTACACGAGTTAACGATAAAACTGTTCATCATACACATATCTACCAGCACAATAGAGATGAGTTAATTTTTTGCTATATGTACTTTGCTGTCAAAAAAAGTTATTTCTCTCTTCATGCTGCAATTGAAATTAGGCAGCAATATGTAAAAGTGCTCTATTTTTAGTTGTGTCGGAGAGATAAAACTGTTATGATCACTACGATCAAACCATACTCTGTTAGTACCTTCTACTATTAACCCACACTTTATTTCTGATAAATAATTCACGAGTTTTTGCGTTTTCTGAAAATTTTAAAATTTAGAGTTGTGACTCTTTAGTTAAATGTGTGCGATATGTATGTACATGTGAAAAAATATTATGCATTTATGTAAAAGGAAAGGGTGCAACAACACTCAAAAAAAAATTTTTCGAACATTTCCTAACGGTTGGAAAGAAAAATTTTTTTGCTCCAACCGATAGGAGATGGTATTTGAACATCACTTAGAAAGACTCCGGACCCTGGAAAAGAAAGGAAAAGAGTCCTTTCCAAAGTCCGGAGCCACCTTGAGTTCGAAAAAGGATTTTGGACTTCACTTTGTGTGGCTCCGGACACTGAAGTGATATTTAAAGAATGATCGTTATACATAAAATGCGTGTATACTTTTAAAAATTTCACAATCAGGTCATATTACTAAGACCACTTAAATGAACACTCTAACTTCAATAAAATTTAAATATATCGGTCATTCTTTTAATAAACGCACACTTTGTATTTTTTGATGTTTTTGAACATTTTTTCAAACCAAATATCTCAAAAACTATAGGAGATAGGATGTAAAACCTTTTAATAATTTTTGCTTAGAAATACTATAACTGTATAAAAGATATTAAAAAAATTTAAATAAATGTCTTTAAACGTTAATTTTTTTGATTAAAAAAATTTTTCCCAAAATATTTTCAGCACCTTTTGTTTTTTTTTTGATTTTTTTATATGTTATACCTCAATCAATCCTAAGAATGCATGTGCTTTCATATCGAAATTCCCGCATAACTTTAGAAACTACGAATTTTTTACTACAGACGCGCACCATGTTTTTTCAACCTGAAAATTCGACATAAAATTTTTTTTGTGTTATTTTTTTGGTTTTGTTTTTGTAATTTTATTTGGAGTCAATCCTAAGAATGTATCTGCATACAAACGAAATTCCCGACATAACTTTGGAAACTATCAAACAATTCATACAACTGGACTAATGCGCGCCTTCATAAAAAACTCATATTTTCCAAAGCTATGGAGAGAATTTTGATTTGAATGCAGATTCATTCTTAGGATTGATTGAAAATAACATTACAAAAAAAACAAAAAAAAAATTTTATGTCGAATTTTATGTTGAAAAAACATGATGCGTGTCATCAGTAAAAAAATCGTAGTTTCCAAAGTTATGGCGGGAATTTCGATATGAATGCACATGCATTCTTAGGATTGATTGAGGAATAACATATAAAAAATCAAAAAAAAACTAAAGGTGTTATATTGAAAATATTTTGAGAAAAATTTTTTTAATTAAAAAAATTAATGTTTAAACAAATTTATTTAAATTTTTTTTATAAAGTTAAGGTATTTCTAAGCAAAAATGATTAAATGGTTTTTATCCTATCTCCTATAGTTTTTGAGATATTTGGTTTCAAAAAATGTTCAAAAACGTCAAAAAATACAAAGTGTGCGTTTAATAAAAGAATGACCGATATTCATATTAAGCCCTGGTTACGAAAAGATTTTGCTTTGCATAGATAAACTCGTATGGGGAAATCCACGAAACCTTTATTTTTCACAAACAATGAAACTGAATTTGAAATTTTGAAAATTTTCACTTCTGATAGACATGTTTCTTAGACGTTTTGAAGCAATAATATATCGACGTTACTCGTTTTTAATCATGCCTCAAAAAGTTACCTTTAAAACCTATAGCCGTGCTTCAGTTGTTTCGGCTCAGTGTGCTGAGTACTTGGCATTCACGTATACCTCAATAACGTTCGATACATTCATCCGCCAAGATGAGGCTTTTGATAATATTGTAGCGAAATTTGGTTTATGCCAAAAAATTCTCGAAATGAAAATTAAACGATACTAGCTAGCATCACTGACTAGCTAGCATCACTGCCCGTAGAAAAAAATACTTGCATCACTGACCACCATCTAGCGGCTTATAGTGTTTTTTCTGTACTATAAATGATAAAGTTTGAGCGTCAGTGTGGTACGACATTATCAATGTCGATAATTGCCATCTAGAAGGTACCGGAAACGGCATTCTGGATAGTGGTGAATTGTACGTCATTATCAACGTCGATAATCGCCAACTAGAAGGTACCGGCAATGACATTATGGATAATGGCGGATGGTTCGAGAAAATGATGACTATAGTATAAAAGGTAGTCATCTGAGCAGTCGACACACAGTTGATATTGAACAGTTGAGTTAAAGTAATAAAGTGATACAGTTGTTTTTAAGTAAGACAGTTGAACATTTGAATTTAAGTAATAAAGAGAAACAGTTGTTTCTAAGTAACACAGTTGATTTCAATAAAGTAAAACGGTTGTCTATACAGTTTGAATGTAAAGAGGAATTTAACAATTGTACCGTGTAAAAACTAACGTTTGTGATTTAAATAAACCATTTTATAATTTAATAAAATTTGCATTTTTCTTGATTACTACACAATCCAGTTATCGAACTCAAAAAAGTGTAAGAGATTGAAATTATTGTCTACGAGACAGGAAATTTCGTAACAATATATTATCGAAGTGAAGAATAATAGATTACAACAGGTTCTGACGTTCAAAACATAAAATTATTATTGCCAACAAAAAAAAGTTTTCGAAAAAAAGTTACGCGGGCACATCAATTTTAAAACGACAGATTGTTTTGTTCACTCATGTGGAATCATTTTGTACAACCTAAATTTCAATATGTATGTAAATGCCTTAAAAAACTACACACAAAAAACTGCGAAATTCGCTGACTGCACAAAATTGAGTATCGCTACTTTGAGTGCTATTCATTATGAGTCATCGAAAGGCACACTGATTTTACGCTTCTGAATTGAATTGTCATTGCAAAAAGTAAAATTTCATTACCATTTCAGAACGATTTATTCGCGCCTCAAAAAGTTATCTAGAAAAAGAAAAAAATGATTTGCAGAGTATCGCTTGAAAAAGTGTAAATTTCGAGGTTTTCAATTTTTTAAAGCTTTCCAGAAACTTTTTATCAACTGTCGTCCTTAGGCATATCATCAGATCGTTTAGTCGTGTAGGCGAACTAAAGATTTACAGGCTTGGTACATGCTTTTAATTCGTTTTTCATGCGTAGACAACCGAGTATCAAAAAAGTCAAAGGTTTCGTGGATTTCCCCATGCACATATATGAGCTAGATGCTAATGGGTACAAGTAACAGTTTGAATCATGAAATGAGTACGTTATATTGTTGTGGATCAGCGGTAGGCATGAAAGTCTAGCAAAAGGGCGCAACAATAAAATCAAGCAACAAAAAATTAAATTTTAAATTTTGTTTGCTTTCATTTCCAAATTCGCCAACAACTCAAAAAAAAAATCAAAAAAATTGCTACATTCGTTGAGACACAATGTGGCACCGTCGCTAATGCCTTTGTGTGTCGTTTTTGTTTACATTTGAACTCAATTCATCGCTGTGCGTCGATAGCGTTGAAATTCTGCGAATTGTTTTTTGGTTGCTTGTGCGTCGAAAAACGATTCGGTCTATGAGGGCGGAAAGTGCCACTACGTGCCCATCGCTGTTTTTGGAAAATTGACAGTTGTTACTTAGTGGTGCTCGAAATTTTCTTTTCGAAGGATATCTGGAAACTAGTAAGTTTCCATGTAGTAACATATCTTCAACTTTTAATTCATTTAGCTCAAGTGCACAAAAAAATATAATTTGTATTCCTTGGCGTGCAGCCTCTTCATTAGGATGGGTCGAAAATCAAATTTTTTTGAATTTCGACTTGCTACATTTTGTACAGAAATCGTTCAAGATTTCATAAGCAATTTCTTTAAGCTCCACTGATATGTAGCTAATTGGAAAAAATTTTTATTTATGAAAAATTTTTTTAAAAATAAAAAAAAAATTTGACAGAACGAGATATCTATGTTTACGAGTATTTAAAAAAAACCTCATCTCTAATAGTAACTTTCTAGTTGAAATTCAAAACAGTTTACTTTTCGGCTCATCATTTTTTTTTATTATAGCTTTCATATATCTTATGAGCTTTCATATTTTTAGTGATATTTTATAAGTATTTTCTTTTTCCTATTTTGTAATTCTTGTAAAACAACTTTAAGACATTTAAACTCTGAGCACAGTTTAGATGATCGTTCGACGGCGCAAGCTCGAGTTCAGATGCAGGTTGTATCACAGCTGGAAATTCATTTGCAGAAGGAACGGGATAGATTACAGGCAATGATGCATCATCTGTATTTAACCAAACATTTTTTATCGCCTGAGAGAAGAGAACTTAAGGTACTTAGGCTGCAATCTATGTACATTAGGATGGTCTTTAAAATAAAAAAGTGGACTCCCCCTCAATTGGTTCGAAATAAAATAAAAAATTCTAGCAGTTTTTTCAAATTTTTATCTTTAACTCTTATTGACTCTATTTCAATGTGAAGCTTGGCCTAAGCTTCCATTTTTTAAACCACTTTTTCTAACGTGGTTTTTAATTTTAAAAAAGAATATATCGAATATAAATGTCGCTCTCATCTATTTTCCGAGATATAGTCATGGAAAGTTGCGGCTTTAGCTTTTCTAAAAATCAGTATAATTTTGGAATTCCTTTATATATTTTAAATATTTTGATGTCATATGGCAGGTAATTCTACAGTCTATAAAATTGTTGCATAAAAGTTTGAAATTAGTTTCATATATTTTGTGATATAGCTGTTTTTAAAAAGTTTTTACAATTTTTTTCAAATAACATTTATTTTCTCTAAAAATTGTATTAATAATTTGTAGTTTTTTCACGGTATTAAGAAAGCCCAATTAATTGCCGTTAATTCAATATGTTATTTGTTACTAATTTTTTCTTTTCTGAGCGTATTATATACAAAAATAATGAACAAACTGGTGTCTTAGGCCAAATTTCACATTGAAATAGGACAAGTATGGGTTAAAGATAAAAATTTTAAATAAATTTTTTAAATTTGTTTATCCCATTTCGAACCGAACCGGAGGGCGTCGCATCTGATTTTCGTAAAAAATCTAAAGAAGCACCACCCTAGTGTACATAAAGATATATAAGAGTATATAAAAATATTCGTCACACGTGGCAATGATATAAAGTGGGGTGTATCGAATTTAAGGATAACACTTTCAGGAAAGAATTATTTTTTTTACTATAAGCTTCCGTCTTAACGCACTGTACCAATGCAAAATAATCAAGGTCAGAGCTTGTCAGCCACCGTGTGCGCCATTTATGTGTCTTGCTCATTCTATCAGTTTTTATACATTTTGATAATTTTTTTGTTATTAATGAAATATAGCTGAATTTCCTTTATTATTTAATATGATGAATTTGCAAAAAAACAAACACTTGTTGTTTATTAATCATATTTACGATTGTTTAGTTTTACTCATTCAATTATAATCTCACATACATATTTTACACATATGCAGCCCCTAAAGCATACCAAAATGCTTAGTATTGACAAAATGCAAACATTGCAACTTCTTTAAAGTCAATGCTCGCTTTTGTTTTGTTTATGGTGGCTGCATTTAAGTAGGTCACAATTTTAAATTAATTAAATTATGATTAGGTACACAATTTGTAATTATCGATTAAGTATATAATAGACATAAATTAAATAAAACTTTGCCATTACATAGCAACACAAAAAGAAAGCAACACCTATTTTATTTTATATTAAAGGTTTTCTTTGTTGTTTTCCTGATATTTAGTGGCCAACATAGCAAGACACCCCCGACCACTGGTAAGGTGCCTTGCTTTATTGTGGGTTTATGTGCCTGCAATAACAATCAAACAACCTAAATAGTACTGGTTCAAGTGCCAGGACTATTTTAGCGCTATAACCTTTGCCGCAAAACATTGGTGATCCCGACGTGATTCCAGCATAAGGTGGACACAGCAGCCACCTGATCATTCAACAGTCAGCATAAGGTGGACACAGCAACCACCTGATCATTCAACAGTCAGCATAAGGTGGACACAGCAGCCACCTGATCATTCAACAGTCAGCATAAGGTGGACACAGCAACCATCTGATCATTCAACAGTCAGCATAAGGTGGACATAGCAGCCATCTGATCATTCAGTAAAAAACTCTTTTTCATCTAGTCATGAAGGTGTTCAAAGGCTTGGCAAAGATCCAACAATCCCTTGGAGAAGAAGTCCAAAGCGTGGTGAGGAACTTTAAAAAGGATTCCTCAGAACGGAAAGGGACATCAGACTACTTTCAAGAGCGTTTAAGGCGAATAAGCCAAGCATGGGAAAAGTTTGAGGAAACAGACACAAAAATCCGCATATTGAACGACCTCCCAATGGAACACGATTACTTTTCAAAGGACTACTACACCCAAATAGCCAAAGTAGTCGAAACTTACACAAAAATCTTCGAGGAAGCAGCTGCAAAGATAGACGCAACTAACTCAGTGAAATCGGTGATTCCACAAAGGTCTGCAGTCAGTCAGCATACAACTACAACATGCAGTCAGCAACATACGCAGAACATCCAAGGTCCAGATAACACACGTACAGATGATGCTGACCAGCAGCAAAGGGGGCTTATTCGAAAATTCGAAGCCCAAATGTCAACATTAAAAGGACATCTGGCCAACGCTGAATCTACACGAACAAACCATTCACGTATCTCCAGTGAGTTGAAATTAAACACGATCAAACAGCTTTTGGGAAAAATAGAACAAATCAACGATGAAATCTGGCAGCAAACGGAAGACCCATCATCCAAAGGATACGACGTGTCCACGTTCATCCACTTGGAAGAAGAGGTAGTACAAAAGATAGTCGCTCTAACTGAAGATCTGGAAAATACCAAGGGAGCAATCCAGATATAAATGAAGTCAGCACAGCAAGCCTGCAGGGAGCTCTACCACTGCCAAAGGCTGTTCTTCCAAAATTTGATGGTGATTACATGAAGTGGCGTCAATTTTTTGATTTATTTCTTCAAATGATTCACAACCAAGCACTACCAAATGTGCAGAAGATGTGGTATTTGAAGTCAAACGTCACTGGAGAAGCAGAAAAGTTAATTCGACATCTCTCATTGAGTGAGGCGAATTATACAACAGCCTGGACGTTACTTCAAGATCGGTACAACAATTAAAGAGTTTTAACAAACACTCTTGTATCAAAATTATTGGAGCAGCCAACCTTATCATCAGCGTCATCCAAAACAATCAAGGAGCTGCATGATACAACACAAGAATGCTTGTTAGCATTAAAGAATCTGGTAGTAGTGATGAACTCGCTCCTACTTCTAATTTTAATAAAAAAGAATTTCTTACTTTTTTGGAAGCCCAGTTCCAAATGATCGAGGCTATTGGGACCAAACAAAGACCTATGAGAGTGCTAACAATAACAGTACATCAAAAATGTAAATTCTGTCATGAAAAAGAACACTTTTTGTTTACATGTGCCAAATTTTTGAAGGCTTCAATTAAAGACAGAATGAATCTTGTGATCAAAAATCGACTCTGTACAAACTGTCTCAGAAGTGGACACAGTATCTCTAATTGTCATAGCAGATCATGCACCAGATGTCAGAAAAAACACAATGCATTGTTACATCATGAAAAAGACGGTCAACACGTAACTGCACCATCCTCTAATGAACAGAATTCAAACTCTCCTGTTAACGTTACAACCTACAACAACACCCAAAAAGAAGGCTACGTGCTACTTAGCACAGCTTTAATTAAGGTAAATACAGCCAATGGAAAACCGATAACCTGCAGAGTGCTGTTGGACTCTGGTTCCCAGATCAACATTATAACTTGCAGGCTTGCAAAACGTCTTGGTGTCTCAGGTCAGATGACCTCAATGTCCATAGAAGGAATTGGAAGGAAAAAACAAGTTTCAACCAAGCGGGCCTACATTAATATTCAGTCCCGTATAAATGGATACCAAAAACCATTGGAAGCATAAGTTCTGCCACAAATTACTTCATTGCAGCCTTCGCAATCGTTAGATACATCATCATGGTCAATTCCAAAAAATATTGAACTAGCAGACCCTTACTTCAACCAAGCGGCGAATATCGACATCCTGTTGGGAGCAGAATTCTATCATCAATTGCTGACCATTGGACAAATCAAACTATTAAGTGATCTACCTATACTTCAAAACACCGTTTTTGGACGGATTTTTTCAGGAAAAGTAGGCGACTCCTACCTTTCTAACAGGAACGAGTGTGCCGCAACGTGTAGCATATGTACAAAAACTGAGGAAGATCTAGACGAAATGATTCAACGATTGTGGCAGATGGATGATCCGGAACCCAAAAATTCAAAGTTAACTATGGCAGAAGAATTATGCGAGACACATTTTCAAAACAACACTTAAAGGGACTCATTGGGACGCTTCATGGTAAGGCTACCATTTCCAGATTTCACCCTACCAGAATCTTTTCCCTTGAGAAAAAACTATCTAAGGATCAAAACCTCAGAGAACAGTACGTCAAATTTATGAACGAGTATGAAGAATTGGGACATATGGAGCAGATAACCACTAAAAACGAATCAGCACCACATTATGTTATCCCGCATCACTGTGTACTGAAACCAGATAGCTGCAGTACAAAACTTAGAGTAGTGTTTGACGCTTCATGTAAAACTAGTTCTGGCATATCACTGAATGACATTTTATTTACTGGGCCCACAGTACAGAGTGAACTGTTTTCGATCCTTCTGCGTTCTCGATTACAAAGATTTGTTTTTTGCACCGATATTCAAAAAATGTATCGACAAATTTCAGTGCATCCAGCGGATAGGAAAAATTTCAAACTATTTTTTGGAGGAATCATCCTGGTAAGCCTGTCCGCCATTATCAGTTGAACGCAGTGACATATGGTACCAGATCCGCCCCGTACTTAGTAACAAGATGCTTGCAGAAGAAAATACAGAAAAATTTGAACTGGGAGCACAAATCTTAAAAAATAATTTTTACGTAGATGACTTTCTCAGTGGATCCAATAAACTGTCAACGGTATTGGAGATGCAGAGTCAACTCAAACGCATATTAGAACCTGTTGGTTTTAAACTTCGCAAGTGGTGTGCAAACCACCCACAAATATTACAAGATATTGATAAGGATGATCAGGAAATCGATTTAGATTTTGACAATGACGATAATACCTCCATAAAAACACTTGGGTTAGTCTGGCCACCAAAACAGGATAAATTTTGCATCAGATCTACGCCTCATGCAACAAACAAAATCACGAAACGCAAAATCACGTCAGAAGTTGCAAAAATATTTGATCCACTAGGGATACTTGGCCCAGTTATAGTAACAGCCAAGATCATCATGCAAGAGTTATGGCAACTACAACTTTCCTGGGACCAGGCAATACCAATCGAATTTCATTCCAAATGGATGACCTTCCGAGACGATTTAAAGGCACTGAACAATTTTAGCTTTGAAAGACACGTTTTTGGACATCATGTAGCATCATCTGTTCAACTTCATGCCTTTTGCGATGCATCAGAAAAGGCCTATGGAGCTGCAATTTTCGTGCGTGCAACATTAAAAGATGGTCGCACAGTCGTAAGACTACTATGTTCCGTTTGGCACCTCTGAAAAACAAACAATTCCACGCCTGGAGATATGTGCAGCAGTCCTTAGCACAACGTTAATGAAAAGGGTGAAGAACGATCTTAATCATATGGGACAGATACACTTTTGGACGGATTCGGAAATTGTACTCTGTTGGATAAACTCAAAATCATCTGCACTTCAAACGTTTGTCGCAAACAGGATCAGCCAGATCCAAGAATTGACAGTAGCAGATCAGTGGCGACACGTTTCATCAAAGGACAACCCAGCAGATGCACTGTCACGAGGATTAATGCCATCGAAATTTCCAGCCAGTCACTTGTGGTTCTTTGGTCCTTTGTTTTTGCAAGGAAATGAAAATAAATGACCAGTTAAATTCACCAAGTTAACTTATAACCCACAATGTCCAGAAATGAAGCAAAAATCTTCCAGCGTAACTGAAACAATGAATAAAGATTAACAAACAACATCCAATGTAACATAAGTGGCAATGGATTCACAAAGGGATTGGGTTTACAAAATCAATCATGGAAACTCATTCAACACACATCAACGAGTACTAGGTTACACACTTCGATTTATACGACGCATAAAGGGTATAACATGCAATGAGTTGCCGCTAAGAACATAGGAACTAAATAACGCTCTTGTTACAATCGTCAAGGTCATTCAAAAAAATGATTTCAGCGATGAGCTCAAAGAATTAAAGAAAGAAAGAACGTATAGGATTCAAAAAAATTTCTTCAGCTTATTTTTAACAAAGGCATCATTTAGTACTGTCCTTGCCCTTTGAAATGAGCATTTAAATGGCGATCTGTGATGTTTATTTGCAAAGTTACAGCCATTTCAAGGTGACATGAATTTGATCCCCCACAAAGGGTTGCAACCTTACAATATTAACCAACGGGTTTCAGCAGTAGCAATCATTTATTTTTAATAATCACTAAATCATGTATTTGACCAAAAAAATATTTTTTTTCGCAAACGTATACATTCATTAATATCGATTTGTGCTAAAAATCGATGATCAAAAACGATTTTTCTAATATCGTAACATCCTTATATAGGATGTCGTTGGTATTTATACAATCATAAATACCTAAATTGCGTACCAAGCAGAATATACTTAAGTAGTATTTTACTTGAATATGTTGTGAATTGCAAAGTTTTCATGTCAATGAGAAGTGAAATCAAATAAAAATAGGATTAACAAATTATAGAGCAAGAGCCAGCAACGAACAGACCTTCGTCATTTTATAAAAGCTGAAAGTTTCTCTGTGTATGTCACTAATGGAGGTAACAACGATCCCCGACTATGAATTTTGGATAACGGTTACTTTGGAAGATAACAGGTAGCAAAGGTGTAAAAAATTGCATGTAACTTTCGTCATTTTATAAAAGCTAAATTTTAAATATGTTACTTGAGGAGCTATCAAAAGATGTTTTTTTCAGTTGGCAGACACTTCCGATGGTTACTATAGTCTGCCAGACACATTAAAGGTCTACAGTAGTACAGTATAACAAAAATATGCATTATTATTATTATTATTATTATTGATCAATGCTATTTTTCAACAAACATGACAAAGATAACAAAAATATGCAATTGCAATTTATGAACGGTCAGGGGTTCGAGTCCATGTACAGAATTAACCAAACTGGTCTGATGAGGCTATTGGTAATAGCCGAAACATGTCACCAATTACCAGGTTAAAATTGTTCCATTTGTTATCTTTGTCATGTTTGTTGAAAAATAGCATTGATCAATAAGTAAAAATTTACAATATTGGTCTTTGCTTAATGACTGTAAGTTCGATTAAATAATGTTTAATTATAAAATAATCAGTCGCTAAAATCAACTTTCTTAAACTTTTTTTTAGTTCTTGAGGCAGGGGCCATAGCCACACTCATATAGATTAATAATTTCTTTACTTTTTATTTTTCTGATAAGTGACAGAGCTAATATTTTACTAGCCGCACAGACACCTTTTTTTGAAGGGGTCATCTTCAGCTTCAATTTATATATAGTTAAGATTATTTTTTCATTATTATAAAAATGTTGTTATACATATGCTCCGTGAGTGATGTAATATACCTGTATAGTTTAATTATCATTGCTCATTATCTTCACCTTCAAAAATTTTTTTCAAAATGCCTTAAATTTACTGGTGCTAGACCACCGGGTGGCCTTAACCCGAATTGCACCACGGTTGCCATATGGCAATCGAAGTAGGCCTTCCTAAAAATTCAAATAACAAACAAATCCAACGCACATAATAAAAAACTGCCGTTAGATTTTTAAAGAAAAATATTGTGAGAAACTCCATTGACATAGTCGTAGCATTCGTGTTTTGAATTTTGAACTGACAATAAGTCAAAATCAGTGAAAAAGAAAAAAGTGAAAAATTTCACGAAATGGAGTACTTGAAAAAGTAAGTTGATTGAAAACTTGTTTTGTGAAAGTGCGATTATAACGAAATATAGTACATTTTGTAGCTGAAAGTTTGTAGTTTTAAAGTATTTGCTTTATTTAAAAATAAAATATATTTTTTATGCTTATTTTTTGTTATCTTTTGCGTGGTTGCCATATGGCAATCGTGGTACGGTTTGGGTGATGTATTTCGACAACGATTTTTTTTAACTTTTTTATTAGTTCTTCGCACATGGCTTTCTATTGTACTAGTCAAGTACGAATAATCCGGTTTAAAGTTATAGGATAATGTAGTTTTCCAAAAAAACAGGTGGCAACCCATGTTTAGGGCAGGATCAAACAAGGCAACCCTATATATTTTACTAGGGATCATCAAGGTCTATAATTTGACATACATTTCAAGCTGCAATCTTACATCATAAAATTTTTTCTAAAAAAAAGTTTGCCCAAGAAAAAGGTGGCAACCCACATTTGGGACGGGACTCGACAAGATTACGCGAAATATTTTTTTAAGGTTCATCAAGATCTATCATTTGACATGCATATCAAGCTGAAATCTTAAGGATCTCGGAATGCGTATCGTGGTAAAAAATGGTGGAGCTGTATCTTCACTTGGTTGATTGATGCGTGCCTGCAGAATGCCTGGCAGTTACATCGGCAAGTTGATCCTAACATAACCCAATTCCAATTTCGTAGAGAAATTGCATTGTATTATTGCGGTCGGTATGGTAAGCCTGCAAAAAGCTCTGGACCACAAACATCTCACCGGCGTGCTAACACAGAACTTAGTATTGAAAATATCCTACGATTTGATGGAATCAATCATTTTCCGAAACCAATTGAAAAGAAAAGGAAATGTGCTGGCGAACTTTGTAAAACAATTGGTCGAACAGCTTGTACGAAATGTGATGTTGGCCTATACATTAAATGTTTTGCTAAATATCATACGAAATAATTATTAATATGTTTGTTGTTTTTGAATAAAATATAAAAAATGTCAAAAGATTTAAAAAAACCGATTTTGATTGATGAAATTCAATATTTACACTAAAAATAATGCATCCCCCTATCAGTACCACGATTGCCATATGGCAACCGGTTATCCTGACATATCCTGTGACAGGATTTCGAAAAAAAAATGTATTTATTATTATATGGGTCCTCCTGAGTTTAGCTATGTAATTTTTTTCTTAAAGTTTGTAAAATAAAGTTCCGGTGCAATTCGGGTTAAGGGAACATATCATCCCCGATTTGAGTGCAAATCATTTTTTACGAAGTTATGCCCATTTAAAATTTTAGTGTCAGAGCTTGAAAAACCGCTGAAAATTTTTTCAAAATAGTCACATTTTCATCCAAATCAAAATAATTAATTTTTGTCTTTTGATTCTAATAGGATTTCTTATTCTCTGTCAGAATCTGTACGAAATTTTGAAAATTGTTAAAAATTGGCGGAGTTATAGAGCTTTTTATGAAAAAATAACAAGGTTGATTTTCTCAAAAACCCTAATTTTTTTATGCTTAATATTTTACTATAGATTTGTATTAATATGAGAGAAAAATGATATGAGTTCAATGCTTGTTAAAACATATTTGAGGTCAGGAAATTTTTTTTTCCAAAATCGAAATGTCAATTTTTTGTTTTTCATCATTGCCAAGCCACTCTACGCTACTATTTTCAAAGCAAATAACAAAAGCAGAAGAGTTCGCAAGCTATCGATGGCACTATCGATAAAATACACGGTTTCAGTGTAATAGTCATTTATTCAACCGCGTTTGATTTAATTTTACATAAAAAACCACGGCTCTGTTGTTGCAATTGTTGTTGTTTACGACGCTGTGGTTGTAGTTGTCCATCAATATATAGTTTTCGAAAAAATTGTCTGAATTAAATTTTTTACATTCCGATACATTTTTTGAAAAAAAAACGGTTTTTATTTTGATTTGGATGAAAATGTGACTATTTTGAAAAAAATTGTAGCGGTTTTTCAAGCTCTGACATTAAAACTTTAAATGAGCATAACTTCATAAAAAATTTCCATCAAATGATATGTTCCCTTTATTACTTTGAAAAACAACATATTTAATCAGCAACCAATTCCGCAATTTGAAGTCACTCCGACTGAATGGTTTGAAATGGATTTGGATTGGAAATAGTCAATAGATGATTTTCCTTAAAATAAATGGAAATATCTAATTTGCTACTGTTTTCGGGATTTGCAAGTGAGGACCTTTTTTTTTAGTACATACATACAATTTTTTGCAGTTAAAAAAAGTTTCATCAAATTTTTCCTGCTCCGCGTATTGGTCAAAAATATCTGGTCCCGTTAGGCTAGACTGACGGCTAAGCAACTATGCTAAAAGCCATTTAGTAGCACTTATGTGCCGTATTAAAACCACCTGCACAACTGGTAAGAGGACTGTCAAGAAATTTCAATAAGGACGCTGGTAACGATAAAAGCTATATCCAGTGAGTTGATTCAAACAGCGATCCGATTCGGCCAATTTGCTAAGGTTGTTAAAGAAAGCTTGTCCTAGATGTTTCGATATACTCCACTTTTTTATTGTCGCCAAGTTAACGTTAAACCGATCACGTTTTTGCTGAAAGCACTGTAAATAATATACATAACAATGCTGTATGATGGTGCAATATTTCAATATGATTTTTAGGATCCCAACAATAGTGCGTATAATATCAATATGCCTTGTAGCCCGCCGAACATGAGTCTGATTAATACGACAACTACACCAGTAACAGTCAATTCTCCAATTTTAAACTCCACAAACATATCATCGATAAGAAAAAGAATTAGCGATAAAAGTCAAATGTCACTGACAGGCGGTGAGTATCACGAAGATTAATTGTAGGAATTGTATTATTGAATATATTTCTGGAAATACAATTTTATTTGTTTTTTATATTACATAATAACACTAGTTTACAGCCAAAATGAACTTTGAATACCGTTATTTATTTTATATGTAAAATCGGCTGCTGATTCTGAAAATCAAATTATTTTTTTTCTCTTCACGTCGTTTTCGAGATATCGGTCATTTTCGGTTTTTGGAACAAAAAAAAGTAGGTTTCACGTAATTACAAATATAGAATATATATCTAGAACCAATATCTACAGTGCAGTCGCGGTAACGTGAACTAATTAAAACCAAGGTTGTTCACGGTAGCGAAATTGTTCACCTTAGCGAATATAAAAATGTAAACCAAAATTAATGCAGCGCAGTCACTATAACGAATTTTGCATCAAATTTTTATTCTTTATATCATTTGTAACAACAAAAACTTTAAAAGAAACAAAAAACTTCTTCACAAACTATAAAAAATGAAAATAAAAATACATAAACAGCCTTTTGCGTATGGCATGGTTGAGTTATGTCTTGCTACAAGGTAGTCAATGCAAAATTTATTTCGTTCACGTTACCGCGTTGTTCACGTTAGACGGTGGTCACATTACCGCGACTCCACTGTATATATAAATTTACTATATGTCAAATTAAAGTGATTAAATTTCCTAAAAAATGATGTCCATACTACCTTTTAGTTGGCTTGTTAGTTTCGGTAAAATAAATTGATTTCTAAAAAAATATTGTTTTTTTTTTCAAAAAAATGAAAAAAAAGTCAAAATCAACTGCAAATTTATAAAAGAAAAAAAAATTGAAAATATCATTTTATTCTTTTATATCATAGTCTATATATTTATGAAGAAAATAAAATACTATTTAAGAAAATCGATTAAGAAATGGAAAAATTATATAATATTCAATAAAAAATGGCCGAATTGCATTTTTGCCTATTTTTCCGTTTTTTTATGTGGGTAAGAATTTCTCTAAGCCTAAAATCCAAATTTTTTAATGAAATTTTCTTATTTAGATACTGGTATATGCTAGCAATTGACATTTTTGGCCATTTTGGGGCGTGGGGCCAGTTCAGAAAGAATTTAAACACCACCATCATGCGAAATCTGAAAAGGAACTTGAAAATTTCCTTACATATAAATTTGTTCCATTTCCAATATCCCTTTTCAATGACGAAGGCGATGAAGAAGAACCAACGGAGACTACTTCCGAGCAAACGTATATCGAGATCCAAGAGGATAATCCCATCGCGGATGATGTGGAAAAAATTTCGGTCTGTGACGTTTCAATCGGTTCTAAAACATTGAACTCGCACCACCTGGTCCATCAAGAACAGCGAAACGAAGAAGAATGCGCTCAACTTTGGTATACTAAATTGCATGTGGATTAGGCCTACTGGGGATACCACGATAAAAAAACGCGCCGCTTACTCTAGTTTCGTTTTGTATATATATGTTTTTATCGTGAAATGAGGAAAGGAGATATTGTCAAAAAACTGATTTTTGGCGCCATTTTTCCAATATGACGGCGCGAGCGGCAAAGATACGAGGTCGCAAAATTGAAATTCGGAAAAAGCACATCGAAATCTATAAAAATTACCAATTTTCAAAATTCCCGGAAAACTTTCCAGGCAACCTCATTTTTTTTAACCAAATGACAGTACTATTATTTCTAGCAAATTTAATTACCTTTAATTTGACATATAATATGTTTAAATATAGATATTGTTTCTTGAGATATTTGTAATTAAGTTGAACCAACTTTTTTTTTTGGTCCAAAAACCGAAAGTGACCGATATCTCGAAAACGACGTGAAAGAAAAAAAATAATTTGATTTTCAGAATCAGCAGCCGATTTTACATAAGGAATAAATAATGCCACCTAAAGTTCATAAATTTTTTAATTATTTGTAAACTAGTGTAATTAATTGGAAAACAAATGCAAACAGTTAGTTTACAGTTAGTTAACGGTTAGCTTAAAATTTCATTCAGTGGAGCTGCTAACAAAATATAAAAAAGAATTAAAAAATTCTAAAAAATTGGGTTGAATAAAAATGAGAAATTACACAAAAATAAATAAGAAATTTCTCAATTTTAATATACCTACAACCTACGTTGTAGCCTTCGAACGTGAAGATCTTAACACATTATCCGTTAAAGGGACAGGGCGTGAAAATTAGAGCATTTTCAATAAGTTTATTTGGTATTAATTTAATTTATAATTATAATTATAATTATTATATAATAATATAATTATAATGTGGATTTTATAATGTGGATTTATTACATTATGTTTCAACTTGACTTGTGTTGGATTAAGTAATCTAGTGCCTGATCGAAGGTTTTTTTTTAAATCAACAAAATGGCGGTTTCAGGAACATTTACCTCCAGATTTTCGGTAAAAAACTAACAGTTAATTCATAAAAAATCGATTTAAAAAAAAAATCCTTCAATCAGGCACTAGATTTTTATGTTTTTCAAAAACTGTGTAAATTTCATTGTCATGTGCTTTTCCAACACACATAGAAAGGATGCATTAAATTTTGTTATTCTCTTTTCCCATACGATTCTCTCAGTAAAAATTTATTATTTACAAATTTTGTTATTGTCACTCTCTTTTCCCATACGATGCTCTTACAAAAAAATGTTTTCACAGCACGCTTTTTTTTGTGACCGTTGCCATATGAGCATTTCCATAGTGTCGAACGGCACCATCGAACACATTTAAAGTAAAAAAAACGTCAAAATAAAAAGGAATTTTGTTACTCGACAATAGGCTTAACTTATAGCTCTTAACTAGCTCTATAATTGATGCTAGGGTTGATTTTGGGCAATTTTTCGTTTTCAAGATAATTGCAAAAAACCAAGGCGGTCGCACGGGACAAAAACAGAAGTAGTTTTCGCGGCAAACAATTCAAACACCGATTTCAGTGAAACCTGAGGCAATATTTCAATTAGACTAATTTTAGAATGTTGTGCATTGATGTCTCTTAAAAATGGTTTTGATTTTGTCCAAAACTAATTTCTAGTTTTTTTTTAATTTAGTTTTAATCAGGGTCGCACGGGACATTTTTTTCCATAATGATATTTATGTTGTTTCTGTAGCTATTTTACGAAATAATATATAAACAAGCTATGTAAAAATGTTTTAAACCAAAGTATTCAATATATTTATTTTTACATAATAACGACAAAGTTCACAAAACTATGTAGTACAACATTTATATAAAATTTAAAAAACATTCGATTTTGCTCAAACTTCGACACGTCAAAGAACAATGAAAGGTAGCTCCACAGCATAAATTTCAGCTCTCTAGGTAGTCGGAGTCCTGAGTACTGTTAGGTCAAAGTTTGGAAAAACCTCTATTTTTTCGAAAACAGCTGAATTCGATGTCTAATATCTCTTAACTTGGTCAACTAATTTTACTGTGTAATATCTCCCACTTTTATTAAAAGTTGGTAAAAGACCACCGTGAATATGTCGAATTATTCATTTTCATTTATTTAAAAATAATTTTCAAATTTTGAAATTTCACACTTAAGGTGCCGTACGGGACCAACTTTATATATGTAAGACCCAAGATCACAAATCTTCTTATTTTTCAGCGAGGTTTTTATTATTCTCTGTTTGTAATCGATGTGTAATAATCTTTCTGCATGTACTTTCGACGCACTGTTTTCAAATGTTGTTTTTTAAGGTCGCACGGGACATCGACATATGCGATAATGCAAAGCAAAAACTTACAGTTATTTACAATAGCATAGTTTCTTATCCATTCTTTTTTGAATCTTTATACCCTCAGCAAGATTTAACAGAGCAAAAGTCAATGCATAAGGTCTCTCTTTACGATATTTTTATCAAAACAAAATGTGCAATAGATATATACAAATAAGAAAAATTTTGCTTGCGCGGCTTTGTATTTGAATATCTCCAAATGCGTTATAAATAGATGTACAATTTTTTGACATTAGTTAAATTTGATGTGTTTCCCTTTGAAAATATGAAAAACAAAGTGTTGTACAATTTTTTGACATTAGTTAAATTTGATGTGTTTCCCTTTGAAAATATGAAAAACAAAGTGTTTTCAAGAACTTTTAATTTTTTTGTCACGGTGTACCTCTCGGTGGAAATGCCCATATGATAACACGTACATATTTTAACTGCAATTGGCAGATGCACAATGCGTTTATGTTGGCGGCATCGGAAACCTTTTATAAACCTTTCACATGAAACCTTACATTGTTTCAGATACGTTGCAGAAATCTTTTATTTTCATTTCAGAAAGTTTTATGCAATGTTTTAATGTCTACTTCATTTCAAAAGTTTTTTTTAGAATAATTTCTCAAGCTTATTCTCAATTTTATTCAAGCCAATTTTTTTAGAGCGTAGAACGATGTTGCGGGTTACAACGAGTGTTCTATAAAATCAATATTCTTGTCATGATTTTATATCATAAATAAATAAATAAAACGAAATCATGTCATTTTGCGAGTGTTTTAAGTATTTATATAAAAATAAATTGTTCTCATTTTATAGGACTGCCATACATGTTAGAGCGAGCTGGCTTAGATGTTCAGCAAGGTAAGTTATTGTCAAGCTAGTTAAATGCTAGTGTCTTTAATAAAATTTTTTTTTATAAGAAAACTAACAGAAAACTATGTGGGGTAAGGTTAGGTTAGCATGGGAGATGATAATTGTCATCGTAACTTAGACCGGAGTTGGTTCCGGTTAAGAATTTCGTTGTCAGCCATTTCGAAATTTTTATAAATAATAAAAAAATGGATTTTGGACACTTCTGAGCAACAAGAGAGTCTAAGAAGTGGCACTCGAATACCTTAAAACGTCGATTTGGCAGAACTGCATAGGCATACTTGCCTATAACTACCAATAAAGATTCTCAGGGTTAACTTATCTAATGAGCTCACTTTTTAAGTTCTACGCCATACGCATGTTTCTGGCTAACGCGTCTGGAATCAAGGCAGAAAACGGACCTTTTCAAGGTCTGAGGCCGCCCTGAGGTATGTCCAAAAGCCATTATTGACCATTCCTTATTCATTGGAGCAAAAAATTTTTTAGGGTGAATCAAAATAAATATTTTTTTGCGCCAGTTGATAGGTTAAGCTTGGAAATGGCAATTTTCGACCGTTCCCTATCGATTGGTGCAAAATAAAATTTTATTTTGATTCACCCTAAAACATTTTTTTTGCTGCAATGGTCGATAATGACATTTGGACCGATTAGATTTCCCTCCTTTTTCGCATATTGATTTCCTGCAATCTAGGACCAAGCGGAATTTGATAATATTGAAGCCAAAGGCCTTAATAGCTACTTAGTTATCGATGTATATAACATCTATGACTACGTTCTCAAATTTTATATTTAATAATTTACCATGCTTTCCAGACAGCTAAAAGCAAAGGATACACTGATATTAAAGTCCAATCCCTCTACCAGAAACCATTTTCGAACCGTCAGAGTATCTTCATTTGGAATTTATAATGGGAGTCCATTTTCCATTTCTTTAAGGTATTTTCACTTAAAAGTTGATAGAGAAAGTCTTTTAAAAAACTTTATTAGTAAGGTTATGTAGTAAGTAAAAGCAAACATCTTTCATTTTCATTTCAGAAAGCATTTTGCAATGTTTTAGTGTCCGCTTTTTGCTTTCATTTGAAACGTTTCTGAAACTTTACAGAAACATTTCATGATGTGTTGCTGAAACGTGAACACGTTTGAAAACGATAAAGTTTTAATTGAACTTGAATAAGAAAATTTCCAATTTAAACCAAAATTTTTGTGTATTTTCATGGTTAGTTAAAATGTGTTTTTTACCAACTTAAGAACAAAGACTGGGGTGTTTCAGTAAATAGAAAGTTTAAAGTTTCTAAATTTTGTATTATATTTTCATTGCTCTTATTGCACTTCTAATTTTATTTATTTACTGTTTAGAAATCCAACGAAATCGAGAATTCTATAAAAATGCAGACGTTCGTCCACCCTTTACATATGCATCTTTGATAAGACAAGTAAGTTATCGGCTGTATCAATTGCATAGAAACGAAATTATGAGAACAAAATCTCGCAATCGTAAATAAAGCTCTAAACACAATTGGAACGTGATGCGATAGCGAGAAAAAAACAAAACGAGATAACATAATTTTTTCTAAACGTTAGAGCAAGAGAGCTTTTTTGATTAACCAACTTCCACATATAGAAAATGTCATGCTATCTCGTTATGTTTTTTTTCTCGCTATCGCTTTACGTTTCAATTGTGTTAAGAACTTCATTGTGAATGTTGTCAAAGCGTAGTGTCATTTTTGTACATTTACAGTGATTCTGGTTCTGTTGTTAAGTCGAAAAATATCGAAAAAATTCGGAAAAATGTTAAGAAAGTCGAAAATGTTTAAATAGCCAAATCATGTTGGAAATTCCGAAAAATGTTGTGAAAGTGGAAAAATGTCGAAAGTCGAAAAATCTTGTGAAAGTCGAAATATGTTAAGGGGGCAGGGGCAGTCAGAGTTGTGAAAAATAGAGCATTTTCAATAATTTTATTTTTGTAGTAATTTAACTTATTTAATAAAAGTGATAATATGGCATCATTACATTGTGTCACAACTCGACTTGACGAAAATTTAAAGAAAAAAAAATTAAAAATAAAAAAAGTTATAGCTGGCTGTGTTGGACCCTGTCCCATACAGAGTGCCTTGCGGAAAATCTTCTAAAATCAATCAAATGAATAATTTAGAGCCTGATCGATGGTTTTTTTTTAAGTCAACAAAATGGCGGCCTCAGGAAATTTACTTCCAGATTTTTGGGAAAATACCCAAATTATTCATAAAAAATCGATACTTAAAAACAAAATCCTTCGATCAGGGACTAGCTTTCTATGTTTTTCAAAAACTGTGTAAATTTCATAGAAATCTATCGAGCTGTTTTCGAGGTAAAGTTCCGAAAACATAGTTTTGAGAAAAACGACGAGAAATATATGAATTTCCGTACTCTTACTACAGAGAGCTCTTTGGTTATTGCCGAATAACTCCAAAAGTAAATGTCGGATTGACTTCAAATTTTAAGGATATATAATATATATATATATATATACTTTAAGAAATTACAAAAATCAATTTCTTTAAAATTCTGACTGCACCTGCCCCCTTCAGAAATTTGATAAAGTCGATTAATGTTGAAAAACTCAAAAAATGTTGAAAAAACCAAACAATTTGGATTAAATCAAAAAATGTTGAATAAATCAAAAATGTTGGAAAATCAAAAAAATGTTGAGAAACCAAAAAATGTTGAAAACCGTTGAAAAAGTCGAAAAATGTTGAAAGAGATGAAAAATTTAAAAAAAAGAAATTTTGTTTTCTTTGTAAAAAGTTCAATACATCTCAAAAATGTTGAAAAATGTGGCGGCAATTCGGTAGAGCTGGGGAGGGAATTCCCCCCCCCCCCTCAAGGATCTGATACTAGTTATTATTCTATACATCAATTCAATAAAACCATCTAATAGTGGTGAAATTATAATTCTCGCCCTCCCCTGGTTTTGCTGAAGTGACGCCACTGGTTGATGTCGAATAATGTTGAAAGTGTTCGAAAAAATTGAAGAAGTTGAAAAATATTGAAAACTTTTCAAGCTATGTATGGTGGATAAATGAATCTTAAAAGCGAATCAGTCTACTTGTATATATTTTGTGCGAACATGGGCGCACTTCATATGATTACAAAAAAGTATTTTAATTTTTCAATATTTTTCGACTTTGTTTTCAAAACTATTCGTTTTTTTCCAATAGCTAAGTGGTTATTATTAGGTATTATTATTATTACAAAAACCACTTACATTTCTATTTAAGTCGTAATTTTTAGTCTATTATAGAATCGCCTGATAAGCAATTAACACTAAATGAGATATATAACTGGTTTCAAAATACATTTTGCTATTTCCGACGTAATGCCGCTACTTGGAAGGTAAGTGTTTCATTTTTCAATATTAAATGCATAAAAAGCAGCATAATATCAACAACGTAAAATCGAACAACAATTTTTGTGAGAGGTTTTGCATAAATTTAGTCTTGCATTAGTAAAAAAATGGTATTAAACTTTAAAAAATAAGTTTGCAATAACCTTTTTTAGCACAAATATGTTGTTTTAAAATAAAAATTACTAAAATCGGTTCAGTGTACTTTACGCCAAAGCGTTACAAACCATTTCTGCATAGAAAAAGGATACTTAACTTTAAAAAATTAAAAAAATTAGTATGCAATAATCTTCCTTAAAATAAATATGGGGAGAAATACGTCAAATGTCCTAGCGCGGTGCGCGAGCGCTAAATTCTGTTGTTTTCAACTCGTGCTGGTAGTACATAAATGTACCTAAAAAAATTTTCAAACACATCATTTCGATGTATTTTTTCCTCAGCTTTCCAATGGCTTTGTCAGATTTCCCGAAATTTTCCATTTTCCTGGTGAAAAATCACAAAACGTGTTATATCTTAAAAGCGGTAATTTTAATATTTTTTTTAATGCTTTTAATCGAAAGCTGAGGTTTTTTTACATTAAAAAAGTTATTTTCCAAAGAGTGCTTTTGCAGTTTGCTATGAGAAAAACAGCGCTAAAGAGTATTTGTTTTGTTCCTGTAACTTTTTCTTCAACGCATCGACTCGTTTAACTCTTGCCGTAACTCAAGTCACAAGAACAAAATACTTGCGCAAATACTTTTTCGCGCTGTATTTTTCATAGCAGCAACCTTCTGAAGCACTTTTTGGAAAATAACTTTTTTAATGTAAAAAAATCTCAGCTTTCGATTAAAATAATTAAAAAAATATTAAAAATATCGTTTTTGAGATATAACACGTTTTGTGATTTTTCACCAGGAAAATGGAAAATTTCGGGAAATCTGACAAAACCATTGGAAAATGCTGAGGAAAAAATACATCGAAATGATGTGTCAGAAAATTGTTTTAGGTACATTTATGTACCACCAGCACGAGTTGAAAACAACAGAATTTAGCGCTCACGCGCCGCGCTAGAACATTTGACGTATTTCTCCCCATAAGTTGTTTCAAAACAAAAATTATTAAAATCGGTTCAGTTTATTTTGCGCCAAAGCGTCACAAACTATTTCTATGCAAGCAATTTTGTATAAATAGTGTATAGTATTTAATAGTTTTCAGTTGTTTTAAAATACTTATGGAGTATGAAAGAAACAAAGTTTCCCTCAAAATATATTCTTAATGTAGATCAGGGCTTACCAAACTACATATGGATGAAATGCGGCTTAGTTTCTAGCTGCAGCAAATGTCTAATTAGTGTTTATATATGCTTTTGCACCCATTTCTATTGAATAAGCATGCAATTACGCTATTTCTTTTGATATATAAGTTTACATGTAAGTACTTATACATATGGGGCATTCCACAACAAATTGGGTATCATTTTGCTTTTACAACTCTGATTATTTTCAATTTTGTTTTTTTTTTGCTAGTATGTTTTTATTGATTGAAATTATTTTCCATAATTTTTTTAAAATTTTTTTTTAGTCGAGCTATTTAAGTGGCATAAATTTTTGAGAACTAACATTCTTTTAAATGCTCATAACTCCGCGAATAAACAACCAAACTGAATTTTTTGGTTTCAAAATTTTTGTCTTTGAACGTTATTTTCATAAAAAATATCAAAGATATTACTATGATATTTTCAAGTTTCAAAAATAAATCGTTTCAAAAAAATCAGTGTTGCTAAAGCAAAATGGTGTCCGATTTTGCATGGAATGCTTCATATATTTAAACTGAGATTTTATCTGTACATTGGGGTGGGCCGAAAACATTAAAAATGGTTTTTTTAAGTCGTAATACTGCGGAAAAGTTGCGAATGGGGACGATCAAGAAAGGGTGAAATAAGTTATGAAATCGGTTTATATCTTCCGGTCGCGCATGTACTCTAAAGTTTGTCAAAATTTGAAAAAATTCCCTTTTTTACGATAATTTTTTACATTTTTACATTAGCTTCTTTCGAAAGTAATAATTAAGTTCCTATGTTTTAGAACCACAGAAAATAATGTTTAAATATTATTATACATAATATAAGTAGATCACAGTTCAAGGAAAAAAAATACTATCAACTTACATGTTTTTTTTTTGTTTCCTTTATTAAAACAGATTTTTTATATTGAAAATACTAAGTTTTTATGTTAAGAGTCCTGAGTCCAAGAAAATCATGTTAAGCAATCATTTTAGTTGGAGGCACTTTGAAATTTGATTTACGGGCAAAATTAGGCATTGTAAATCTTGACAACAGAGTGGTTCTAATAAAACCATCCCAAGACTCAGCTCCGCAAACTTTTACTACCTGTGTGTGTGAACTTGAAATTAGGGGATGAGTCACTTTGAATATATGATTTAAACTCATCGTCACTGATATTTTTTAATAATGAGGGTGAAGATAAATCAGAATCTATCCAGTTAATCATTTCCGAGTCGACATAAATGTTCTGATAGGTGTTGTCTAGCTGTATCGCCTTTAGAATTTATTGAAGACCGAGGTCTCTTATTTGTTTCGTATTATCTTGTGCCATGGCAACCATTAAATGTTCTGGATGAGCGAAAAAGCATTTCGTTCGATCATAGGATCGACAATATTTCGTAAATCTTCAGGCAAGTACCTTGAAGGTTGTATTGATTGGTACACAAGTTTTGGTCTCTCTGTAAAGTATTTACTTGATCTAATACTAAACCACATTGGCATGTATAGAGGAGTTCACATCATCCTTCATGCTGTCCAACTTGGCTTGACAAACCGACTAACTGTAAATTTCGTTTTGCATTCACATCATCAAACACGCTTGTCAAACATCATTTGCAGAAAAATTTCGAGGTGTACACATCTCTCGCATTACTCACTTCAATTCTTTGTTTTTTTTATTTTTCGGAGGTGTAATAATAATAAAAATTGTTTTGAACTCCCTACAACTAGGATGTGTCCCTAAAAAACCTAAATCTTGCTAAAACTTTTTATTATTCACTTGACCCATCGATGTTCACTCTAAGAAATCTTATTAGAAATGAAAAATTTCTTGTTGTTGTTGTTGAAGCCAGCAGAGAAATCAAAATATTTTGAAATCCATCCAACATGAGTGTCAAGCGGCTGTTTCTAGAGTTCACATGATCAAACATTGAGGTTTGTCAAGCATGATGGACAGCATGAACGATAGTGTGTACGGCCTATATGACTTCAAAATAAATGCAACTATTTCCTGTAGCTCAGGTGTTGGACTTTCTTCACTCTCGGAGAGTTCGATTTGCTGTTGTCAAGCACCTCGAGTGTGACAAGGGATCAGGATCTCGTGCAGCCAAATCCTCTTTACAGTTTTCCGACTTTATTGCCATGGAAATATCGAGTAGATATTCCTATTTCTTAGTAAGAGTACTTTTGTCTACTTTTTTTTTTTTAACATTTTATTTTTTATTATTGTAAAAAGAAAGCAAAAATTCATAAATAATAGACAAAATTAATTCAAAATTAGATAAATAAAAAACAATTTTTTACAATAATAAAAAAATCTACAATTCAGTTGATACAAAGTAACAAGTGGCGAATGCAGTTATACTTAAAATTAAATTAAAAGAACATAATTTAAAAATTTATTAAGTGTGGGGTCTTAATCAAATACAAAATTTTGAAAAAAAGGTAATTTTAAAACTAAAAAATATAAAAAGTAAATAAATAAAGGCAAATAAAGAAAAATATATTAATAAAAAAAAAAAATGAAAATCAATGAAGTTAGGAAAATTATATGAATAGATACCATTTTATAACCAAACCAAATGTTAACATCGAAAAAAAAGGCTATGAGGAAATTACAAAAATTATTCCAAAATAAGAAGAATACGATTAACATCTTGATAATCAAGATCAAAAAGCCACAGTTTTACTTGCTTCAAAAACATGTATCTAGTACTCTGATTTCTAATGGTTTCAGGTAGGCAATTAAAAAGTCTAGGTGCAGTGGATAGGTAAAAATTAAAAAAATGTTGTGAGTAATGAGCAGGTATCGCAGCTAAATTACGTCTATTTATCCTTAAATCATAATCTGCAGAATTACGGTTGATTAGATACCCACTTCTCATGAAAAACACTTTAAGAACTTTAACAAAATATAAATGCTTCAGGGGTAGAATTTTTAGATTTTTAAATAATAATAGACTCCTAGCAACACGACTTTGTTTACATATGATACGAATAACATGTTTTTGGCACTTAAGTAATTGACTAAGTCTACAAAAATTGGTACCTCCCCAGCATACCAAACCATATTGTACTTTTGAATGAAAAATTCCATAGTAAATGCATGCAAGAAGTTGTTTGTCGCAAAATTTGCTTAACAAATAGAGATGCCGAGTGACACTCAATAAATAAATACAATGTATGATCATGCCAGCTCAACTTCCAGTCAAGTAACAATCCAAGGTATCTGAAGGATTTAACCCAATCAATACTAAAGCAATTGTCATTGCAAACACGATTATCATTGTACGTCTTTGTTTCAGTAGAAGAGCCAAAGGCAAAGCCATCAATTAAAAATTTCTCACAACTGCAGCTATGAAATGTAAGGTTGCAGAAATCCCGCTCCTTACCAGATATATTGAAGTACATGAGTTTTGTCTTGTTACTTATGAGAAGTTTACGAGTTGCAAACCAGTGTCTTAAAATACTTAGATCGTGATTAATTTCTAACATTAAGCCATGGACTGAGTCACTTGTATACATACATGCAATATCATCAGCAAATGCAATGACATTGCTCGAAAAACTTAGTGAAAAAACTGAATTAATATAGATCAGGAAAAGAATAGGTCCAAGCACTGAGCCTTGTGGAACACCAATGTTAATATTTTAAAAGTTACTAAAATGATAACCAATTTTAACTCTTTGCTTTCTATTAGTTAGATAAGATTTGAACCAGTTAAATATTGATCCTCTAAAACCACATTTGAACAATTTGTTCAAGAGTATGTTATGATCAACTGTGTCGAAAGCTTTCGTGATATCGATAAACAGAGATGCAGAGATTTTTTTAAGATTTAAGCCAGAATATATATTATTACAAAAGCTAAGTAGAGCGTCCTCGGTGGACTTAACTTCTAGAAAGCCAAATTGATTTTTACTGAAATATTTTTGACTATTAAGAAACTTAAGCATCCTGGTTTTTATGGCTTTTTCAAAGATTTTAGAAAAGACCGAAAGAAGAGATATAGGTCTATAATTGTTCAGAACAGATTTGTCACCATTTGTGGTGATCTGACAGCCAATACTTTTGAAGCCAGTCACTGGAAGTTTTTCGTAGCCTCTCAGTTTTTCACCAATTGGCCCTCTCAAAGACTTCGGACCCGTTGAATTACCGTCTAGGTATTGAAAAAGATGCCGGAATAGCAGTTCATTAAAATAGAGAAGGTGAACTGCCCATTGTATTGGTTTCCCCAAATATATTTCGATTTGGCGAATCAAACCGTTTTCCCACACTGTATTTACAGCAGTGCCATCACATCCTATGACAACTAGTTCTCCAAGAGAAATTCCACGACCAGACATATAAGAAAGAGCAGAAGTGCCAACATCTGCAGAGCTTTGAGATGTTGGAGTAATATGGCCTGACGCAGTGATTATTGCTCTTCTATTTTTACTCTACGAAACCTTTTCGAATGAGCTAATTCTACCACTTACGTTTCGTCCTTTCTCCCATCGAAACCTTGTAGTGGAAATTCGTCAGACTTGCGCACGAAGATTTCAGTTCAGATTCATCACCCAAAGTTATAAGTGGATGTCACACGATTTTCTTTCCAATGATTTCTCTAGTTTTTGTGGTTTCACATACATACGTCTACTCATCCAATTTTTCCTATTGAGTGTTCTCGTAAAAAAACCTTAGCTCCTCCGGTGGGAAAAGAGTTGTGGTCGTTGCGAGGGAGTTAGGTTGTGTTTACGTTTAGTTCGGCAATGACAGCTGTTGCGCGAGTGGTAGAATTTAATCGATTTGAACCATTTTTTTTAAATCATTATTGGTTTGAGTAAGAGTCGACTAAAGCTATTAAATTCAAATTTTAGTAAGTTAAGTTAAAAAAAAAATTATCGCAAAATTATATAAGTTTTCCCAAATTTCTACAAATTTAGACCAATTGCGCGACCGGAAGATATAAACCGATTTCATTTCTTTTTTCACCCCTTTTTAGTCTCCCCAGTTCGCAACTTTTCCGCGGTATTACGACATTAAAAAAAAAGTGTTTGAACATTTTTGGCCCACCCTACTGTACATGCATATTAAGTTTGACACATTTTTTTCCATAAAATCTAGTTTACACATAAACAGAGTTGATAAAAAAATATTATAGACCAAATCCGTCTCAAGCCATGCAGTCGGAGTGACTTCAAATTGCGGAATTGGTTGCCGATTAAATATGTTGTTTTTCAAAGTAATTAAGGAAATATACCGTTCCCCGATTTGATTGAAAATTATTTTTTACGAAGCTATGTCCATTTAAAGTTTTAGTGTCAGAGCTTGAAAAATCGTTGAAAATTGTTTCAAAATAGTCGCATTTTCATCCAAATCAAAATAATTAACTTTTGTCTTTTGATTCTAATAGAACTTCTGATTCTGTGTCAGAATCTTTAAGAAATTTTGAAAATTGTTAAAAATTGGCGGAGTTATAGCGTTTTTTATGAAAGAAAACAAGGCTGATTTTCTCAAAACCTCAATTTTTTTTTCGCTTAAAATTTTACTGTGGATTTGTATTAATATGATAAAGAAATGACATGAGTTTAATGCCTGTTGATCCTTATTTGAGGTCAGGTGATTTTTTTTCCCCAAAATGAAAATGTAAATTTTTTTTCATCATTGCCAAGCCACTCTACGGTACCATTTTCTGCATACTTTTTTTCACCGTTGTTTTCGTAATAACATTTTATCATAGGAAATATATAAAAACATTGTACCCAAATATAGCTATTTCACTGACTGTACTTCTGTGGGCTTAGAAAGTTTTGTTTGCTTGACTTTGTCTGCGAAAAAGCTATATGTGCTTACAATGTTTTTATATATTTCATATGACAAAATGTTATTACGAAAATAACGGTTAAAAAAATTATGCAGAAAAGTATGCAGGACTTACAGAAAGTAATTTGGAATGTTGCTGTTGTTATTTGCTTTGAAAATAGTACCGAAGAGTGGCTTGGCAATGATGAAAAAAAAAATTGACAGTTTCATTTTCAGGAAAAAAATCTCCTGACCTCAAATGTGGGTTAACAGGCATTAAACTCACGTCATTTCTTTATCATATTAATATAAATCCACAATAAAATTTTAAGCAAAAAAAAATTGCGGTTTTTAAGAAAATCAGCCTTGTTTTTTTTCATAAAAAACGCTATAGCGTTATAACCTTGCCAAATTTCAATTTCTTAAACAATCTGACGTAGAATCAGAAGTTCGATTAGAATCAAAAGACAAAAGTTAATTATTTTGATTTGGATGAAAATGCGACTATTTTGAAACAATTTTCAACGATTTTTCTAACTCAGACACTAAAACTTTAAATGGGCATAGCTTCGTAAAAAATAATTTTCAATCAAATCGGGGAACGGTATATTTCCTTAATTACCTTGAAAAACAACATATTTAATCGGCAACCAATTCCGCAATTTGAAGTCACTCCGACTGCATGGTTTGAGATGGATTTGGTCTATATAAAATTATATTTAAATTTATGTTTCAAGCATATTCGTAAAAAAAAATAAACTTAGTCATGCATTAGTAAAAAAATGGTATTAAACTTTAAAAAAATATAAAAAATAAGTATGCAATAAACTTTTTTAGCACAAATATGTTATTTTAAAATAAAAATTATTAAGATCGGTTCAGAATATTTTGCGCCAAAGCGTTACAAACGACTTGCATAGATTTGCGCAATAATACAAAACGTAACAATGCATGGTGAAGACGACAGAAATTTTATATAATGATTAATAGATATGTTTGCGTAAACTAGATTAATTTAACTTAAGTTATTAGTTTCTTATTATGGCAACAAAATTAAATTTCAAATGATCGAACAAAAAAAATTACACGTGCAGAATGCTGTGCGCCATAATCTCTCACTGCACAAATGCTTTATGCGTGTGGAGAACGTTAAAGGTGCTGTCTGGACGGTTGATGAAATCGAATTTTATAAAAGACGACCACAGCGTACAACAACAGCAGCAGCTGCAGTGGCAGCAAATAACTGTGGCAGCAGCAGCAGCAGCAGCGGAGGTCCACAAACAGCGTCCGATTTAAATGGATGTGAAAATCTTATATTGGGCAGCGGCATTGGCTTAGGCTATGGGTACGTCGTGTCTTGCTAACTGCAAAATGTTAACAGCAACAAGAACAACAACCTACTTAGTTTTGCTAACTTTTAATAAAAATAACAAAAACAAATCGTTTGAAAAAGCAAATGTACTGATTGGTATGTGCTGCATTTTTATAATAATTAGGCAATTCACAAGGCGTGTCATAATGTTTTAAAATGTTATGACTGTGTTAATAGGTGGAGACCCATGTTTGAAAGAGGATTCGGCACGGCAACCCTATATATTCTATTTCGGCTCTTCGAGCTTTACCGAGTAGCTCCTGGTCATGGATGGGCACAAGCTCTTCTGCAAGTTCTAATGAGAGAGCGCATTTGAGAGTAACGAGAGAGCATTTTTGTATACGTATACAAATGTGAGCGCACAAAAGCGATTCAGTTCTACTTCAGCAGAAGTAAAACTCCATATGATTGTTGTACCACTACATAGAACCGAAGTTTTGCGTGCAAGTTGATGCCCATCATTCCCCAAGAGCAACTAGACCAGGGGTCGGCAAAATTTGATTTTTCATAGCTCAATTGAGTTGAAGTATATCACACGCACTCTTACGCTCTTTCATTCAGTTGTCGAAAAACCACTGACAGAGCAACATCGTGCGCTGATGTAGCTCTTGTCGCCTTTTATGCACATAGAGAATTTTTTCTCAGTTATGCCAAATGACTCAACGTTTTTTATGCATTTGGCAACATGCAATTTTTGTGTGTTATACTGTCATTTGAAAGAAAATTCATTATTTCCTTTTATCGACATACATATAACAAAACATTGTACTTTAAAGATCAAAAATGCATTTTCTAATAATTTTTTATTTTATACTTTCTGCCGTAACATTCATTTCGCAAATGATTTCTGTGAAAAATTTGTTTCGGTGCAGCCTCTCTTCTCTTACGAACACAATGGCACTTTTAATTTTGCTGACCCCAGAACTAGACTAGCAACTAGAACTGAGTTGTATACGTATAAGCAAATGCTCTCTTGTTACTCTCAATTGCTCTCTCTCGTTAGAAATTGCATATGCTCTATGCTCTTCGGCGTGGCAGGGCAAAACGTAGCACTCGTGCGACTGCGGCAGAAAGAAAATAATTTATCATATACGTATATAAAGCGGAGAACGTAAAAATCAATTCAGTTTGATTTGATAAGCACATAACTACACAAATACAAATGCATTGAAGTTAACTACGTGTGTGGTAGTACTCAGCTCCACTCTTGGGCTATAAAAATAGGCAAAGGCAGTACAACTATGTCCTTTGAAAGTTGTATTAGTTTTTCTATTTTGATGAGAGAATCGTATGGAAAAGAGAGTGAAATATAATTATTCCGTGCTTCGTTGGATTGATAGTTCAATAGCACAAACAATTATGAGAAACTATTGACATTTTATTTTAATACATAATGACATATGACTTTATGAGCCCTTATGGATTGCCTAAATATATGTATATGCGACGTTCTTTTACAAACCCAACAAATTTTGACAAAAATTGACCGAAACGTTTTTGATTTGGCGAAAATTTTATTAATGAGTTCTGTATCGTGTTCGAGGATTTTTTTGAAAAAAAAAAAAATTTTTCAAAATATAGCGAATTTAAATTTTGAGAATTTCGTGATTTTTGGCTTGGAAGCTCACTTTCAAAAATTCATAACTCCGGTTCTGTTAAAGCTAGAATCAAATTTTTAATGTCAGAATCGTGTTCTACGTCAAATTTCCTATCGATAACGTTTTTTTTTTAATAGGGAAACTATTGTTACTATTAGAAAAAATTTAATTTATGGAGTGCGGCACATCTTATTGGCGCGCGGATCCTATTGCACGCCTCATTTTCTTGTTCCATAGTTTCTCCATAAAAAAAAAGTCTTTGATAGGAAATTTGACGTTAAATACGATTCTGACATTAAAAATTTGATACAGGGTGGGAGCAATAGTTTCAAATTGATTTAAACATTTAAATTGTTTATAATAATATTAGTTTGTTAATAATTTTTTAAAAAATTATTTTTTTATTTTAGTTTATATTTTTACCTTTACAATGAAATTTATTTAAATTTTATAGCTTTAACTCAACCGGAGTTATGAATTTTTGAAAGTGAGTCTCCAAGCCAAAAATTGCGAAATTCTCAAAATTTAAGAGAAATAATAGTTTGCCCATTAAAAAAAAATACGTTTTCGATAGGAAATTTGACGTAGAATACGATGGTTACATTAAAAATTTGATACAGGGTGAGAGAAGTTGTGATTTGATTTAAACATTTAAATTGTTTATAACAATATTTATTTGTTAGTAATTTTTTAAAAAAATATTTTTTTATTTAAGTTCATATTTTTACCTTTACAATGAAATTAATTTCAATTTAACACAACCGGAGTAATGAATTTTTGAAAGTGAAAGTAAAAAATTGAGAAATTCTCAAAATTTAAATTCGCTCTATTTAAAAAAAAAAATTTTTTTCAAAAAAATCCTCGAACATGTGTCAGTTCTTTTTCGATACAGAACCCATCGAAAAATGTCAGCCAAAACAAAAATGCGTCGTCAGAAAAGTTTTCGTTTTGAAACGAACGTCTCTTATATGTATGTATTTAGTATAAAATACTATCTCTAGTACGTTTGCTATAATAATCCATTAATAATGTGTAATAATAACTTAAATTAATTTTCTTTTTAAATAAATATTTTCTATTTCCGTCTCTTTTTTTTTTGATATTAATATATACCTCTATTGTTCCTAAATCGAAAAGTTTTTAATAAATTAAATTCCATATCTTATCTTATTCTATATAATATATACATGTTTTCTGCGCTAACATTTTAAGCTTTACACTTTAGAAAGGTGAATGATGAGAGTACAAAAATTTATATTTATTATGGAGCCTAAATTGTTAGTTAACATTTTTATATTTTTAGGTATGCTGTATTCGAAAATAACTCTTTTATAGCCATTGGCGTAGCTAGGAATTTTATCTGAGGAGAGCCTTCCTCCTAATCAAGGTTAGCGTATGATCCGGTGAGATTTTCCAAAGTTAGTTTTTTGACAAGTACTAAGTTCCATCAGCAGCGGACTGCAATTGAAAACATTATTATGTTTTCATAAAAAAAAATTATAGTGCTCCTTTCCTGCAATTTTTTTGCCAAAAGTCATAAATTAACTACGCAAAAAAAAATAATAAATAAAATTCCATCTTTCAATGTGTAGTGTATTGCTTAGGGGATTCCCATAAATGAAATGTAACATGTACGCTGCTACCCAGAGAGCAAGCAGGCGCTCAAAGAGCGTAAAAATGTTTAGGTTTTAGAGTCATATTGAAATTATCATATCTGCTAAATATTAACGGAAAAGTCACTTTTTTATATCGTTCTCAATTAAATAAATGTTAACCAAAATGCCAACAAATCGTCGGAATCGGAAAAATTTTTAGAGATCGAAAATTTTTGTCGAAAATTAACAAATTGTTTTTAAATAAAAGCTTGGCCAAATGTTAAGAAATCGTCGAAAACTAAACTTCGAAAAAAATTTTTGTTTTTTTCATTTAAGTTAGCCAAAAACAAAGTGTTTGAACCAAAAAAAATTAAAAAAAAATTTTTTATCGGAATTTATTTTAAAATAATAAAAAATTAAAACTTTTCAAAAATCGGTTTCCGACGATTTATTGGCTATTATTTTTGAAATTAATTTTCTTACTGCCTTTACCTTTATCAAATACGTCAAATGTAAAGTTGTATGTTTTAAAAATGAAATGATTTCGACTGAGCAGAACGCAGCACCTGTCGATCATACACTTGAACCTTTTTGCCAGTTATACCCCTTGACTCCTAAGCCTCACATTTGCCTTCTCAAATCTAATAACTAATTATATTATATGCATGTATTTACTAAATTTTTAATGCTTTTTAATTTCACTTTTTTCAATATTTTTTTATATATTAATAATATGCATAATTGTATTTAAAATATTTCGTTAATTGATGTTGTAAATTTTTACTAAGTATAACAACAATTTTAGCCATATATACATATGTACCGATAATTCAGCCGGCTTGTAATTGAAGTAAAAAAGAAAAATTGAGAATTAAGGCCTGATTATGCGCTCGTTATGTGACGTGATGTACTTGTTGCCAAAACGTGACGCGCCGTACCGCGAAATTCTGTTCTGAATAGAATCTTACTTACTTTGACACCAATGCAGGCTACGGTACGTTACTACCCGTCCCAGGCCTTAACAATGATATGCTTAAGTTCTAAACACAATTGGAACTAGATGCGATAACGAGAAAAACACAAAACGAGATAACAACTTTTCCTATATCGGTCATTCTTTTACAAACCGCACAGCATTTATGACTTGGTATTTTAGAATCGCCCGAAATTTTTTTTACAGCTTAAGTACATAAAATTACTTGACCCATGTTTTTTGATTTTGCTGAAAAAAATTTTTTTTTCGAAAATATTCACATATGAATTTTTGATAATTGGCTGGATTTTGTCAAATGTACTCTTGCTTGAAGTCTATTATCTAAAGTTCTACTGATCCGATCAATGTCGGATTTTTATATTTAATAGTATATAACGTTAACTTCTGCAATAAACTAAAAAAAAAAATTTTACAGTCAACAAATGAAAAATAATAACACTTTAATTGTTTAAATAGTTTTAACATGATGTCCCCCCAACTAGAATACATTTAAAAAAATAGCATTTTGTTTCTTATTCTTTTATCTACAAAACCCATTTTACAAAAAAAGTGGTCACAACAAAGGAACGAGTATCTGACACTCGTTATTAAATTTTGATTCGCCGCACGCTGCACTCTTGGATTCCTTCAGGAATTCATGACTTGCGGTCGAAAATATTTAATAACTTCCGACCTAACAGAGACTCCACTTTTCTGTAAAATGGGTTTTGTAGATAAAAGAATAAGGAACAACATTTTATTTTTTTAAATGTATTCTAGTTGGGAGGACATCATATTAAAACTATTTAAACAATTAAATTGTTATTATTTTTCATTTGCTGACAATATGAATTTTTTTTTTAATTTACTGCAAAAGCTAACGTTATGGACTACTAAATAAAAAAATCCGACATTGATCGGATCAGTAGAACTGGAGATAATAGACTTCAAGTATGAGTAAATTTGACAAAATCTAGCCAATTATCAAAAATTCATGTGTGGATATTTTCGAAAAAAAAACTTTTTCAGCAAAATAAAAAAAACATGGGTCAACTGAATTTGTTAGAAGATGCAGGAAAAAAATTTTCATCGCATTTGGAGAATTCGAGGTTTTTTTCCTGAATTTTGTGCGGTTTGTAAAAGAACGACCGATATGTTAAAGCAAGATACGCCATAGAGCTTTTTTAAGCTTTTAGAGAAAGATACGCAATAGAGCTTCCATTGTGCATCTTGCTCTAACATTATCTCGTTTTGTTTGAACATTAGACATGTTCAAAATGTTCTAGAATTCTTCGACAACGCTTAAAATACGAAAATTTATTAAAACAATAGCTTCTAGGGTTGCTACCAGAGCTGCAAAACTTTAATTTTTCGAAATTTGAGTGAAAAAATTGCAATTGTTTCTTATATATAAAAATATTTTTTTTAATTTTTTTTTTCCATTTTCGACCTTTCCCTATCGATTGGAGCAAAATAAAGTTTATTTTGATCCACCAAATAATTTTTTTTGCTCCAACCGATAGATAAAGCTCGATAATGGCTTTAGAACATTATTTAGAGAGGCTCCTGACTTTTTCAAAAATAGGTCAAAACAGTGCTTACCACGGTCTGGGAATACTCCATGATACCCATCGATTGCAGTAGAAAAAAATTTCAAAAATGGGTCAAAAATGGTCCCTTCGAAGGCCCGGAGCCACACATAATGATGTTCAAAACTATATTTCGAGCTTTCTCTATCGATTGAAAAAAAAATTTCCAAAAATGGGTAAAAAAAATGGTTCCGAAAATGGGTCAAACGGTCCTTTTCAGAGTACGGGAGAGGCAACTCTAAATGATGTCAAAAAACAATTTCCTCATCGATTGGAGGAAGAAATAAAACAGTTTTTCAACACAAGTGGCTCGAGCCATTCACTGCTTAATGAATGCTGAATACGAAAAAAAAATGAAGACACTTACCCTATGGTAAATTTTCTGTCATTGCACTGGCAAGTGTGCGAAGCATTTTGAAGCCACTGCAAAATATTTTTAAAGCAAAAAAGCCGAGGACATTGAAGCTTAACAACAACTGCAATACGCTATCTCCTAAACTTTTCAGTGTGATGCCATCGTATTTCACGATTTTAAACGAAGGCTGACACTCATAACATTTTGAAAAAATGATATTTAACTTTTAACACTTGTTGCTTTTTTAAGCAATTGAAAAAGCATTACATGAAGTTGCATTTGATTTGCAACAGAATAACAACAAAATAAAGCATTTCTACACTACACTTGCAGCGACAATGCCAGCTCTGCCGACGGCACTGCATTCATTTGAATTTGCATTTTCTTGCAATTGAACTAAAACATTTGGCTTAAGTTTACTTTAGCTCACATTCGCAAACCTTTTTAAAACCAAACTTATCTTATGTGCTTTTTAATTTTAAGAAGAAATATGTAATCAAAAAAAGTCGCTCGGATCTGGTTTCGGAGATATAGCCATCGGAAGTTGCGGATATAGCTTTTGGAAAAATCATTGTAAGTTGAGAACCGCTGCATGGATATCAAAAGTCCAAAGAAAGATAATTTAATGGCCTATAATAATGGAGCGCAAACCTAAGAAATTAAACTCATAATTTTGGAGATATTACAATTTTTCTGAAATATTGACCAATTTTTTTTTTTTGAAAAACCGTTATTTTTTCCAAAAAATGTCTGAATGACCTATAACTTTTTTAGCTTCTTAGGAAAGCGTAATCTATTCCCCTTAAAATGGTGTATCGTTTGTTCAAAATTTTTGCATATTTACCCCCTTATTGACCGAAAAACAAAAAGTTTATTCAATGAATTCTTATGAAAACTATGTACTTATGGACAAAAACAATAAAAAACCAACAACAACAACAACCAGAACAACAACAACAACAACAGCAACAACAACAACAACAATGACGATTAATATAAGGCGATTCTCATTATAAAACTTAAAAATTTTTGGTTTGTTTGTTGGCTTTTTATTATTAGTAATAATTAAATAATGAACTGCAGTCAATTTAGCAGCGATCAACATTCTTGTAAAATTTTACAAGTTGATTCAATGCTTTGTTTGTAAACAAACTTTGAGAAAAACAAAGGAAAAAAACAACAACTCTAGAATGTAGACATATGTTTCGATTCTTAAAATCTCATCAGTAAATTTTTGGTTGATGTCTACGTCAGCACTCAAATTACACCCGCTATAAGAATGCAAACCTAACGAAAAGCTTACTTTTAACTTCAAGCAAAATGGTGCAAATTTTTGAGTGAAAACAAGATCACACCATTGCGTTGAAATTTTAATCAGCTGTTCGCTTTGTTTACATTACTAAAGCATGACGTCAACTTGAGTTCCTTTGTTATCGTAGTTTCTCAATTATTTGCTATGTTGTAATGCACAGCCGTTGGCCATGAGACACTAGTTTTTCTCAAAGTTTGTTTACAAACAAAGCATTGAATCAACTTGTAAAATTTTACAAGAATGTTGATCGCTGCTAAATTGGCTGCAGTTCATTATTTAATTATTATTAAACTTAAAAATTTTTATTAAAAATCGCGCGCTCGATTTTTAATAAAAATTTTTCGCCTTTGGCGCTTTTTTTTCAATGCGACACATTATAATCTTATAATCAGTAATAATAATCCGTTATAAGACGATTCTCATTATAAAACTTAAAAATTTTTAAGTTTTATAATGAGAAATTTTTAAGTTTTATAATGAGAATCGTGCGTGTGATTTTTAATAAAAATTTTTAAGTTTTAATGAGAATCGCCTTATAATAATTGTCTTATAATAATTGATGTTGCTGTTGTTGTTGTTGTTGGTTTTTTATTGTTTTTGTCCATAAATACATAGTTTTCATAAGAATTCACTGAATAAATTTTTTTGTTTTTCGGTCAAAAAAGGGGTAAATATGCAAAAATTATGAACAAACGATACACCATTTTAAGAGGAATAAATTACGCTTTCTTAAGAAGCTAAAAAAATATAGGTCATTTAGGTCATCAAAATTTCAGAAAAATCGTAATATCTCCAAAATTTTAGGTTAAATTTCAAAGATTTGCTCGCCATTAAATAAGCCATTAAAATATCTTTCTTTTGACACCCATATCCATTCAGGGGTTCCCAACTTATGATGATTTTTCCAAAAGCTATATCCGCAACTTCCGATGGCTATATCTCCGAAACTAGATCCGAGCGACACTTATTTTTTTCTTACTTTTTATTTATTTTTAACCGCCTTTTACCCCTAAAAAAAAAAAAAAAATTGGAGAATGTGAGCTAAAGTAAACTTGTTCCAAACATTTTACTAAATTTATTACACTACACTCACGAAAAAATCAATTTAAAAGTTTTTAATAATATTAATAAGGAATACGATAAATTGAATTTGTATAAATTAACCCGCGCTTTACACATTTAATTAAAACTAACACCTGATGTCAGCTAATTGGCGTTGCCACCTCTGCTCAATCGAAACAACGACTGTAGTGGTATTTTATGAAAAAAAGTACCACGGGGATTTTAAGCAAAACAGGGGAATTTATTTGAAAAATTCTTGCATTTTATTATTGGAAATTTGATGTTCTAATAAGTTATTTTAAAAGTGTGTAATGCTGCTTCATATTTTATTTGCCTTAACTCTGATATAATCGATATAATAGCCGTGTTTTTTTTGACACGGCTAGCCGCTTAAAAAAAATTTTGTATGAGAGATACTTATCGCCGACTAAGGGCCGGTTTCACAGTGTTTAGTTAACTAAAGATTTGAGGATAACTATCCAATTTCAGTTTCATAGCAATTAGTTAACTAGCCAAATTTGGCAGGTTAACTAACAGTTAACTAACAGCTGATTGCTGTCATAACGAAAGAGAACATAAGAAATAAAAGCACAGAGTTGAAAAGAGAAAAGAAAAATTAGAACTCATTGCTGTTGACTTCATTTCGCAAACTATGAAACAGGAATCGGCACGCTGCTACTCACTTGTATACGTATACAACAGGAGAGAAAGAGAAAGTAGTATTGCTTTGCCGACCCCAGCTATGAAATGTCAAATAAAAAACATATGTTGTATGCAGTGATGCCATAATTTGTACAAAAAATTATCATTAGTTAACCAATGGACTGTGAAACTGAAAAACATAAAATCGGTAGTTAACTAACAGACGTTGGTTAAGTTAACTAATTGGTTAACCAAACACTGTGAAACCGGCCCTAAATGAACTGCCATTCTCATACAAAAAATGTTTTTAGCGGGTAACCGCGTCAAAAAAAACCACACAGCTATTACCATATATCCGAATCCGAAACGGATCCGTACATGAAATCCGTTCTAAAATCGAGACGGATCCGAAGTAACGGACGGAGACATTTTCGCGTTCCGAAAGGAATTTCATACGAAAACGAGTTCGAGACGGATACGAAACGGAATCCGCGAAGCGAGTCCATCTCGAATCCGTTTTATTTAAAAAACAAGTCCGTAAAGTATCCGTTTTACTTTAAAGAGTCCGTCACGGATTCGTATATGAAGTCCATTCCGAGTTCGAGACGGATCTGCCGAAGCATAAGAAAAACAAGTCCGCCTCGCATCCGTTTTATTTAAAAAAACGAGTCCGTAATGGATCCATATATGAAGTTCATTCCGAGTTCGAGACGGATCTGCCGAAGCATAAGAAAAACAAGTCCGCCTAACATCAGTTTATTCAAAAAAACGAGTCCGTAACGGATTCCTTTTATTAAAAAAAAAAAGAATTCATACAGGATCCGTATATGAAGTCCGTTCCGACTTCGAAACGGATGCGTCGAAGCAGAAATAAACGGATTCGTTTTTTGTTCACTTTGAACATTTCTGTGGCGACAAGGAATAACAACTAAAGTCGAGTTAAAAAAAATGGAATTAGGGCAGAGTAAAACCCAATTTCCCATTAACTCTGAGAACATGTTCCTCTTCGTATTTAGGCATTGTATTAAGACTAAAATTAAACTTCGTGCAGAAGGAACGGAAAAATGACCTTAACTCAACCTTAATTTCGTTTTTCTTAGCTCGACTTTAGCTATTATTTCTTGTGGCCACAGACGGTCCTCACTTTTGACTTTTAGAAGCCCTAGCAAAGTTAAATATATTTCACGACCATTTTTCCGCCCCCAAGCCTTGCGTCCAGGGCTACCGCCCACTAGGTACGCTACTGAAGAGGTACCGAAAAACTTAAGCCGTTAGTTATTGGTTAGTCAAAGAAACCAATGTGCCTTGATGATTGTAAAGCTCAGCTTCTGGAATATATATTTATTTATTTACATCAGTGATGCACGAATTTCTACTGGGTATGTTTTGCTTTCCTTTGAATTCCTACACACATTTATGTACATACTAGCGCAAAATTTTTGTTGTAAACGTCAGCGCGCACCGCAGTTGAGCATTCCTACTGTAGACAATGCGACTGGCGGATATAGTCATGGAGAAACGTAACGAAACAAATAATTATCAACTGTTTTAAGGCTTGTGTATTCATTCTTAAAGCAGAGGAATGCATACAAATAAAAGGATCAGGCTTCCATACAACAACGGTTTGATTTGTGAAATACGACAAGCCGAAGATCTAACTGATGACGTCATTATTGAATCCAACAATCAAGACATTGCAGATTCGTTTGAAGATCAGTATGATGAGGAACCTTTTGTAGATGAACGCCCTGTATCGATTAAGGAGGCCAAAACATGAAAAAAATAAATAATAACACTGTATGTACTTATTGTCCGGGAGGTAGCGTTACATTTTTCGAGGTCATTTCCTCCCACTTAATTTTTTTTTTTTTGCAAATGATAGTTAACGTATAACTGATAACCGAAATAAGGGTCAGTCATCAGAATAGTGGTGGGTCTAGTTGTGAGAGGCCGACAAAAAATAAGATTTGCGCAATAACTCGGAAAGTAAGACACAAGTAGAAAAACATGTTAAGACCAATGTTGTAGAGGAGAAAAAAGCATAAAGTTTCCAAACGTCAAAATTTGACCCACTTTTTACAGTTTAAAAGTTTTCCGTAAATACTGTAATTTTTAGCAAAAAATAGTTATTTTGACCGAAATAGGGGTTTTTAGATTTGAACGAGCTATGCACGGTGTTCTTTAAAATATTTTAATTTTTCGAAATACCACCCGCGATTTTTTCAGAGATAATGTTGGGGGACCCTTCTAGTGTCAAAATCCGCGAACCGCGAAATCGAACGTCCATCCGTTTTTTTTTTTTCGACCTTTTTATTTTTTTAACGATTTTTTGAGTATGTCTCGGTGTTTATATACATTAAGAGCGGTTAAAAAAACAACTTTTTGATTTTTTTACGATGTGTCAGTGAATTACTATAGCCCTATATGCCTTGTCAAAACAACCCAATAGGATTTTCATCAATTTTGAAAACTGGATTGCAGCCACCTGTTTTAAGTTGCCTACCCATTTTCGAAAATATTGATTTAAAAAATGGTGCAAGCTAAAGAGGTTATCAAATTTTGCAACAAAGTGGGTATTTTTTCAAACTATTATCGATCGAGGAACTTGAATCCGTAATTAGATTTTCTTTTTCTTCTTTTTTTCTTATAAAAAAATTTAAAATTGACAGAAAAAAAACAAAAAATACCGATTTTCTGCTTTCAAGTTGCAAAATCGGCCCATATTATATTACCACCGATCCCGTTGTACATTATTTTTAATGTATCTTTATTTGCTTAAAAGAATGCCGTTAACCGCATATCATTATCTTATTTCAAAACCGGAAAAGTATTATATCAAGATTTTGAAACTTGAAGGGTGAAAATCGGCATTTCTTAATTTTTGTCCGGACAATTCCTAGTGTATTTAACGTCAACCCCTGCCCAGACGGCTTAATTTGACGGTGCTCTACGCACAGACTCGAAACTTACGCGTCGAGCGGCGCCCCCCCGGCGAACATGAAACCCGGTGGATCCCGAGCCCCATGCGGACCGAAGGCACCATTTCTAGGCCATGCAAATGGGCATGACCTAACACCTGGTCGGTGTCGAGGCCTATGTAAAACCTCAGTCATTCTATGGGAAATGACACCCGGTTGCAATGCAACTCCACACCGGGGGAATAAATTCCCCCTACCCGCGATTTTGGGTATAAACCACAGCCACCACGATCGCCCACAAGGGGGCCAACCCACTGCCAGGCTAAAACCGAAGTTTTAGGGGCTCCTGACAACCCGTGGTACCAGAAAACCTCCGGTCAGGTTTCGTAGCAAGCTACTACCAGTTTAGCTCCATTCAGCATAGGAATGGCCGCCTGACATTCAACAATCATTTTGTCCGGACAATTTGACACTGGAAGGGTTCCCCAACACTATCCCTGAAAAAAATCGCGGGTGGTATTTCGAAAAATTAAAATTTTTTAAAGACCGCCGTGTATGTTAATTTAAAACTTTCAATAAAAACCGTATTTTTTCTAAAATGGAGATGGTGTTCAGAAATTTCAAAACTATGAAAAGTTGCTCAAATATTGCCGTTTAGGGATTTTCTGGACAGGAAATCGTTGTGGTTTTTTCTGCTCTATAACATTGATCTTAACATATTTTTCTAGATGTGGCTTACTTTCCGAGTTATTACGCTAAATTTTGTTTGTCGGCCTCTCACAATCAGGCCCACAAGTATTCTGGTGACTAACGCTTGTTTCGATTATCAGCTATACATTAACTATCATTTGCAAAAAAAAAAAATAAGTGGAAGGAAATGACTTCGAAAAATGCAATGCTACCTCCCGGACTATACATGAAAATGTCTGCATTTTCACTTTTTTTTCTCTATTCCAAAAGTTGCCAGGCTAAAACCGAAGTTTTAGGGGCTCCTGACAACCCGTGGTACCAGAAAACCTCCGGTCAGGTTTCGTAGCAAGCTACTACCAGTTTAGCTCCATTCAGCATAGGAATGGCCGCCTGACATTCAACAATCATTTTGTCCGGACAATTTGACACTGGAAGGGTTCCCCAACACTATCCCTGAAAAAAATCGCGGGTGGTATTTCGAAAAATTAAAATTTTTTAAAGACCGCCGTGTATGTTAATTTAAAACTTTCAATAAAAACCGTATTTTTTCTAAAATGGAGATGGTGTTCAGAAATTTCAAAACTATGAAAAGTTGCTCAAATATTGCCGTTTAGGGATTTTCTGGACAGGAAATCGTTGTGGTTTTTTCTGCTCTATAACATTGATCTTAACATATTTTTCTAGATGTGGCTTACTTTCCGAGTTATTACGCTAAATTTTGTTTGTCGGCCTCTCACAATCAGGCCCACAAGTATTCTGGTGACTAACGCTTGTTTCGATTATCAGCTATACATTAACTATCATTTGCAAAAAAAAAAAATAAGTGGAAGGAAATGACTTCGAAAAATGCAATGCTACCTCCCGGACTATACATGAAAATGTCTGCATTTTCACTTTTTTTTCTCTATTCCAAAAGTTGAAATAAAATAAAATTAAAAAAAAAATCTCTAGTTTGAATCTTTTTTTTTCCAAAACTCGATAAATCAAAACTTTCATTATTCCAATGATTCTATCTTCCTTTAGGAATTATAGAGATCTTACTGAAAATATTTCGGTCATTCCTATGATAACTGCACACTTTGTTTTTTGACGTTTTTGAACATTTTTTGAAACGAAATATCTCAAAAACTATAGGAGATTGGATAAAAAATTTTTTAATAATTTTTGTTAAGAAATACTCTAACTTTATAAAAAAAAATTAAAAAGATTGAAATAAATTTGTTAAAACACTAACTTTTTTAGTTAAAGAAGTTTTTCTCAAAATATTTTCAATATGTATAACATCTTTTGTTTTTTTTTTTTTTTGATTTTCTTATATATTATTCCTCAATCAATCCTAAGAATGCATGCGCTTTCATATCGAAAGTTATGGCGGGAATTTCGATTTGAATGCAGATACATTCTTAGAATTGATTGAAAATAACATTACAAAAAAAAAAATTTTATGTCGAATTTTATGTTGAAAAAACATGGAGCGCGTCGTCAGTAAAAAGCTCGTAGTTTCCAAAGTTATGGCGGGAATTTCGATATCAAATCACATGCATTCTTAGGATTGATTGAGGAATAATATACCTATATACTGCCCTCAGAAGCGAAATGGGCGTATCTCAAAAAAATTCATATTCATGATTCTTACGGCATCGGATAGCATCTAATGAACTACGCCGAATGCCACTATCTTAGTTGAATCCTATAAAAAATTTCCTAAGAAAATGTCCTCTATCCCAATTTTACATGTATTTCAACAAATTGACATAAACAAAACATCAATTATCTCGAAACGCGATTTTGCGATTGTAATTTTTTGTTGTTTTTTGCACTAAAACTCAGTGGCGTAGCTAAGAGTTGAGGGGCCCACCCGCGAAAGTCTTAGTGAGGCCCCTTGAAACACTTTTTTTTATCTTCGATGAGTAAACACCGAATCGACCCCGTGCAGTTTTTTAATAATTAAATATGCAAACCTAAGAATCAACCCAGCTCAAACTATTTATTGATCGTTGAATCTGTAAACCCAAGTAATCGAAACGACCCAACTCGTGACATTCTTGCAATCCTAAGTAACCGAATCAACCCAGCTGGTACAATTGATTTGATCGTTGAATCTGCAAGCGTAAGAAACCGAGTTGATCCAACTGGTGCAGTTTGAGAGACAATAGGACCCTCTGCAAAATCATTTATGAGGCCTCCCCCAAGACTGACATCAGCGGTATTATCAGCTACTTTTTTAGCACTTTTTATCCACGAAGATAATTTCTGAGATGATTTTTGAGCATCCTCAACCCTTGATTTTTTTCTTTTCTTTTCTGAGCACCACTTAGGTATGAGCGTTTCATTTCACACGCGATTGTATTGTCGATTCTTGCACGATTTCCAATCGGTACTCAGTAGAAAGCAATCAACGTAATTTAGAGCTAAACACAGTTGGGATGTGCGATATAGTCCATATTTTTCCTATACGTTAATAGTGCGTAAGAAATTGATACTGGAAAATTTATCGCAGAGAAATAGAACAAATTCTATTTTTTGCTGATTTTTGACACAGAAGCTAAATCGCAAGTCCCAACGGTGTTTAGCTATTTAAAATAGAAGCGATTATAATAATACGAATTATGGTCAAAGCGCATTCAAAAGTGTGTGTATGAGTCTGTTTCAACACTCAGAGATTTTATAGAATTTTCTAATAAAGTGCTCGATAATAAAATGCGCATGCTTTTTATCGAACATTTAATGCCTCTAAAAAGCAGCTTCCGGAAGTATTTTCCCTATCCTGATTCTGGCAACAACTGGATCAGGGATCCATTCAACACAGATGTTAGTATTGCTAAGCAATTATCGACATTAGAGCAAGATATACTCATGGCTAACTCTCGCGATACTTCTTTGAAACTAAAGATCAATAAAATTTAACTAACTAACTTTTAGTTACTCCTAAAATTCGATTATTCTGCACTTGCAAATAAGGGCATCCAAAACTTGGTTCCGTTTTGTACAACGTATTTGTGTAAGCAGGCTTTTCGGTACTATTATATTTATTATATGTTACCTATTGCAAAAACAGCGTCTGCTTCTGAACCTAATGACTTTCGTCCTATTAGTATTTTGCCAGCATTAGGGAAAGTTCTCGAAAGGGTAATGTCAGATCAGATTACTAAGTATGTCACCTCATTTAAATTGCTATCTCCACTACAGTCTGGCTTTCGGGCTGGACACAGCTGCTCGACAGCTATTGTGAAAATTATTGATGACATGAGAATTGCGTATGATCAAGATTTTTTAACTGTTCTCTGCCTTATTGACTTTACGAAAGCTTTTGACTCTGTCAATCACATTCTTTTGTGTAAAAAATTGAAATATTATTTTAATTTTAGCTCTAGTGCTATTAGTTTAATATTCAGCTACTTAGGGGGTCGACTGCAGCGTGTTAAAGTAGGAAATAGATTCTCTACACTTAAATTCATTAATACAGGAGTTCCTCAAGGTTCAATTTTGGGTCCCCTTTTGTTTTCTATTTTTATTAATGATATTTTTTCTGTTTGCAATTACTCTACTGTACATGCTTATGCGGACGACATTCAACTCTACCTTTCTCGACCTATTGGATTGGTAGAAGACTTAAATTATAGACTGAATTCTGACCTGGACTCACTTAACAGATGGGCGGTATCCAATGCACTCCTTATAAATCCGTTGAAATCTAAAGCTCTCCCAATTTCTAGATGTGATATAAGTTCTTTAGACATTCCCCCATTGTTTATTGGAACAACCCAGCTTCCTTTTGTTGATAGAGCGAAGAATCTTGGCTTTATAGTAAACAGCAAACTTACCTGTATCGATCACGTTAACAACACGATAGGTAAAATTTATGGGATCTTACGATATCTACGGACCTCTTCTGAATTCACCCCCATTGATACTAGACGCAGACTTGTGCTGCAACTGATTATGCCCCTTATTAATTTTTTTGATGTTGTTTACAGCAGGCTTGACTCGCGGTCTCAACATAAACTGATGGTGGCATTTAACAATGCGGCAAGATATGTTTATGGTGTTCGTCGTTTTGACCACATCTCTGTAATAAGTAGAGGAATTCTTGGTTGTGGTTTGATGGAATATTTAAATATACGCAATATGCTATTTTTGCAAAAGCTTATTAATACTCAAGCCCCCAGATATCTTTACGATAAGCTACAATTTGCCCAATCAATTAGATCACTTCAATTAATAGTTCCTCGATTCAACTATCATAACAGCAGTAGATTCTTCTTTATTAGCGCCATTAGAATTTGGAATTCCTTGCCCATTGATTTAAAACAAGAAACTTTAAGAAGCAGCTTCAAACGTGCTATTTATAATTATTTCTCAGTTCATATCTAACTACTTAATGGTCTTTTATTCCTTTTTATTCATTTTTGTCTTTCTTCTCTATCACTTATTCAATCTTTTTCTTTTTCCTTTTTTTTTTTTTTTTTTTTTATTATTTAATATTATTAGTATATTATTCATTTTTATTAAGTTAAGATTTGAGAATTGTATTTATATGAGAATCTTATATTTATGATGAACTATTAAAGACTAAGTCTTATTGTTCAATGGAAATAGGAACAAATAAATTAAATTGAATTGAAAAAAAATTATATATACACCGAAAAAAAAGACCGTACTAAATTTGAAGAACTGCCTTCCTCCGATTTAGTGTAAAAATTTTCCTTAATCTAAGTTATTTTTCCTCATATTGATGAAAATATCGTCTCATTTAGTAATTGAGTCCTTTGAAATGAGTTCATGTTTCATTAAAGCAAGTCAACGCTCTTCCTCAAATATAGAGTTTGTGGTTTTAGTAAAACGTTCCTTTGAATTAGTAAATTTTTCTTTGGGAAGAATTTTTAAGGACAACTTGTTCCTCATTTGAGTAAAAACTTCCTCAATCTAATGGAATGTTTTGTTTAAGGAAATTCGTACCCAGTTTTAGTTAGTTTCTTCAAAAAATTTACTATAACGTAGGAAAATTTTCCTTAATAAATGAGTGGCAACACTCGCTGCTTTTCTCGCTGAAATTAATATCTATTCTTCTCGTAAGTATTAATTTTTTGCCTATATATTTATAGTTCTCTACTTGTTTTTTAAATAAAAAAATAAAAAACTTAACATCATTTTAGCATGTCTTAAAAATGCTGTCGGTGGCTGAGTTGGGTAAGATGAGCATCTTTGAACAGTGGCATGGCGCAGAACACAGGTTCAATTCTCTGATCGGGTGACAGGTAAAAAAAAATTTAAGTTCTTCTTTGAAGTTTTAAAAACGTATTACAATTAAAATAAGAATGACTGACAATAAGTAACCAACAAATAAGAAAATAGAGGAAATAGAAAATTAACAAATTTTTTTTTAAATCAACGAATTTATTTTAAGTAAATTTCTTTCATTTAAGGATACCTTCATCCTTAGAAAAAGTAAAATTTTCTTCAGTTTTATAACCTTGTCCTCACATTGAGTAAACTTTTCCTTATTTCAAAGCAGCAACATTTACTTGTACTAAGGAATCCAACTTACTTATTTTGAGGAACCCATGGCTTTAGCTCGTATTGAAGGACATTTTTTCCTTACATTTAGGCATTTTTCCTTAAACGGAGTAAGTTTTTTTTTCGGTGTAAAATCAACGTATAGTAACCAGCTTAATGTAGAAGCAGACCTGAGAATAAAACTTCCGAATATAGAGCCCGATATTGTGGATTTGGTTTCAAGAAAACAACATCATCCATCTCATTAAGTAAAAACTTTTACGGAAGAAAATATAACAATTTTCGCTTATAAAATAACCAATAGTCACCAAAAAATAATTTTCAGTTCAACCTTTATTATTATTATATTATTTATTAAAAAAGATATAAAAAAAAAACAAATTATTTTCTAGATTTCATTTCGACCAAGATATATTTGTCTGAGTTTAATGTACATATTTTGACTTGAAACTTTTTTAATTCTTTATATTTCCCCAATTTTTATTCATTTTGTATTTTAATTACATGAAAATCCTAATAAAAAATGTTCGCCTCTATAAATGCGCAAGATTTGTTAAAATGCAGAGAGATATATGGTATAAGTATCAATATTTATTAGAAAGTAGTGTCTGCATGCTTTCAAACTTTTGGATCTTCAAAAACTGGACATACATAACATACATTGTGTTGAAAAGACCTTTAAAAATCGGAAATTAAAGCAAAATAAAAATTCTTCGTTCCTTAACCTTGTCAGATATCCGGACATTTTATGTCTGGTTGAGTTTGACATCGATTGGCAAGCCTGAGTGTCTTTGTCATTATTGAGTCAGAAATTAAGCTTCGAACGACGTCAAATGTCTAGAGTTGGGATGGGGTCCGCAAAAAAAATTTAGCGCGATAAGGGGTCCTCGGACTACATAAGTTTAAGAACCCCTGGATTAGTGCATTACTTGACAAAACTGAAAAAATAGAAAATCTTTCCACGCTTATTTCTCAGCTTTTGGTTACCCGATCGATCTCAAAACTGATAGTTTCAGCACACTCTGCTCGATAAGTACTTTAATATGATACTTAATTTGTTGCTGTATCTATTTTAGATCCCAATTAAAAAAACAAGCGTTTAAAATTTTGCGTTACAAATTTTTCAAATGACTCCCACTAAAGAAGTTTCACTTCAAAAATTTGTACAAGTTGGGTCGATTCGGTTACTTTGGTTTGCAGATTTAATTATTTAACATTCATATTTCTTCGCGATAGCTCACGGGACCCCCTTAGGCTCGGGGCCTAACCCCCCGCGGGGTTTGCGGACGCTCAGCTACGCCTCTGCTAAAAATACTGAACATAAAAGCTCTAAAATACATATTAAATTTTACATTGTTCCAAAAACACAAATAAAGAAATTACTTCTCGGTGAGCAAACCGATATCTACATATAGCACTTGCAACTTCGTTCGTATCGCCAGAAAAGCTTTCAACGGAGCGCTCGTCAAGAAATGTGTAATATCAAAAAAGCTACAAAAGCAATTGCATGTGAAAGAGGAAAGAAGGTGTGTGTGCACTATGTTTTATGTTTTTGCTATGATTCTTAACTGGTCAATGCAGAAAATAAAATATGGTATGCTTGCACACGTCGGCTAACAAAGCTTACTGAAGCAATGACGTAGCGGTCATGGAAACTAGTATAAGCAGCTAGATGCCCATTTTTTGTTCCTTTAATGCATTTTGCGATTGTAATTTTTTGTTGTTTTTTGCACTAAAACTACAACATAAAAGCTCTGTAAAATACATATTATTTTACATTGCTCCAAAAACACACATAAAGAAAATCCTACTTCAATTTAGGGGACGGACTATAGGAGGGAGGTAGATTGACCCCCTTAAGGACTGAAAATTCTTAAGTTTTCCCTAACATGCCCATTCAATCAAGTTGGAAGCAAAAAGTACAAAATATTTACCCAGGGGTGGCTTTAGCTCTCTCGGATTATCCCTTATCAATAATATTAATTTGGTTCGGTATAAACGAACCATATTTGCAAATTAATATTAAAAAAAGGGAATTTCATTAGATTTATTTGATTATTTTTGAAATTATCACAAAAAACCTTTAAGAGGGGTGTTTTTTGTATTTTAGGGAGTTCTGCGAATATCTTACGATTTTGCGACCATAATTTTTGTAATTAGCGGTCCAAAGATCATATACAGTGGCTCACAGCTTATTTCATGCAGTGCATACTTTTAACTTCAATGCTCTGTAATTCTGAAACTAAGTGGAATATGAAAAAAAAGTTGATTTCATTTGAAAGAACAAAACAGTAGTTTAAAAAACATGTTTATTTAATGTAAAAATGTATTACCTGGAATTTTTATAATAAAAAATCTAAATATACTACTGAATTTCATGTCACAGCTTATTTCATGCAGAAATTGAAAAAACATTGTTTAAAATAATGATTTTATAATTTTAAATATGCAGTGTGGTAGACTCTTTGGTTTGGCATCGAAGGTGCAAATTTTTAATTAAGTGCCTTTTTTCGCTCGTTTTTGTTTGAAATGTTTTGTGTTCGGATATTTTTTTCCAAAATCACCGATAAATTCACAAGCACATTTAGGTCAGGTGACTATGCTGGCGGTGCCATCAAATAAGTGCACTTGTATATTAACCAAAATTGAACTATGCCCGCTTTCTATTTCGGGTTTTTATCTTGGCGAAACCGTAAATTTGTCTGCATGCCCAGATTTTCGGCACTCTGCAACAACTTGATACTTATAATCTGAAGACAGATATGCATACTCATGATATTTCCTATAAAAGCCAAATTTCCGGTACCAGCAGCTGACATGCAAGCCCAACCCATGGCACTGTTTTATATCGCGTGTATGTTCTCCTTGTTGTTTTTTTCTATTTGGCTTTCTGATTCAAATGAGTTGGATTTCGATTTTTTCACAAATATTACTGAATTCCTGTACTCAGTGGTCTTCAAAACATGTTATTTGGCGAAAATCAGACGGATAATCTAATTTTTAACTGATAAACGGGTTTTTCCGAACTACTCGCCAGTTAAAAGGCTTTTGCGTACAATGTTTTTATATATTTCCCATAATAAAATGTTATTACGAAAATAAGTATGCAAAATGCATGCAGTATTTGCAAAAAGTAATTTGGAATGTTGCTGTTGTTATTTGCTTTGAAAATAGTACCGTAGAATGGCTTGGCAATGATGAAAAAAAAAATTGACATTTTCATTTGGGGGAAAAAATCTCATGACCTCAAATGTGGTTTAACAAGCATTAAACTCATGTCATTTCTCTCTCATGTTAATACAAATCCACAATAAAATTTTAAGTTTAAAAAAGATTGGGGTTTTTGAAAAAATCAGCCTTGTTTTTTTTTTCATAAAAAGCGCTATAATACCGCCAATTTTCAACAACTTTCAAAATTTATTAAAGATTCTGACAGAGAATCAGAAGTTCTATTAGAATCAAAAGACCAAAATTAATTATTTTGATTTGGATGAAAAAGCGACTATTTTGAACCAATTTTCAGTAGTTTTTCAAGCTCTGACACTAAAACTTTAAATGGGCATAACTTCGTAAAAAATAATTTTTAATCAAATCGGGGGACGGTATATTCCCTTAATTACTTCGAAAAACAACATATTTAATCGGCAACCAATTCCGCAATTTGAAGTCACTCCGCATGGTTTGAGATGGATTTGGTCAAAAAAAAGTGTCGGTCGGATCTAGCTTCGTAGGTATAGTCATCGTAAGTGTTGGATATAACTTTTATAAAAGAGTATAAGTTGGGAACTCCTGAATAGATTTCCAAAATTAGAATACTATATGAATTGTAATTTAATAGGGCATAAAATCGACACATAAATATTAGAAGTTCATTGTACAGTTTTCGAGATATGACTATTTTTGTAAAACTTTGACATTTTTTTTTTTTATAAAAACCGTATTTCCAAAAAATGTATTAGTAACGTATAATTTTTTTAGTATCACAAAAAATCTCAATTCATTTGCTTTAAAATGATTTGTACCAATTTTCTTTCATATTGACCAATTTTTTACCGGAATGTAGAAAAATTAGTTCATAATTTTTTTTTTGAAAACTATACAATATATTTATGGACAACTACAGCGACGTAAACAGCAACATCGATAACAACAAGAATTACAAGAACAACAACTACCGAGCCGTGGTTGATGGCCGCCCACTTAACCTTACTCTTATAAAAAATGAAATCAAAAATGTCGACAGTACGAAACAATTCCAAGATGAAAAATTAATTTAAATACCATCGATAGTCTGTCATAAACCATCGATAGTCGCAATAGTGCAAGACTATCGATTTTATCGATAGTGCCATCGATAGTTTGCGAACTCTAGTTCTCAAGATATCGCGTAAGGACTATTTGCACCCATTTTTCAAAATGGCGGCCAAATGAGGGGGCTTTCAATCCCGAAAACCGAGTTTTATATTCACGCTGACCCCCCCTACACAACAGAAAAAATGCAAGGTCAATGTAACCAAGGTCAATGTAACCAGTGCCGGACTTCCGCCTAAGCCTACAAGGCCCCAGCCTAGGGGCCGAGCTAGACTAGTTGGCCCAGCCAACCTAGGGGGCCCAGCCAGCCTAGGGGGCCTAGAGGGCAGTCCCAGTCAGGGCGGTAAGTTGGCAGGCCCTTAAATAAGCATATGAATATAATAAGCAATGAACAAAAACTACAAAATACTCACAAATGATTAAGTTGCAGTTATGTTCTTTGTTCGATTCTTGCCAAGCTGCAATATCTTTCTTTGCTATTTTGCAATCATTGTACAATGTTTTTTCGGCAAAATTTTGTTATCGAAACTGAAACCAAATTTAACAGTATTAAAGATTCTTTCTCAGACAAGATGGTCTGCTCGAGCTGACGCCTGCCGAAGTCTATGTTCTTTCTGGGATGAGCTCATGGCAGCTCTTCAGAGAATTGCCAATGACTCAAATGAAAAACCATCTGCACGCTCTGAAGCTTCAGGTCTTTTGAATTCATTAGACTCGATGAAAACTTGCTTTTTGACACTTCTCTGGAATGACGTATAGGAAAAGTTCAAGAAAGTGAACAAGTCTCTTCAATCTGTCAATATCGACTTGGGTACTATCGCTGAGCTGTATCATTCTTTGGCAACGTATATAGAAGACTTAAGAGAACCCAGTACCTTTGATCGTTATGAGTCGAAAGCTTTGAAAAATCAGGTGAATGAGATGCAGAGGAAACGTAAGCGTAAAGACCAGTTCGATGAAGTCAAGGGAAACGAGACCGAACTCTCTAGCAAGACTTAGAGTTACTATTTATAGTGTCATTTTAGATAGACTTATTGCAGAACTACAGAGACGCGGATCTGCTTATAAAGAATTAAGTAAAAAGTTTGACTTTCTTACTAAACTTAATCGCTTGAAGTCTAAACACATCTGTGAAGGAGCCAGAAACCTAATAGCTTTTTATCCAGAGGATTTGGATACTACTTTGGAAAACGAGTGTCTGCACCTGCGAGCTCATTTGTCATTCAATGATGGAGTTATAAGGCTATCATCACTAAAGTTGTATAAATATTTACTAGAAAAAGGCTTTTTGGATATTTATCCAAACGTAGGAATTGCGCTCCGAATGCTATTGTGTACACCAGCGTCAAACTGCTCAGCAGCGTTGCCGTTTTAGCCTTTTTGAGGCTAGACTTAGCCTTTTTAAATTCCATTTAGCCTCGAAAATTTAATCTAGCCTCTAGCCTTTTTTTCAGCTTTTTCAAAAAATTCATTTAGCCTTTTTTTATATTTTGGCCTTTTTATCAAATGGAGTACCAAAAACCCAAAGTCTTAAAAATTTACCACTTTTATCGCGTTTAAAAATATCAAACACTATTTTTGGCACTTAGGCATCACCATACGCTATTTACACACATCAAATTTAGGGAGGAGGTGGCCCGGAAATTTGAAGTTTTATGATTTTTTATCGTCAAAAAATAAAAAAAATGTTTTGCATGAAAACAATTCGCATGTGAAATAATTTAGAGAATGCAAGTAAAAACTCTTTTGAATTTGGAGTCATTGAACACGTGGAAACATCGATTAAATCGATAATGAAAAAAAAAAATTCTCCACTTTTTGAAGTGAAACTTCTTTAGTGAGGGGTCATTTGAAAAATTAGGTGTGTAAGGCAGTTAGATTTCGAAGTTCTCATAAGTCACTTTACTGCCCAGAAAGCAGAAAAGCTCATTTATAGCAAAAGAAAATGAAATCGAACTCAGTAAAAGGCCAATGTTATAATTATGTAGGTATGTATATACATAATTGTGTGATTTTCAATTGTTCCAACATTGTTTGACAAAAAAATTTTGAAATTCATATAAAAAAGCATCGTATTGAGGACTGTAATTCTTATTTTTTGTAATCGCTCAAAACAACTTCATCTCGACTTATACACGGGAAAAACACCAGCTCAATTTTTGTTAAAAATTAATATCTGAATTAAAATCTGAAAACAAATATTACTCTTTTATAGTAATAAATAAAAAATCATTATGAAAAATTCTATTCTAGTTTCTAATTATTTTCATTTTACATTTTTTAATAAGTGCATATTAAAAATTATTTTCTTCATTTTAATTATCACCTAAAAACTTTGAAATTTTACAAAGAATTTATTAAATTTCAATAAATTGCGATATTAGAATTTTTACATATTTCATATTGTAATATATGATTCCCGCTTTATAATTTATAAAAAGTAGTTATAGAAAAATTATTTCATTATTAGTAGTTTTTATTTCTCTTTTGTTTTTAATTTGTACTCTGTTTGAGTTCTTAACATGTTCATGCAAAAAAATAAATATATAAGGCTTGCCAAACTCTTACTAATTGGCTTACAAGTAATGTGTTGAACAGAATTGGGATGGGGTCGGGAAAGCGGCAACGGAGACTCGCTAGCCGTCCCAATTTTGTTCAACACATTACTGATGAGTCTTCCTAGCAGAAGACTAGTATAACTAGCTTTAGCTCTATAGAGCCAAAACTCTATTGTAGAGTTTAATAACCCCACTTATGATTCAATTCAATAAAATTAAAAGATTACATAACTGATGTAAAAAATTTTAAAAATCAATTTTAGTTATTATTATTTCATCATAAGAACTTAAAAATGTACTTTTTAAAAAAAATTGTACAGTCCTTTTAAAATATAATAAATTATTACAGAAATTTTAATATCTACTTCGTAAAAATTAAAAACTTGCATTCGAGAAATTAATACCTGCTTAGATGCAATTTTTATATTACGATTAGTAATTTTTAATAGACACTCGAACCGTTTCTAAATTACTAAATTACCTACTAAATTTTCTTAAATTTTGATTAACATTTACAAAAATTTCGAGTTTCGTTTTTTCCGTGTACACGCTGTGGGTGATCATATTATTACAGCCACAACGTAAAAAACACATTTTTTCAACTCACACCATGATAAAAGCATAAAAGTAAAAAAAATGTCCAAATATCTATCTATCTATCTTTTATTGATAAAATAAAAATACAAGTTAGGTGTTCCTGTTAGTATTTATAGAACTAAAAATAATTATAGAGAAATATGTCAAAAACCAACGGCCTATTGTAACAATCATCTCTTTAGCTCTTCTATTCATACTTTATATGCATTCCAATCAATTTTTTTTAGATTTCTACACTTCTGTGCCACAGTTTATAAAACACTTCATGGATTGCCGCTCATTAGATTCCTGGAAATTATTCTATTTAGCAGCTCCAAAGGTTTTCTATAAGATTCAGGTCTGAATTGTTCCCATGCCTTTTCAAAACCTTAATTTGCTTATATTCCAGGTATTTCGTGATATTTTTTAGCTTTGATGCAAGGAGAGATTCATCCATAAACAAAAAGTCACCATTCCTCAACTTGGGGAAGCCTATTTGTGCCTAAGAACTTGAGAAATCGGTCTTGTCTTGTTTTGCCCTCTACAATTTACAAACGGTCAATACCTTTTCTGGTGTTTCACTCATTTTACTATATAGTAGGGTGTTTCAAAATACTCCTAATTCTGTTTTTACGCGAATTTGATTTAACGCGATTCAAAAAAAGTGTTGCGTTCTGTTTTTGCGTGAATTGATTTGATTTAACGCGATTTAAAAATACATGAGCTTGAAAATTAAGTTGAAATTCTGAGTGATGACAATGACATTCAAGTTTCTCAAAAAAGAATGCGCGTTTTATCAGAAAATAATACCGATTAAATAATGATTTACAATATTTTTTACCAGATTTTATTTTATTAAAATTAATTGTTTTTTTTTTTTGTTTTCTTATATGTATGTTGTATGAATTTTCTTTTTGATTAATTAATATTTTTATTGCATTTTTTCTTTTTTCTACGTAATTTATTAATAAACATATGTATTTTATAAACTACTTAAATGAAATAGGTCACAGCGCCTATAAAACCGTAAATTTTAGTACTTTTATGTTATTATTTTTGTAGATTTTTCAAATGTGGAGCCAATCCCCTACTTTTATATGGATACTGTATCTTTTTTTACGCGATTTTTTTTACGCGGATTTTTCAGGAACGTATCTATCGCGTAAAAACAGAATTAGGTGTAGCATCATATCTTAGAATTAAATGACGCACCCCTCACAATAAAAGGCCATTTAAAAACATGAATTTTGGAAAAAAGAAAAATTGTTTTTATACAAAACTAGAGGTCGCTACCAGAGATGGTAAAAATGTTCTTTTGTGAAATTCACTGAAAAATAGCATGTTTTTTATTTCAATTTGTTACACTATGATAGGTAAGTGCTTGTTTATATCTGGGTTACAAAGGTGGACCATTTTTACGTTACTTAAAATCAAAATTTAGAGTTTTAGCTGGATAATAAATTTTTTACAAGCAAAACTTTATTAAAAAAAAATTAAAAAAAAAAAATTTTGTGTGCAGTTATTAAAAGAATGACCGATATGTATACACTAGGGCGGTTCTTATTTGGATTTTTTGCTAAAATCAAATGCGACACCCCCCAATCGGTTCGAAATAGGATAAAAAAATTTAAAGAATAATTTAAAATTTTTATCTTTGACCCTTACTGACCCTATTTCAAAGTTAAATTTGATTTAAGCGAAAATCAAATGTGACGCTCCTCCGATCGATTCGAAACAAAATACAAAAATTTAAAATTTTTATTTTTAACAATTACTCACCCTATTTCAATGTGAAATTTTGAAATTTTGTAAATAACATATTGAATTAAAGGCAATTAATTGAGCTTTGTTAATACCGTAAAAAAATTACAAATTGTTAACACAGTTTTTAGAGAAAATAACGGTTATTTGAAAAAATTTTTAAAAACCGTTATAACACAAAATATATAGAACTAATTTCAAACTTTTATGTAACAATTTTATAGACTGTAAAATTAGCTGCTATAATGCATCAAAATATTTAAAATCTTTGAAGGAATTCCCAACGTATGCTGATTTTTAAAAAGCTATTATACGCACCCTTCCATGACTATAATTTAAAATTCAATACAACGGACCCAATATCGCGGAAACTCAATAACTTAATCCACCATATTGGGTCCGGCATCTTGAATTTTAAATTTCTGACCTGATTAGTATTCAGCGACCCCAGAAACTCCCGTATAACTAATTTGGTACAAATCGGTTGATTTTAAAAAAATAAGTCCAGCATCTTGGATCGGACATCTTGATTTTGTCAAATCTGGCCGCGGATTCGTGATCAGTGACCCTCAAGACCCCCGTATACCAAATTTGATGCAACTCGGTTCAATTTCAAAAATTTTGCTACCATATTGAATATTTGACCGCCATTTTGAATCCGCCATCTTGGATTCTGTCAACCTACCACAAAAGCTTTTTTTTTCCGAGCTACAATTAGAGCTAAGAAACGACCCGATTGGTTGTGAAATTTTAATTTTACAAGCTTCTATTGCTGGACACTCGACTTTTCTCCGGTTTCCGGCCGCCATATTGGATCCGCCATTTTGAATTTCTGAACAGGCCACACGGCTTTTAATAGATTTTCATCAGACGAACAAAATATATTTTTTTGTATCGGTCATTCTTTTAATAAACGCACACTTTGTTTCTTTTGATGTTCTTGAACATTTTTTGAAACCAAATATCTCAAAAACTATAGGAGATAGGATGAAAAACCATTTAATCATTTTTGTTAAGAAATACTATAACTTGATAAAAAAAATTAAAAAAATTTAAATAAATTTGTTTAAACATTAATTTTTTTAATTAAAAAAATTTTTCTGAAAATATTTTCAATATAACACCTTTTGTTTTTTTTTTGATTTATTTATATGTTATTCCTCAAGAATGCATGTGCTTTCATATCGAAATTCCCGCCATAACTTTGGAAACTACGATTATTTTACTGATGACGCGCATCATGTTTTTTCAACTTAAAATTCGACACAAATTTTTTTTTTTTGTTTTTTTTTTGTAATGTTATTTTCAATCAATCCTAAGAATGAGCCTGCATTCAAATCAAAATTCTCTCCATAGCTTTGGAAAATATGAGCTTTTCATGAAGGCGCGTATCAGTCTAATTGTATGAATTGTATCATATTTTCCAAAGTTTTGTCGGGAATTTGAATGCAGATACATTCTTAGGATTGATTGCAAATAACATTACAAAGGAAAAAAAAACAAACAAATTTTTATGTCGAATTTTATGTTGAAAAAAACATGGTGTGCGTCATCAGTAAAAAATTCGTAGTTTCTAAAGTTATGGCGGGAATTTCGATATCAAAGCACTTGAATTCTTAGGATTGATTGAGGAATAACATATAAAAAAGTCAAAAAAAACAAAAGGTGTTATATTGAAAATATTTTGAGAAAAATGTTTTTAATTAAAAAAATTAATGTTTAAACAAATTTATTTAAATTTTTTTTAATTTTTTTTATAAATTTATAGTATTTCTAATTAAAAATGATTAAATTGTTTTTCATCCTATCTCCTATAGTTCTTGAGATATTTGGTTTCAAAAAATGTTCAAAAACGTCAAAAAAACAAAGTGTGCGTTTATTAAAAGAATGACCGATATGTGTAAATAAGTAAACATTAGGGGAAGTTTTTATTTTAATGAACACTTTTGTAACTGATTTGTTCAGAAGACTTGAAAATGTTTTTAAAAATATTTATTAGTATTTAATATGGCCACGTTTGGCTTTAATCACAAGCTGTATTCTTTTAAGCGTACTACCTATCACTCCTGGTTAACCAGCGCACAGTGGCGCATTCTGACATTTCTCGTTGCAAAAATCATAACTTCTGAACGAATTGAGATATCTCTATGATATTTTTTGTTATGGACAGAAAAATAATACAGCTTTGCACAAAATTTTATTGGAATTGATTATAGGAATCCTATGGTATTCATGGGCAAAGTTAGATTTTCTAATATATGTACAAATTATGAATATGAAGTTCTCCATATGAGTGTTTTTTTTGAAAAAAAAATTATTAAAACCATGAATTATGATTGTTTTACACAAATCCATAGTTAATTAAAATTTTTAAAGGTCAAAATTTTTTTCTACACTGAAAACAAAATTTTTCCAAAACTTTAAAAACACCGGAAATGAAAATTTTTTGATCTTCTAAACGAATTGAGGTATCTCAATATTTTTTTTTCTATAGACTAAAAACTAAAACAGCTCTAACATTTCAAATTTTCATTTAAATAGATGTACAGGACGCTAAAAACGAAATTTTCAGTATAACTTTATTTATTTTTATTTTATAGCTTTATTTATTTTATTTATTTATTTATTCGGACATGCCTTCATGATGAAATCTTCGGATCTGAATGCTGCTCCGAAATCTATGATGAACTTTTGAATATTTCATACATATATGATATGATTTGAAATAGACATTTTTACAGGTGCTTCTTTATAGGACAAAGTGAAACGCTCTGTTTTCAGCTTTTTGAAGAACTGATAGAAAAACTTATAGAATATTACTATTTTTCATACCATCCAAATGAATATATTTCTTTTCATTTTCCTTGAAATAAGTTGAAAGAAATCATAAAATTTTTGCTACACCATATATAACTTTTGAAATTACCTTCCTTAGGTAAACGAATTCTTTAAGCTTTTCTACTTGTTAAAGAATGCATAATATTCTTATTGCCCCTGATATGGACTACGTACGCACTCATTACGTGTCGAGTTTTTAATTTTATTTTACCTGTGGAATCATAGCCTGTATAAAAAACAAGCCTAGAACAATAAACCCCTTTAACTTTATTTTTTTACCTGCTGTGTAAATCATTATTAGAATATTTTCACTTATTGCCTAATAAAAAATGTGAACTTCTGGAATATATTCGTGGCACCCTATTAATTGAGGGTGGCATAACAAGAAAAAAAGTTTACAATGTTGATTGTTATATTATTTGTGTGCTTACAATAAAAAAATAATCCAAATATTCCAATCCGTTCAGTTATTTTGAACTATATCATCAAAAATGCCAGAAGACGCACAATGCAAGTTCAATTGCAAGAGCATGAAAAAAGTCACAGGTTTCTTGATAAAAGTCGTTCTTTGCTCATTTTCCCGACATTTCCCGACAATATAAATTTTTGCATTGTGTTAAGAAGTGTTCAAAGAATTTATTTTTTGCAGTCGGATCTTGAACTTTTGCGATATTTTTTTTGAAAGTCCATTCGAAGTTGAAAAAATGGGTAAAAACAGTGTTTCGGAAAAGTGCAGTCACCTCCTACATTAAAAAAAAAATCATTTTTTTTAGTGTAAGTTGATAGTACAAAAACCGCTTATATTATATATGTAAAAAAAATAACATTTCTTTCATAACTTGCAGAAAAATTACCTCAACTTTGACCTGCTCTACAAAGCGAACCATTTCTTCAAATAAGTTAAAATTTTACATTTGCGAGTTTAAAGTAATTGTTTATCAAACTGTTTATCAAACTGCATCGAATTTCCACCACACCAAAATTGATTTTCGTAACCACTTTTTAGAAAGTGCGCCACTGTGCAGCGTCTATAGATCTTCCAGGCTTGGAGGTACCAAGGGAATTAGTTAGGACTCCTGCGGCGAATCGATGGTATAATGAATAATATAGATACTAATACCTTCTTTATGCAAGATAAAGACCCGAAGCATAAAGCTAAAGTCACAATGAAATGGCTTAGTGACAACGGAATTTCTTGTTTGGATTGGCCTGCGCAAAGCCCAGATCTCAATCCAATAGAGAATCTGTAGAATATTCTCAAGAAAAAAATTATAACGCGAAAGTTGGTTCCTCAAAGCCTGGAAGATCTATGAACGAAGGTTAACCAGGAGTGAGCCAGCATAAGCCCCTAAACGTTGGAAAATTTGATAGGTAGTACGCTTAAAAGAATACAGCTTGTGATTGAAGCCAAAGGTGGCCATATTAGATACTAATAAATATTTTTAAAAACATTTTTAAGTCTTCTGAACAAATCAGTTACAAAAATGTTCATTAAAATAAAAACTTCCCCTAATGTTTACTTATTTACACACATACTATTTTTTTTAATTTTTAATGGTATATGAGGAATTCTTTCAAAATTCTGGTTTTACGCCATCACAAACATCGAAAATTAAAGATTGAGAGCACACATCTGAAACCACTTTTAATCTATAGTTTGGACGTTTCTAAACAAACTGACCTAAATGACACCCAAAATTTGAGGGGGGAATACCCCATTTGCTCCTTCCTCATTTTCCGCTTCACCGACTAGTATAATTGAAAACTTAATTCCTCTTAAAGTTGTTAACATAAAATTATAAAATTTGGTACACATGTTGACAATTGATTGCACTTTCTATTCATGATAAAAAAAAAAATCTAATAATTTTATTTTCCCATATGTTTACAACTTTTAAATAAACAATTGATGATAATTTTGTCTTCCCAATACGCAAAAATAAATCCCATGTGCGCCATGCATTTGAACATAAAATACGCAATTGCGTTTGCAAAACAAACAAACAAAAACAAACGCATGGGATTTTGTCGCATATCGTTTGATATAAAATTTTTTTATTGAAATGAGTGACGGCACACTTAATTTTTTTACATATATTCAATCTTCAATATTCAAGGCTCACCACAAAAAAAAATTTATTTTTGCGTATTGGGAAGACAAAATTATCATCAATTGTTTATTTAAAAGTTATAAACAAATGGGAAAATAAAATTATTAAATTTTTTTTTTATCATGAATAGAAAGTGCAATCAATTGTCAACATGTGTACCAAATTTTATAATTTTATGTTGACAACTTTAAGAGGAATTAAGTTTTCAATTATAATAGTCGGTGAAGGGGAAAATGATGAAGGGGCAAATGGGGTGTTCCCCCATCAAATTTTGGGTGTAAGTCAGTTTGTTTAGAAACGTTCAAACTATAGATTAAAAGTGGTTTCAGATGTGTGCTCTCAATCTTAAATTTTCGATGTTTGTGATCGCGTTAAAATAGAATTTTTAAATTCCTCATATGTGCATTTCCACAGCCATCGGCATTTTAGCTGGCCTCGTTTTCGATTTTTTTATTTTTTTGAGCACATCCTTCAGAGGTTTTTCTTGAAGCTAAGATTGTCTTGAATCAATATTCAAGGTCGAACAATTAAAATTCAGATAGCTATTTTTTTAAATTGCGTTTAAAGTGAGATATATGTGTAACTTTTTATATACGGGTCGCTTCAAGCAAGATCAAGATCGGAAACAATTGTCAACTAAATCTGACAATGCACAGTTATTATTCAGTGTCCAGAAAATCCAAAAAATTGATCCGCAAAATCGTGCCTGATCATTTACTTGTTTTGTGGCCATTTTAAGGTAAGCACTTTTACCGATAATGTTAATAAAGTCATAAAGCGAACCGTATACAGTAGAGTGATTCAATTTTTTTTTTGTTTCAAACAGGTTAAATAGTTGCAGGGGCATGAAAGAAAAATTCTGATGCAATTTGAGCTCATAATATTAATATTTACTGGTGGCTCATCGAGCTTTTCTGTTTTTCATACGATTTGTATGGGGAAAAATGCCTTACTAGACATTTGTCTCTATATCTCGAGAAAAAAAAAATGTGCATGTAAATGTACGGGACCTTGCCCATTGGAAAGAGCATAAAATTTCCTATTAAAAAAATTTAGACGTTTTTTTGGGAAGCTGACACTTCGTCAGTTAATCAGCTTTAAGCTCGGCAGCCGACGACAACGTGAGCAAAAAGGCTTCCATGTTAATTTTAAGCTTCGCTTAAGACTACAAGTGCTGTTAACGTGCTGTGTTTTTGAATTTTTTTATGAATTTCGGTTACGCTCAAAGGGCAGAAAGTTAATACTGTGAATTTTTGCAAGTGAATAATTACTTAAATATTTCCAAAATAAGGGCTAAATCAAATTATTTGATTGGCACTTTCAATGAAAACTTTGCTGGACTTAAATTACCGACTGTACAGGTGGTTATGTCTGTATTTTTTTATAATCATAAAGTGCTGAACTTAACTTTCAAGAAAAGTGCTACAACCACAATAAATCTTGAAAAAAAAAGTGGTTCCAAGCTAAAATACCTACTTGTGGGACAGATCGTGTAATTAGAAAAGTGATGCAATTACATGCTTCTTGGAAACATTCACTCCTATCATGAATAAACATTCCTTCGAAATTTTTCTCCAATTCCCTGTTTTGCAATCGTGGAAATTTTTGGGGAAGGAGAAAAAATTCCCTGGAAAATAAGCTATCGGCAATAATATTTGAGGGAGAATTTTTGACGTTTTTCGCAAGTTTTTTTTCTCCAACTTTGTAGTAAGAAACTGAATGAGGAAAAAAGCAATGTAAGCAATATTTTGTAATTTTATTTGATAAAAAGATTTTTTTAACATATATACAAGATCTAACAAATAAAGAGCAATTATAGATATTGGTCCAATTCGAATGTCGCCAAATGCTCTACAGAAAGGAATAGACGGCAAACTATGAAGCTATGCTATTCTATTCTCTATTTTAGGTTATTTTTTTTTTGGTATTGTAAATAAAATTTCACAATTTTTCTGCACATATTTTTTGTAATTATTTGAATTTATCCTTTGCATTTCATTTTTATTTATAAACTTGTTCAGCTGACAGAAAAGCTAACCTCAAATATGCAAAATCACAGTTGCATTACTGGCTGATTGGAAGTAATTAGAAATATTTTGGCAGCACTGACTAGATATGAAGTTTTCCAATCCGAAATTATTCATGATTGCAAAAGTTTGCTCTCAGGAAAAAAAAAATCCGAAGGAACTCTGTTCATGATAGGGGTGATTTACTTAAAAATCGTAATCGTCGACATTCTGTTGCACAAAGCGAAAAAAAGTAATGTTCACACAAAATCTGAAAAAATTATTCGATATTTCTATGTCGGGTGTAGAAAAATTGCTCGATGATGATAAAAAGCTGTTCCTAAATTCTCAAAGGAAATCAAATCGATATGGTTTCATCGATGAAAAAGAGTCGAACAATTCATCAGAAGAAGATAATAATGTAGTAATAGATGTGGCTAAAGTTGGTGAGATTTATTTTATTTTTTTAAGATTATGTCCAGGGTATTTCTTAATTGAAAATAAGCTTAGATATTTTTATAAAATGTTCCATTTTCTATATATTGTTTGAGTTTTGGTTTTCCAATTGACTCTGTTGAACCCAATTACAAATGTTTCCATAAAAAGAATTGAATTTGTAATGCAAATTCAAATTTTTAAGCTATCAGAGTCGAGACTGGGAAAGAAATACTTTTAATGGATAGCTTTTCTTGTCTACCATTTTTCGTGCTCAATTTTCTACATAAATATCTTAACTTCCAGACAAGAATAAATCTGTGAACTACTCGGAAATTTTATTAACACAGCCACCATCTGTACTAACGTCCATTTGGCAGCCAAAAACTGTGCCAGACATTGAAAATTATTTTGGGCAACTATTTCCAGTAGAAAAAATTGATATTATGACTCCAGAACTGGCTGCTGCACTTGACCGGGCAAATGTAAGTAGTAGAAATGCTACTTTTATTTTGGCTGCAGCTTACAAAAATATAGGGATAGATATCTCAAAATTAAATTTGAGTTATAGTACGATTCATCGCAGCCATATCGAAGCAAGAACAAATATTGCTGAAGGATTGAGGGATGAATTTAGAAATGAAGATCGTTTCGTCGTTCATTGGGACGGTAAAATACTTGATGACATTGTCAATAAAAAATCTGTAGACAGACTTCCAGTTATTTTATCTGTATGTGGCATTGATCAGTTGTTTGGAGTTCCAAAAATTGATAGTGGAACGGCGAAAAATCAAGCTTCTGCCATCATTTCAACACTCAATCACTGGAATGTACATAGTTCCATACGTTAAAGCAATGTGTTTTGACACAACAGCTGTTAACACTGGTACGTGGTTTCATTCAAATTTAAGTAAAATTCAATATTTTATGATTTTTGTAAGCGTTCAAAAGTTAACATTATATTTTCTACCTTTTTTTCGTGAAATTTTACACATTTATTTGTCGCTCGTTTAACAGGCAAACATAATAGCACGTGCGCTTTAATAGAAAAAACATTGAATCGGGAACTGATTTATTTACCGTGTCGTCATCACATATTTGAAATCATATTAAGAGCTGCATTTGAAATATATTGGAAAAATTCAACTGGTCCTACTGTATCAATATTTTCAAGATTTAAGAGCAATTGGGAAAATATTGACCAAACGCAATATAAAAGTGGAATTTCCGACGAAATTGTCGCCAAGATATTGGCAGAAAAGAAACTAAAAATAATAACATTTATTCGTCATTGTTTACAGGTACAGAATAGTTTCAATGCAAACTGGTTCGTGTGTTAATAATTTTATATTCTAATAGATGCCTCACTGTAGAGATGACTACAAAGAACTGTTGGAATTATCTTTGATATTTCTAGATGATTGTCCAATAAAAAGAATGTATTTCAAGCGTCCCGGGGCTACCCATCATGCCAGATGGATGGCAAAAGCGATTTACATGCTAAAAATATTTATTTTTAGAGACCAGTTTTTGCTCACAGCCAAAGAAGTTCAAGGTTCACGTAAAGTTTGTATTTTTATCATTTTGTTTTACATCAAATCATGGTTCACTTCTTCCTCTGCTATTTTGGCGCCAAATAATGATCTGGAATTGATGATTGATTTAATTTCATATAAAAATAATAACTTATTTGTTTCACAAGCCATTTGTAAAAAATTAACAGGTCATTTATGGTATTTAAATGAAGTGCTAGCCACTCTTTCTTTATTTGATGAAAATATTCCAATTACAATAAAAGAAAAAATGGTAAAGGCTATAAAAAATCGTGACGGCAGTCGCAAAGTAGATAAAAGATGTGAAATAAATGATACAGATATTAATCAAATGTTGCAAAAAGATATCAGTGATTTTGTTTCTAAAAATTCATTGACCTTATTTAAAACATTTGATTTGCCTTACGATTTTCACAAATTATGTGGCTGAACGTGGCATTGCCCTCATAGAAGAGTACAATCAATGTTTAACAAAAGATGAACAGCGATTCCAATATTTATTACAAGTAGTTCAAGATCATAGAAAATCGTTTCCAAATTGTAACAAAGCCTCGCTTCTATAACTGGTACGTGTTCAAATTTTGTATTTTTTACTTTAAATAAAAAAAATAATCATAATAGATCACCAATCTTTCATTTATATTAATTTAAGTATATTATGTCCAGCAAAGTTTTCATTGAAAGTGCCAATCAAATAATTTGATTTATCCATTATTTTGGAAATACAGTAGGTAACGGATATAAGAAAGTCAAAAAATCCCGGAAATTTCTTTCTTAAATCAGTTTTTTCTTATAGAAGTACCACGTTTATAAGAAAAATATTTCTTATATACGTACTACTGATATAAGAAACTTTATTTCTTATATCTGTGCCGCACAAAAATCAGCTGTGAGTAATAAGTGCTCTCAGCAACTGCAATCGTGACACTTGTTCGTTCAATTTTGATCGAACAATGATGACACAAAGAAAGCGCGTTTACATCTGTCACTTATGTAGTATGTTCAATTTTGACCAAAGAACGAAAATTATGATTTGAAAAAATTTCTTTTAAGCGTTATTTTTTTCTTAAGATTTTTCATATAGGTGCTTGGAAAAAGCTTTCTTTTATGCGTTTTTTTCTTATAAGAACTTTCTTATATAGATTGCTTTTTACCTCAAAACTATTGGGATAAAACGCGGTGCTTTCGAAAATGTTTCTTATAAGCGTTCCTTTCTTATAAGAATTGTGCTTATATCCGTTACCTACTGTATTTAAGTAATTATTCACTTGCAAAAATTCACAGTATTAACTTTCTGCCCTTTGAGCGTAACCGAAATTCATAAAAAAATTCAAAAACACAGCACGTTAACAGCACGTGCAGTCTTAAGCGAAGCTTAAAATCAACATGGAAGCCTTCTTGCTCACGTTGTCCTCGGCTGCCGAGCTTAAAGCTGATTAACTGACGAAGTGTCAGCTTCACAAAAAAACGTCTAAATTTTTTTAATAGGAAATTTTATGCTCTTTCCAATGGGCTAGGTCCCGTTAATGTACATTCGAGATATAGAGACAAATTTCTAGTAAGGCATTTTTCCCCATACAAATCGTATGATAAACAAAAAAGCTCGATGAGCCACCAGTAAATATTAATATTATGAGCTCAAATTGCATCAAAATTTTTCTTTCATGCCCCTGCAACTATTTAACCTGTTTGAAACAAAAAAAAAAAAATTTGAATCACCCTACTGTATACGGTTCGCTTTATGATTTTATTAACATTATCGGTAAAAGTGTTTACTTTAAAATGGCCATAAAACAAGTAAATGATCAGGCACGATTTTGCGGATCAATTTTTTGGATTTTCTGGACACTGAATAATAATTGTGCATTGTCAGATTTAGTTGACAATTGTTTCCGATCTTGATCTTGCTTGAAGCGACCCGTGTATAAAAAGTTACACATATTTCTTACTTTAAACGCAATTTAAAAAAATAGCTGTCTGAATTTTAATTGTTTGACCTTGAATATTGATTCAAGACAATCTTAGCTTCAAGAAAAATCATCTCTGAAGGATGTGCTCAAAAAAATAAAAAAATCGAAAACGAGGCCAGCTAAAATGCCGATGGATGTGGAAATGCACATATAGCAAGGGAACAATACTTTAAGTTGTTGTGTACTTACTTTTATAAAATTGTGTTTGTATACAAAAATAAAACGAAATAATTGAAGAAATGATTTTTTATGAAGGGTTTTGTAAGTCAATGTATATTGAGAAATTTTATCACTTATATTGAGTAAAAATTAAAAAATAAAAAAACTTATTTAACAACAACAAAACAATAACAAATGAAATGAAATACATAACCCAGAATATAAAAAAAATATACAAATAATTTAAAAATTTTTTTTTTATAAAAAATACCAACAATAAATGCTATTCACAATTGAAAAACATTGCCTTATTTCTGTTGTTGTTGTTGCTATTTTAACCCAACTCTAGAATGCCATACGCACGAATTTGTCACTGCATAAATGTTTTGTACGTTATGAGGACGATTTCGGTTCCTTTTGGATGGTGGACGATAGTGAATTTGTTAAGCGGCGCCATTTATCACGCGGACGTCCACGGAAGTACGAGCCATCGTCATCATCACCAACAAACAACAACAGCAGCAGCAGCAACATGCAACATAGTAATTGCAGTGATGCGGACAGCTTTCAAAATTGCTGTACAGAACAGCAACAACATCGACAACATCGAAAGCTGAAAGATAATGACATTTTCAAAAGCAGCATTAAAAATAACAACAACAATGCATTACACAGTAAAAACATTAACAGCAATGGCAATCATTCCGATAGTAGCGGTAATTTAGTTGGCAGACATCACCATCCTAATAATAATAATTTTGATAAAGGCGCTGGTAAAGATGACAATGTTGATGGTGCTGTTAATTCCATTGATGTTGCTAACAGTCCCAGTGGATATTTAACGTGCAATTATGAACCGCAGTAAGAATATTAGACACATACAGGATATCACGTTTCAAGTGTTATTGAACATAATGAAAAGAGTATCTTGAAAAAAAAGAATATACAGTGTGCACCATGCTAATTTCCATAGGCCAATATCTCGAGAGCTAAGTAAGATACTGATAAATCTGTGGCCACAAGGAATACCAGCTAAATTTGGTATATGTATAAGTCATATGAATCTTCACATAAGTTGTGTTGTTTCGCCTTGTCATCAAATATCGAGTTTAGCTGTTATTCCTTGTGGCCACAGAAATGTTTTAGGCAAAAGTTATAAGATTTCTAAGGGAACAAATAACAGTGAACCTACCTTGGTCACTTGAAATCACTTTTCGAGCTCAACTGTGATTTTTTTATATACAGTGGCTCACAGCTTATTTCATGCAGTGCATACTTTTAACTTCAATGCTCTGTAATTTTGAAACTAAGTGGAATATGAAAAAATGATGTCATTTGAAAGAACAAAAACTGTAGTTTAAAAAACATGTTTATTTAATGTAAAAATGTATTACCTGGAAAACATTCCAAACAAAAACGACCGAAAAAAGGCACTAAAAATTGAGTGGCGCTATATTCGCTATATGCCAATAAAAAATTTGCACCTTCGATGCCAAACCGTCTTTAAGCTGTAGTTGACCAAAGAGTCTACCACACTGCATATTTAAAATTATAAAATCATTATTTTAAACAATGTTTTTTTCAATTTATACATGTCTGCATGAAATAAGCTGTGACATGAAATTCAGTAGTATATTTCGATTTTCTATTACAAAAATTCCTGTTAATATATTTTTATTATAAATAAACATTTTTTTTAAGCTACAATTTTTTTCTTTAAAATGTTATCAAAGTTTTTCTCATATTCCACTTAGTTTCAAAATTACAGAGCATAAATGCACTGCATGAAATAAGCTGTGAGCCACTGTAGACACCTATTGTAGGTTTGTATTCTATGAGAACAAAACTAGTAAGGGCTTTATCTTCGGCCAGGCCGAAACTCACATTCCCTACACTGCATTGAAAGTACTTTTTAAGGGGGCAGGGTAGTCACGGCCGTGAAAACTAGAGTATTTTCAATAAGTTTTTTTTGGTATTAATTTAATTTATTTAATAAAAGTGATACAATGGAATTATTACATTATGTTTTAACTTCTCTTGACGAAAGTTTTAAAAAAAAATATTAAAAATAAAAAAGCTATAGGTGGCTGTGTTGGACCCTGTCTCATACAGAGTGTCTTGCGGTGACCATCACAAATCCTTGGAAAATCTTCTAAAATCAATCGGATAGGAAAAATTAGTTAGTTAAATAAATAATCTAGTGCCTGATCGAAGATTTTTTTTTTTAAAATCAACAAAATGGCCGCCTCAGGAATATTTACCTACAGATTTTCGGTAAAAAAACCAACAGTTAATTGTTCATAAAAAATCAATTTTGAAAAAAAAAGAATCCTTCGATCAGGCACTAGCTTTTTATGTTTTCAAAAACTGTGTAAATTTCATTGAAATCTATCGAGTGGTTTTCGAGTTACAGTGGTTACCGGTTCCGAAAACACAGTTTTGAGAAAAACGCATTTAAAGTTTTACACTCGGAACTCTTACTACCGAGAGCCCTTTGGTTATTGCCGAATAACTCCAAAAGTAATTGTCGGATTGACTTCAAACCTTCAGGATATATTTTTCATTATACTTTAAGAAAATGCAAAAAAAATCGATTTCTCAAAAATCATGACTGCCCCTGCCCCCTTAAATAAATGTTATAAATAGGTAGAAGAGGTTAAATAAGTCGAAAATAATGAAAAAAAAATAATATAGAATATATTCGGAAAAGTTAAAAGGTTGAAAGAATCAAAAGAATATGGAAAATATTTAAAAAAAATAGAATAGCAATGAAAAGACGAAATATGTTACGCCCACTTCTCCAATTCCGCCTACTTTGGGATCAAAAAATTATATTCGCGATTGACACACGCATACAAAATTTTAGCACAATAGCTTGTACAGTTTGCGATTTATGCCGTGATTAGTTTTGAAGTTTAGGGCGGTGACACACACACTGTCCGATTTTTATCCAGAAATATCTTTCCAAAAGCAAACCTCTTACACCAAATTTCAGTATGATTGCTCACATATTTCGGTAGATATACCACTTAGTGAATTTAAATTGTATGGTAGGTGCCACGCCCATTGGCGCTATTTCGGCCGCTTTTGGTTCAGATGTGCCTTATAGCATGTAAACCACTTACATGAAATTTGATACCAATTGCTGGAATAGTTCAATTAAAATATCGCTTGCAATTTTATGTTAATATAAGTGGTGCCAGACCTACTAATGCAATCGCGTCGAAATTCGTTTAATTTTAAAGCTTGTAGTAACTGACATCTATACACCAAATTGTATGAAGATTACTCCCATGGTACACTACATTAAACATTTTTTGCTTACGTGGGAATTGCCACGCCCACTGGCACTATTGTGCTAAAATTTTGCAATAAGATACCCTTTAGCAAGTATATCTGCCATATTAAATTTCATAACGATTACGTTGTTAGTTTTCTTATTATAACGGTTATAAATATTGCACTTCAACGAGTTTTTCCAGTATACTGACTTAGCTTGTATTGATGACTGCTTTCAGTGGTATCATTCCTAAAATTTTCATGAAAATTGTATGTGGCAATTTTGAGTTATTCGGAATTGTTAAAAAGTATCACGCCCACTTTTCCAATTCCGCGCACTCTAAATACAATTCGAAATATATATGATTTGTATCCGTGTACCAAATTGCATCACAATATCTTGCACGGTTTAAGAGTTATGGCGTTATAAAAGTTAAAATTTAGGGCTGTGCCACGCCCCTTTAAGAGCCTTTGCGAATTTAAAACCTAGCCCAATCTTAATTTTATTTACATTTTGAACTTTTTTCAAAATGGGCTGAGGTATATTTTCATAGAGTATGGGTGTATAGGCGTGGTCATGGCCCGACTTTGCCCATTTTTATATGCTAGCAGCTTACAAGAAGGTGTGACCTGTGTACCAAATTTTCCCGTAAACGTGATTTCAACAGACAGACGGAGATAGCTATATCGACTTGGTGACGCTGATCAATAATATATGTATATACTTTTCTATACCTACCACGCTCCCTTCCATGCGTTACAAACGGAATGACAAAGTGAATATACCCTCTGTGTAGGGTATAAAGATATTTTTTGTGAGAACAATTTTTCTTTAGTACATAAATTTATTAATGAAAATGTCAATTCAAAGAAATCTCAGTTGACCTCAAATTGTCCTTGACAATTGGTGTTAAGCTCAAAAACTTATTCAGCTATGTAAGGTAAAATGGAACACCCAGTATAATTAAATAAATGAGGAGTTAACAATTAAAAATTGATATGCCAAATAAAGAGAGAGAGAGAGTTTTCCTATATAAAAATTATTTCTTGGCTGACGCTCGCTACTTTCTGCGTACTAATAGCACAGACTATGCTAAAAGTCCGGGAGGTAGCGTTACATTTTTTGGAGCAATTTCCACTCACATAATTTTTTTTTTTTTTTGCAAATGTTAGTTTAAGTACAGCTGTTACTCGAAATAAGCGTTAGTCGCCGGAATCGTGGTGGGGTATGGTTGCGAGAGGCTCGGAAAGTAAGCCACAACTAGAAAAATATGTTAGAATCAATGTTGTAGAGCAGAAAAAACCACAACGATTTCATGTACGAAAAATCTCCAAACAATAATATTTGTGCCACTTTTCATCGTTTTAAAGTTTTTAATTTTGAGCAAAAAAAATTATTTTGCGCGAAAAATGTGGCTTACAGATTTTACGAATATTGTTAATTTAACACTTTCAATAAAAACCGTATCTTTTCGAAAATAGAGATTGTCATTAGTAATTTTAAAGCTATGAAAAGTGGGTCAAAAATTTGGTCGTTTGGGGATTTTTCGTACATAAAATTGTTGTGGCTTTCTCTGCTCTACAACATTGATCTTAACATATTTTTCTGCCTGTGACTTACTTTTCGAGTTATTGCGCAAAATTTTTTTTGACGGCCTCTCACAACCAGGCCCAACACGATTCAGGCGACTGACGCTTATTTCGAGTAACAGTTATACTTAAACTGTCGTTTGCAAAAAAAAAACATTATATGGGAGAGAATTGCTTCGAAAAATACATCGCTACCTCCCGGACTGTCAGGTGCATCCACTATTTGTTTGTAAGAAATTTTTTAAAAATAGTTTTCACGTTTCCATATCTGGCGGACAAGATGCTCTGCGATTGCACACATAAATACTTATATGTACCTTATGATCAAAAAAGAACCGGAATTTTATTAAAAAATGCAAAATTTCAATTTTTAATAATTTTCTTTATTATCGCCTTCAAAGTACTCTCCTCCTGCGGCAATGCATGCATCCCAACGCTTGGTCCAATTTTCCATACAAGTTTTATAGGCCGCCGAAGGTATGGCCTTCAGTTCACGCAGCGAATTCTCTTTTATGGCCTCTATGGTCTCAAAACGCGTTCTCCGCAATGGCAATTTGAGTCTGGGGAAGAGGAAAAAGTCACACGGGGCCATATCTGGAGGGTACGGTGCTTGGTTGATGATATTGGTTGAGTTTTTGGCCAAAAACTGCGACACAACCAACGCTGTGTGAGCCGGCGCATTATCGTGGTGTAAAATCCATGAGTTTTCCTTCCATAAGTCTGGCCTTTTTTTGCGAATGGCCTCACGCAAACGACGCATAACGGCCAAATAATATTCCTTATTGACCGTTTGACCGTCCGAAAGGAATTCATAGTGCACCACACCACGAATATCGAAGAAAACAGTCAGCATAACCTTGATTTTGGACCGACTTTGGCGTTCTTTTTTCGGGTTCGGCTCGCCTTCGAAGCGCCATTCGGTCAATTGTTGTTCGGTGGGCATGTCAAATTCATAGACCCATGTCTCATCACCAGTTATGATGCGTTCGATGAATGTGGGGTCACTATCTGCGTTGGAAATCATCTCTTTGGCCACATCAACACGACGCTGTTTTTGAATGAAATCCATTATAAAAATCGCCACACGAAAATTTTTCAACTTCTTTGTATAGACGCCAAGCAAAAACTAATCGTACGATATGCGTCCAAATTTGACAGAATGTGTATAATAGTGTTGCCAACGTTGAGAGAATAAAAGTTTACCGATTGGACAAGCGCGGGAATTTTAAAATGAAAATTCCGGTTCTTTTTTGATAATAAGGTACATATGTAATGATAGAATATTGATCCTATCTTTATTCGAATTTTTATTCGCGAATACCTAATAATTTTTTGCTGTTTAGACTGGACTATCCCTATCACATATGTATCTGTGACCGCACAAGGAATAACAGCTAAATTCGATATTTGATGACAAGGCGAAACAACATAAGTTGTGTGTATATTCTTTTGACTTATACTATTTCGCCTTCTCATCAAATATCGAGTTTAACTGTTATTCCGCGTGTCCACAGATATTAGACTGGTCTTTTAATCAAATAATTTTATACCTTACAAAAATTATGTGCATATGTCTCTCAAAAAAAAGTTTCACGCTTTATTCCTGAAAAGTTTCGAACATCTGTCTATTGTTTAAGGTCTTCGGTATAATCAAAAACTCTAACTCTAAATATGTTCCAATTCGAAATTTGCGCTTTCGGGCGGATCCCGAATAACGCGCAAAACTTTTTCGCAGACTTTTTTTTGTTCGATATACTTAACATTAAATATACCATCCCGCACAAAGCTAAATTGATATATCTATGGCCACAAGGAATAATAGCTAAACTTGATATTTGATGGCAAGGCGAAACAGTATAAGTCATATGAATATACACATAACTTATGTTGTTTCGCATTGCCATCAATATCAAGTTTAGCTGTTATTCCTTGTGGCCACAGATATGACTCTGAAAAAGCGTTTGCTCTTTATTACTCAAATAATTCGAACAAGAGAGAAACCTCTTTCAATTATTCGCAACTCTTACCCTGCCTAAGGCGGCAGTCCCACAATGTTGACCATAACTATATAGTTTAAGGCCGATTTTATTAAATAATTTTTGTAGTTTTTCGAAATATTTGTTTTCATATTAGTTTTATTTCAAATCAACTCACTATAAACTTTTTTTTTCTACTAAAATTTTTAAATTTTTTCTATTTCGCTTGCATTATATCTATACCTATATATATATATATATATATATATATATATATATATTTATTTTTAATATCATGAAACTTCCAAGTACTAATTGTTTAATTACTTCTAAACTTTAGGAATATGCAGCATGATTCCATATCAAATTCGCCAACATATGGTAGTGGCAGCTTTTCACCTAACTTGCAGGTAACTTTTTGCAAAATCTTTTATTTGGAAAAAAAAATGCATATGAAAATTTTCGTTAAGAATATTTGGATTTGCCCACCAATTTCCTTAGAAGAAGCAGCTGCTATTTCTATGAATTCACAAATCCTGCGTCAGGGACATCACAGTAGTTACCGTAATATAACAGCTGGATTTAATCAACAGCGTTCGCCAAATTATGAAAGAAAGTTGGTTACTACTACGTGTTATTTTACTTACTGATTCAAATACGCTATTTTTCTTTTTCCATAACAGCACTATGCAGAAACACCATCATCATCAACATCATCATCATCTGCACCAACAGTTACAACAACAACATCCTAGCAGTCATTTACGCCCATTATTTCTTACAAAATCTGAACCTCGCTGCCGCAGTGTATCAATCAATAGTAGTGCTGCAGCATTAGCTGATTCACTGGAGCATCATCAACAACAACAATATCATCAGCGCACTTATATTGATGAAGAATCCATTGAAGATGTGAAAAAACCATTGGTGGACATAAAAGTTTCTCCGGAAGATCTTGCAACGACTTTAAATATTATACCTACGCCAACCACAAAGGAAACGGAAGTTGAGCACCCTACATTGATAATGTCATCATTGCCGACTACTGATAACGGACAAGCCACCACACCAGCAATGTTACCAATGGAGCCTATACCAACTGAATATGTTTAATTACACAACCAGATGTTAATTTGTCTATGGAAGCTGATGATATACATTAAAATAAAAACCAATGAAGTTACTTTGCAAAAACAAGGTCTAATATTCTTAAGAAAATACTACGTAACTAACATACACCAGGTATACTTAAGTAGTTTTTACCTTTAAGTTTAGTAAATTATAAAGTTATACAATAGTTTACATAATGTAAATAAAAGCGTTCTGTAAATTATTATATTAAATTATGAAAAACGGTTTTTTAAGTTCAATAAGTTGCCACCAATCATGCGACAACATATAAAGAAATCTTAAATAAATGGTTTTGCTTGTCAGATTAAGTGATACGAAATCGCTGTAGCTTGCAAAGGATCAGGATTCATAAGGCATATGAGTTAGTTGAAAAATTTAAATACCTTCCCAGGGTATTGGCCAATATCAAGTAACCGCGCTGGGCCGTTTGTTTTTGGGAGTAAGAAAGGAACAACTTTTGGCTGAAACTTTTTGGCTATCATTTTCATGAAAAATCATTTTTTTATTAAAAATCGGAAATTATTGCCGGAATTGGATTCCTCTCACACTCAAAAACATGAAATCCAACTATAAAATCTCATATTGCGTATACGACATGGTTCAAAAAGTCCCGGATGTTTCGGTGGGATGCCACCACCACTCTCAAATCGATATAATTTTTTGGAAGTGGCAACTTTTTAAAGAGGAATGTCAAATTTTGATGACATTTCATATAGTAGTTTTGAAGTTATCGCTGTATGAGTGACGCTACTTTCGGTAATTCGTAAACAATGGAAAAACGTGAATTTCGCATTTTGATAAAACATTGCTTTGTGATCGGAAAAAACGAGAAACAAATATTGGAATGGCTCCAAAATCATCACAGGATATCTGCTCCGTCGAAAACCACTGTTTACAGATGGTTTGCTGAATTTAAAATGAGTCGTACGAGCACTAGTGATGCACCACGTTCGGGCCGGCCAAATGGGGCTACCACTTCAGAAAACATCAAGAAAATCCATCGGATCGTTTTGAAACGAAGTTTCCAATAAAGTCAAAGTGAGAGAGCTAGCAGACATAATGAAGTTGTCGATCGGTAGTATTTTCAATATTTTGCCTGAGCATTTCGAAATGAAAAAGATGTTCGCGTGATGAGTGCCGCGCTTGCTCGTGTCGGTGTTTCAAAGCAATGGAAAAATTTAACGAATTGCGATATGAATTGCTGCTCTACCCACCGTATTCTCCAGACTTGGCCCCCTGTGACTATTATCTGTTTCCAAACTTGAAAAGATGGCTCCAGGGAAAGAGATTTTACTTAAATGAGGAGGTCGAGATCGAAACTGATGCCTATTTTGATAGCCTCGACGTCGACTACTATAAAAAAGGTATCGACATGTTGGAGGATCGTTGGATGAATCTCCCTCGAAGGGAACTATGATGAAGAATAAAATCGATTTTTATCAAAAAGTTTGTTTTTCATCATTTTTCTCGGGACTTTTTGAACCATGTAATAGTAGTATGTTTATGGCGGTTCTGGCTCACATTTTTCATATAAAAGTTGGTGCGACCTTGAGAAGGTCAAAGGTCATTCTATCTCGCTCGCACATATGTATATATGTATCTTCCATCTCGCTCGCACATGTATGTATGTATGTATGTGTGTATGTATATATGTGTGTATGTATGTATGTATGTATACATGTATGTATGTATGTATGTATGTATACATGTATGACTCATGTTTCCGGTTTAGATAAGAATGACCTTGAGAAAGGTCATTTGTATCTATCTATCTCGCTCGCACATATGTATATATGTATCTATCTATCTCGCTCGCATATGTATGTATGTATGTATGTATACATGTATGTATGTATGTATATATGTATACATGTATGTATGTATGTATGTATACATGTATGACTCATGCTTCCGGTTTAGATAAGAATGACCTTGAGAAAGGTCATTCTTATCTATCCATCTCGCTCGCACATATGTATACATGTATGACTCATCGCTTGGTTTCGCAATAGCTGATAAGAATTGGTATTGGAATTTCACAACACTAACCGCAGACGGTGAGGGGGTTGCGCATTTGGTCAAGATAAGGAATTGCGGTGCAGGGCCGGCATCCAGGGCCGGGGGTTCGCCTCTAAATTTAAAGGCCGCCGCATTGAAATCTTTAGATGAATTTTAAGGTCACCGCATATTCATTTCGTTGTCATCCTGAATTTTAAGGTCTCCTACCATATAATTTTGTTACGAAACTTTATATTTTTCATATAAAAGTTGGTGCGGCCTTGAGTTGACCTTTTGTATATATCTATCTCGCTCGCACATGTATGTATGTATGTATACATGTATGACTCATGCTTCCGGTTTAGGTAAGAATGACCTTGAGAAAGGTTAATTGTATCTATCCATCTCGCTCGCACATATGTATACATGTATGACTCATCGCTTGGTTTCGCAATAGCTGATAAGAATTGATATTGGTATTGGTATTTCCATCTCGCTCGCACATATGTATACATGTATGACTCATCGCTTGGTTTCGCAATAGCTGATAAGAATTGGTATTGGAATTTCACAACACTAACCGCAGACGGTGAGGGGGTTGCGCATTTGGGTAAGATAAGGAGTTGTGGATGTGGAATTGTGATGCGGATCGGGGGATTGGGGATTGAGAGGTGACTCATAAATCCTGTTTAGTAGATAACAGGTTCATAGGAAAAAATGATATAAAAGTGAAGCAATTTGTTTCATTTTGTTAGTTTGATTGTAAATTTTACGAATTTTAAAAAAACCTCAAACTATCGTTTTTAAATTTAAATTTTTTTAGAACAAAATGATTATTTTGAGGTTTTTAAATAATTTGGGGGTTTTAAAAAAGTGATAAGACTACTTTTTAGTTTTGGTTACTATGTATATAAGTGATACAAGTTCACTTCACCTAAACACGCAATAGCTGATAAGAATGAGTCATGCTTCCGGTTTAGATAAGAAACAAAACATGCTTTCACACGAATTTCACAACACTAACCGCAGACGGTGGGGGGTTGCGCATCCTGTGTAGATAAGGAATTGTGGATGTGGAATTGTGGTGCGGGGTCGGGGATCGGGGGCCGGAGATTGAGAGGTGAGTCATACATCCGGTTTAGATAAGAAAAACAGTATAAAAAGGTTTACTGACAACGATTAGATCTCATTCATCGGTTTTCACTCAAAGTTTTTCTTAAAAAATAAAAAAATGCCTGAATTTATTTGTGAAATTTGTCAAAAAAGTTTTGAACATAATCGTTCGTTTAAACGGCATATGAGAATAACTCATAACTCTAATGAATTAGAATGTGTAACGTGTAATATTAATTTTGGAAATCGAAGTGATTTCGTTAAGCATAATCGTTTAATACATCACACAGTTAAAACAACAAAATATTGTGATTTTTGTAAAAGTGATATATTAACAAATAGATGGTCCTATCATATACGCACAAATACACATAAAAAGAATTGTGGTGAACGTTTAAGTGAGAATTTAGTTCATATCAAATCTGATTTCAATAATCGTATTGAAACTTTTAGATTGGAAAATCATCAGAAAGAAAATTTATTAGCTGAAAAATTTTTCGATACAATTAAAAATGAAGTTGTAGAAAAATTAAGAAATGCGTTAGAAAGACACACAAATATTAAATTTAACTGTGAACTCTTTTGTCAATATATGTTAGTGAAACATGAAGAGGAGTGTACAATAGAACTAAAGTCACATCAAACAAAAATGATGATAGTATCTGCACCCACAACAATAAATGACATTAATAAAATTTATTCAGATCAATGTGGCATATTATTAAAAAAAATGAGTGAATTTCAAGAACGTGATAGTGGATGGACATTAATAGAAATATCTCATCTTGAGCTAAACATAAATCAATATAAACCTATTAAAGGTTCTCAATACATAAGTTTACCACCATCAATAATAAAAAAACATGCGTGTGTTAACGTAAAAAATTCAGATGAATATTGTTTTAAGTGGGCAATAATATCTGCCTTATGTCCGGCATCTATTAATTCAGATAGATGTTCATCATATAAAATTAATGATATCAAATCATATATCTTGATGACAACAACATTCTTTTAAATTTTCAAAACCTAACATTTCCATTATAAGTAAATAAAATCAACGTCTTTGAGATGAATAATCCGTTAATTAGTATAAACGTGTTTGGATTGGAGAATAATGAACTTGTTGGCCCGTATTATTTTACTCAAAAGGAAAAAGTTAACCACATTAATTTACTATTGTTGGAAGACGAGGAAAAGTTCCACTATGTGTGGATTAAAAACATTTCAAGGTAAAGTAATTTTTACAAATATTTAGTAAAAATATAAGACTAATAAAAGGTTTTTGTTTATATAATTACAGATTACTCAGAAGTCAATTAACAAAACATAATCACCAATTATATTTATGCAACACTTGTTTAATACACTTTCATAAGGAGGATGCAATAATACAACATCGTCAGGAATGCAATAAGATCATAACAAAAATGCCAAAGGTAGATAATAAATTTTTAACATTTAAGAATTATAAGAAGCAACTGGATGTGCCTTTTGTTGTGTATGCTGATTTTGAATGTATCTTAGAATCAGTGAATATTGAAAATTCTAAAAAAATAAAATCAGTTCAAAAGCATATTCCTTTTGCATATAGCTATTATATTAAGTGCAATTACGATTCTAGTTTAGATATATTTAGAATATATAGTGGAGAAGATTCTTCAAAGAACTTTTTTCAAAATTTAGTTAAAGATAGTTTAGACATTTATAATAATTATTTAAGTCAAATCAAGCCAATGAATTCCTTAACCCTTCTTGAACAAAAACGTCAAACAGAAGATGAAATTTGTCATATTTGTAAAAATCATTTGTCTTTTGAAGATAGGGTAGCCGATCACTGTCATTTAACTGGTGATTATAGAGGTCCTGCTCACAATCAATGTAATTTAGAATATCAAATTTCAAAATTCATTCCAATATTTTTCCATAACCTTTCTGCATACGATTGTCATTTGTTTATTAAAGAGCTATCATCTATTGAAGGTGATATAAACATTATGCCTTTAAATAAAGAATTGTATGTATCAGTTTCGAAGAGAATTCTAGTGAATGATAAAGATACCATTGTACTTCGATTCTTAGATTCATTTAGGTTTATGCCCTCTAGTTTACAAAAATTAGCAAGTTATTTATCTACAACAGATTTAAAAGTAGTAAAATCATTTTATAGCAATGAGAATGAATTTAATCTAATGAAACGTAAAGGAGTTTTTCCTTACGATTATCTTAATTCAATAGAACGTCTCAAGGAAACAGAATTACCACCTCGTTCATGTTTCTTTAATAAACTAAATAATGAATTATATGAAGAAGTCGACTATGAGCATGCACAAAAAGTATGGGATACATTTAAGTGTCAAAATTTATTAGATTATTTATTACTATATTTAAAAGTAGATGTCTTATTGCTATGTGATGTTTTTGAAAATTTTAGAAAAGTATGCAAAAGTATTTATAATCTAGATCCATGTCAATATTATACAACATCTGGTTTGTCTTGGGATGCAATGTTAAAAATGACAAAAATTAATTTAGAATTACTTACGGATGTTAACATGTACAATTTTGTTAAGAGTGGAATTAGGGGAGGTATTGTTCAATGTAGTAAACGACATACAATTGCAAATAATAAGTATATGAGCGATTATGATCATCAAAAACCATCAAATTATCTAATGTATTTTGATGTTAATAATTTGTATGGTTATGCAATGTCTCAATATCTCCCTTATGGAGGATTCGAATGGGTTAAAGATGAAGATGTTAGAAATTTTAATATTGATGATATTAGAGATGATTCAGAAATTGGTTATGTATTAGAAGTTGATTTGGAATACAATTCCACTTTACATGATTATCATAATGACATACCATTTTGTGCTGAAAATAAAAAAAATGCTAATATGAAACAACCCAAATTAATTACAGATTTAAATGATAAAGAAAAGTATATAATTCATTATAGAAATTTAAAACAATGTTTGAAACATGGGCTAAAATTAAAACAAATTCATAGAATTCTCAAATTCAATCAAAGTGATTGGATGAAAAAATATATTGATTTAAACACCTTTCACAGAATACAAGCAAAAAACGAATTTGAAAAATTTTTTTTCAAATTATTAAATAATGGTGTTTATGGGAAAACTATGGAAAATGTAGACAAACGAAAGGATGTTAAGCTAGTATGTGAATGGGAAAGTAGAGGAAAGAGATTAGGAGCTAGAGCTCTAATAGCAAAACATAATTTTCATAGCTCACTTAAATTTTCTAATAATATGATTGCAATTCAAATGAATAGAGTGAAAACTGAATATAACAAACCAATTTATATTGGTTTCAGTGTCTTAGAATTATAAAATATAAAATGTATGAATTTCATTATGACTACATGAAACCAAAATATCAAGATAAAATCAATTTAAACTATATGGATACTGATTCATTTATTTATAGTATAGAAACTGATGATTTTTATAATGATATTCGAAACGATCTCATCTCCCAGTTTGATACATCTAAATATCCAAAACAAAATGTTTTTAATTTACCATTGTTAAATAAGAATGTATTGGGTATGATGAAAGATGAATGTGAGGGTAAAATAATGAAGGAGTTCGTTCACTATCAGGTAATGATCTGGTCAGTACTGATCAGATCATTACCTGATAGTGATCAGGTCATTACCTGATAGTGATCAGATCACTATCTGATAGTGATCATATCATTACCTGATAGTGATCAGGTCATTACCTGATAGTGATCAGATCATTACCTGATAGTGATCAGATCATTATCTGATAGTGATCAGATCATTACCTGATAGTGAACGCTTTCAATGCGTTGACCTTAAAATTCTGAGCTGTTACCAACCCCGACCCCCCGGCCCCCGGTCCGCATCGCAATTCCTTATCGAAATCGAATGCATGACTCACCTCTCAATCCCCGGCCCCCGGTCCGCATCGCAATTCCTGATCTAAATCAAATGCGCGGCGGCGGCCTCGGTCTAAAGATTTCAATGCGGCGGCCCTTAAAATTCAGAGGCGAACCCCCCGACCCCCCGGCCCCTGGATGCCGGCGCTGGAAAACTAACCTTCTGTAAGAACCTCCTTACATTTCTGATTTTTTCACACAAAATAAAACATGAAACGGCGGATATTTTGTGTATAATTAACTCAAAAGGGTCACTAACGTAACTTTTTGAATAAAATCTCCGAAAATTTTTATTTTAACGGAAACCCCATTTTTGTTAGTGAAATAATGTTGTTGAAAAAGTCATAAATTTTGGTAAGTTTTTATCTGATGGTTTTAGAAAAAATCTCTTTTGTGTAGTTTTCTACACAAGGAGCAGATGAAGGTTAATCAAAAACATAATGATTCAAAATTTAAGATATTAGTATGCAAGATACTTGATATTACTGTAGCAAACGATTTACTCAAAATCGGTTCAAGGTAATAATTTGTTTAGCCTTTTGTGGATTTTATAGTCCTAATTTTAATAAAAACAAACAAAATATTTATGTTTTTTAAATTTTTATTCAAAAATAAAATTATAAAATTTTCCAATAATAATTTTTTTAATAAAATTCTCTCCTTTAGAGAGCTTTTCTATTATCTCATCCTCTATTGTATTGAATTTTGGTGGCAAAAACAATACGTTTTCCTCCAGCTCCAGCATGATCCTTTCTCCATACTCCGTCTCCAACCTGATCGCCTTTACAATTTTGTAGGGTACTCCTACAGGAAATTTCTTTTGCGAAATTGCTATTTTTTATAATTCTTCTTCTTCTCCGAAATTTTATTTAAAGATGTTAGAAAATCCATTCTTTGAAAACTTTAACAAAACTTTTTAATTTTCAAATACTTATAAAACAAAACTTGTAAAATTTACAATCAAACTAACAAAATGAAACAAATTGCTTCACTTTTATACCGTTTTTTCCTATGAACCTGTTATCTACTAAACAGGATGTATGACTCACCTCTCAATCCCCGGCCCCCGATCCGCATCGCAATTCCTCATCTAAACCGGATGTATGACTCACCTCTCAATCCCCCGGCCACCACACACCACAATTCCACATCCACAATTCCTTATCTACACAGGATGCGCAACCGCCCCCCCCCCCCCACCGTCTGCGGTTAGTGTTGTGAAATTCGTGTGAAAGAATGTTTTGTTTCTTATCAGCTATTGCGTAACCAATTCTTATCAGCTATTGCGCAACCAAGCGATGAGTCATACATGTATACATATGTGCGAGCGAGATGATAGATACAAATGACCTTCTCAAGGTCGAACCAACTTTTATATGAAAAATGTTTGTGGACATCTATGTTTAAAATTTTTATTCAACAAATATAATCTGAAATAAATTAAAAAACCATTGTTATTTTTTATTCTTTTATTTTATAGTGACCCCATGCATAGGTATCAACTTGATTTTCTCTTACAAATCTCTTATCATCTAAAAAGTTAATACTAGTTTATAAAGTTCTTGTGTATACAATTGATGTAACTTAGATCTAAAAATATACATAGAATCAGAATAATTTTCTTTTTCATATAAACATTTTCTGAAATTATTTATACTAAGTTTATTTGTTACAGATTCTTTTACACCTTTAATTTTCTTAATTTGTTTTTCATAATTATCAATTTTACAAGAATACATTTTCGCCCTTAAACCAACGAACTCCTTCATTATTTTACCCTCACATTCATCTTTCATCATACCCAATACATTCTTATTTAACAATGGTAAATTAAAAACATTTTGTTTTGGATATTTAGATGTATCAAACTGGGAGATG
>OY759212.1:8049415-8230178 GCA_963662105.1 Meiosimyza platycephala
TCCCAGTTTGATACATCTAAATATCCAAAACAAAATGTTTTTAATTTACCATTGTTAAATAAGAATGTATTGGGTATGATGAAAGATGAATGTGAGGGTAAAATAATGAAGGAGTTCGTTCACTATCAGGTAATGATCTGGTCAGTACTGATCAGATCATTACCTGATAGTGATCAGGTCATTACCTGATAGTGATCAGATCACTATCTGATAGTGATCATATCATTACCTGATAGTGATCAGGTCATTACCTGATAGTGATCAGATCATTACCTGATAGTGATCAGATCATTATCTGATAGTGATCAGATCATTACCTGATAGTGAACGCTTTCAATGCGTTGACCTTAAAATTCTGAGCTGTTACCAACCCCGACCCCCCGGCCCCCGGTCCGCATCGCAATTCCTTATCGAAATCGAATGCATGACTCACCTCTCAATCCCCGGCCCCCGGTCCGCATCGCAATTCCTGATCTAAATCAAATGCGCGGCGGCGGCCTCGGTCTAAAGATTTCAATGCGGCGGCCCTTAAAATTCAGAGGCGAACCCCCCGACCCCCCGGCCCCTGGATGCCGGCGCTGGAAAACTAACCTTCTGTAAGAACCTCCTTACATTTCTGATTTTTTCACACAAAATAAAACATGAAACGGCGGATATTTTGTGTATAATTAACTCAAAAGGGTCACTAACGTAACTTTTTGAATAAAATCTCCGAAAATTTTTATTTTAACGGAAACCCCATTTTTGTTAGTGAAATAATGTTGTTGAAAAAGTCATAAATTTTGGTAAGTTTTTATCTGATGGTTTTAGAAAAAATCTCTTTTGTGTAGTTTTCTACACAAGGAGCAGATGAAGGTTAATCAAAAACATAATGATTCAAAATTTAAGATATTAGTATGCAAGATACTTGATATTACTGTAGCAAACGATTTACTCAAAATCGGTTCAAGGTAATAATTTGTTTAGCCTTTTGTGGATTTTATAGTCCTAATTTTAATAAAAACAAACAAAATATTTATGTTTTTTAAATTTTTATTCAAAAATAAAATTATAAAATTTTCCAATAATAATTTTTTTAATAAAATTCTCTCCTTTAGAGAGCTTTTCTATTATCTCATCCTCTATTGTATTGAATTTTGGTGGCAAAAACAATACGTTTTCCTCCAGCTCCAGCATGATCCTTTCTCCATACTCCGTCTCCAACCTGATCGCCTTTACAATTTTGTAGGGTACTCCTACAGGAAATTTCTTTTGCGAAATTGCTATTTTTTATAATTCTTCTTCTTCTCCGAAATTTTATTTAAAGATGTTAGAAAATCCATTCTTTGAAAACTTTAACAAAACTTTTTAATTTTCAAATACTTATAAAACAAAACTTGTAAAATTTACAATCAAACTAACAAAATGAAACAAATTGCTTCACTTTTATACCGTTTTTTCCTATGAACCTGTTATCTACTAAACAGGATGTATGACTCACCTCTCAATCCCCGGCCCCCGATCCGCATCGCAATTCCTCATCTAAACCGGATGTATGACTCACCTCTCAATCCCCCGGCCACCACACACCACAATTCCACATCCACAATTCCTTATCTACACAGGATGCGCAACCGCCCCCCCCCCCCCCACCGTCTGCGGTTAGTGTTGTGAAATTCGTGTGAAAGAATGTTTTGTTTCTTATCAGCTATTGCGTAACCAATTCTTATCAGCTATTGCGCAACCAAGCGATGAGTCATACATGTATACATATGTGCGAGCGAGATGATAGATACAAATGACCTTCTCAAGGTCGAACCAACTTTTATATGAAAAATGTTTGTGGACATCTATGTTTAAAATTTTTATTCAACAAATATAATCTGAAATAAATTAAAAAACCATTGTTATTTTTTATTCTTTTATTTTATAGTGACCCCATGCATAGGTATCAACTTGATTTTCTCTTACAAATCTCTTATCATCTAAAAAGTTAATACTAGTTTATAAAGTTCTTGTGTATACAATTGATGTAACTTAGATCTAAAAATATACATAGAATCAGAATAATTTTCTTTTTCATATAAACATTTTCTGAAATTATTTATACTAAGTTTATTTGTTACAGATTCTTTTACACCTTTAATTTTCTTAATTTGTTTTTCATAATTATCAATTTTACAAGAATACATTTTCGCCCTTAAACCAACGAACTCCTTCATTATTTTACCCTCACATTCATCTTTCATCATACCCAATACATTCTTATTTAACAATGGTAAATTAAAAACATTTTGTTTTGGATATTTAGATGTATCAAACTGGGAGATGAGATCGTTTCGAATATCATTATAAAAATCATCAGTTTCTATACTATAAATAAATGAATCAGTATCCATATAGTTTAAATTGATTTTATCTTGATATTTTGGTTTCATGTAGTCATAATGAAATTCATACATTTTATATTTTATAATTCTAAGACACTGAAACCAATATAAATTGGTTTGTTATATTCAGTTTTCACTCTATTCATTTGAATTGCAATCATATTATTAGAAAATTTAAGTGAGCTATGAAAATTATGTTTTGCTATTAGAGCTCTAGCTCCTAATCTCTTTCCTCTACTTTCCCATTCACATACTAGCTTAACATCCTTTCGTTTGTCTACATTTTCCATAGTTTTCCCATAAACACCATTATTTAATAATTTGAAAAAAAATTTTTCAAATTCGTTTTTTGCTTGTATTCTGTGAAAGGTGTTTAAATCAATATATTTTTTCATCCAATCACTTTGATTGAATTTGAGAATTCTATGAATTTGTTTTAATTTTAGCCCATGTTTCAAACATTGTTTTAAATTTCTATAATGAATTATATACTTTTCTTTATCATTTAAATCTGTAATTAATTTGGGTTGTTTCATATTAGCATTTTTTTTATTTTCAGCACAAAATGGTATGTCATTATGATAATCATGTAAAGTGGAATTGTATTCCAAATCAACTTCTAATACATAACCAATTTCTGAATCATCTCTAATATCATCAATATTAAAATTTCTAACATCTTCATCTTTAACCCATTCGAATCCTCCATAAGGGAGATATTGAGACATTGCATAACCATACAAATTATTAACATCAAAATACATTAGATAATTTGATGGTTTTTGATGATCATAATCGCTCATATATTTATTATTTGCAATTGTATGTCGTTTACTACATTGAACAATACCTCCCCTAATTCCACTCTTAACAAAATTGTACATGTTAACATCCGTAAGTAATTCTAAATTAATTTTTGTCATTTTTAACATTGCATCCCAAGACAAACCAGATGTTGTATAATATTGACATGGATCTAGATTATAAATACTTTTGCATACTTTTCTAAAATTTTCAAAAACATCACATAGCAATAAGACATCTACTTTTAAATATAGTAATAAATAATCTAATAAATTTTGACACTTAAATGTATCCCATACTTTTTGTGCATGCTCATAGTCGACTTCTTCACATAATTCATTATTTAGTTTATTAAAGAAACATGAACGAGGTGGTAATTCTGTTTCCTTGAGACGTTCTATTGAATTAAGATAATCGTAAGGAAAAACTCCTTTACGTTTCATTAGATTAAATTCATTCTCATTGCTATAAAATGATTTTACTACTTTTAAATCTGTTGTAGATAAATAACTTGCTAATTTTTGTAAACTAGAGGGCATAAACCTAAATGAATCTAAGAATCGAAGTACAATGGTATCTTTATCATTCACTAGAATTCTCTTCGAAACTGATACATACAATTCTTTATTTAAAGGCATAATGTTTATATCACCTTCAATAGATGATAGCTCTTTAATAAACAAATGACAATCGTATGCAGAAAGGTTATGGAAAAATATTGGAATGAATTTTGAAATTTGATATTCTAAATTACATTGATTGTGAGCAGGACCTCTATAATCACCAGTTAAATGACAGTGATCGGCTACCCTATCTTCAAAAGACAAATGATTTTTACAAATATGACAAATTTCATCTTCTGTTTGACGTTTTTGTTCAAGAAGGGTTAAGGAATTCATTGGCTTGATTTGACTTAAATAATTATTATAAATGTCTAAACTATCTTTAACTAAATTTTGAAAAAAGTTCTTTGAAGAATCTTCTCCACTATATATTCTAAATATATCTAAACTAGAATCGTAATTGCACTTAATATAATAGCTATATGCAAAAGGAATATGCTTTTGAACTGATTTTATTTTTTTAGAATTTTCAATATTCACTGATTCTAAGATACATTCAAAATCAGCATACACAACAAAAGGCACATCCAGTTGCTTCTTATAATTCTTAAATGTTAAAAATTTATTATCTACCTTTGGCATTTTTGTTATGATCTTATTGCATTCCTGACGATGTTGTATTATTGCATCCTCCTTATGAAAGTGTATTAAACAAGTGTTGCATAAATATAATTGGTGATTATGTTTTGTTAATTGACTTCTGAGTAATCTGTAATTATATAAACAAAAACCTTTTATTAGTCTTATATTTTTACTAAATATTTGTAAAAATTACTTTACCTTGAAATGTTTTTAATCCACACATAGTGGAACTTTTCCTCGTCTTCCAACAATAGTAAATTAATGTGGTTAACTTTTTCCTTTTGAGTAAAATAATACGGGCCAACAAGTTCATTATTCTCCAATCCAAACACGTTTATACTAATTAACGGATTATTCATCTCAAAGACGTTGATTTTATTTACTTATAATGGAAATGTTAGGTTTTGAAAATTTAAAAGAATGTTGTTGTCATCAAGATATATGATTTGATATCATTAATTTTATATGATGAACATCTATCTGAATTAATAGATGCCGGACATAAGGCAGATATTATTGCCCACTTAAAACAATATTCATCTGAATTTTTTACGTTAACACACGCATGTTTTTTTATTATTGATGGTGGTAAACTTATGTATTGAGAACCTTTAATAGGTTTATATTGATTTATGTTTAGCTCAAGATGAGATATTTCTATTAATGTCCATCCACTATCACGTTCTTGAAATTCACTCATTTTTTTTAATAATATGCCACATTGATCTGAATAAATTTTATTAATGTCATTTATTGTTGTGGGTGCAGATACTATCATCATTTTTGTTTGATGTGACTTTAGTTCTATTGTACACTCCTCTTCATGTTTCACTAACATATATTGACAAAAGAGTTCACAGTTAAATTTAATATTTGTGTGTCTTTCTAACGCATTTCTTAATTTTTCTACAACTTAATTTTTAATTGTATCGAAAAATTTTTCAGCTAATAAATTTTCTTTCTGATGATTTTCCAATCTAAAAGTTTCAATACGATTATTGAAATCAGATTTGATATGAACTAAATTCTCACTTAAACGTTCACCACAATTCTTTTTGTGTGTATTTGTGCGTATATGATAGGACCATCTATTTGTTAATATATCACTTTTACAAAAATCACAATATTTTGTTGTTTTAACTGTGTGATGTATTAAACGATTATGCTTAACGAAATCACTTCGATTTCCAAAATTAATATTACACGTTACACATTCTAATTCATTAGAGTTATGAGTTATTCTCATATGCCGTTTAAACGAACGATTATGTTCAAAACTTTTTTGACAAATTTCACAAATAAATTCAGCCATTTTTTTATTTTTTAAGAAAAACTTTGAGTGAAAACCGATGAATGAGATCTAATCGTTGTCAGTAAACCTTTTTATACTGTTTTTCTTATCTAAACCGGATGTATGACTCACCTCTCAATCTCCGGCCCCCGATCCCCGACCCCCGATCCCCGACCCCGCACCACAATTCCACATCCTCAATTCCTTATCTACACAGGATGCCCAACCCCCCACCGTCTGCGGTTAGTGTTGTGAAATTCGTGTGAAAGCATGTTTTGTTTCTTATCTAAACCGGAAGCATGACTCATTCTTATCAGCTATTGCGTGTTTAGGTGAAGTGAACTTGTATCACTTATATACATAGTAACCAAAACTAAAAAGTAGTCTTATCACTTTTTTAAAACCCCCAAACTATTTAAAAACCTCAAAATAATCATTTTGTTCTAAAAAAATTTAAATTTAAAAACGATAGTTTGAGGTTTTTTTAAAATTCGTAAAATTTACAATCAAACTAACAAAATGAAACAAATTGCTTCACTTTTATATCATTTTTTCCTATGAACCTGTTATCTACTAAACAGGATTTATGAGTCACCTCTCAATCCCCAATCCCCCGATCCGCATCACAATTCCACATCCACAACTCCTTATCTTACCCAAATGCGCAACCCCCTCACCGTCTGCGGTTAGTGTTGTGAAATTCCAATACCAATTCTTATCAGCTATTGCGAAACCAAGCGATGAGTCATACATGTATACATATGTGCGAGCGAGATGGAAATACCAATACCAATATCAATTCTTATCAGCTATTGCGAAACCAAGCGATGAGTCATACATGTATACATATGTGCGAGCGAGATGGATAGATACAAATAACCTTTCTCAAGGTCATTCTTATCTAAACCGGAAGCATGAGTCATACATGTATACATACATACAGGATGACAACGAAATGAATATGCGGTGACCTTAAAATTCAGCTAAAGATTTCAATGCGGCAGCCTTTAAATTTAGAGGCGAACCCCCGGCCCTGGATGCCGGCCCTGCACCGCAATTCCTTATCTTAACCAAATGCGCAACCCCCTCGCCGTCTGCGGTTAGTGTTGTGAAATTCCAATACCAATTCTTATCAGCTATTGCGAAACCAAGCGATGAGTCATACATGTATACATATGTGCGAGCGAGATTATCTAAACCGGAAGCATGAGTCATACATGTATACATACATACATACATACATACATACATACATGTATACATACATACATACATACATGTATACATACATACATACATACATATGCGAGCGAGATAGATAGATACATATATACATATGTGCGAGCGAGATAGATAGATACAAATGACCTTTCTCAAGGTCATTCTTATCTAAACCGGAAACATGAGTCATACATGTATACATACATACATACATACATACATACATACATGTATACATACATACATACATACATACATACATACATACATACATACATACACACATACATACATACATACATACACACATACATACATACATACATGTGCGAGCGAGATGGAAGATACATATATACATATGTGCGAGCGAGATAGAATGACCTTTGACCTTCTCAAGGTCGCACCAACTTTTATATGAAAAATGTGAGCCAGAACCGCCATAAACATACTACTTGTAATAATTAGATTTTTGTTATTTCAGCTTATGCTATAATTTTAACTTTTTAACAGATTCTGCTTATTGTTTTATTCTTTTTGACCAATGTTTTATTAGTAACTATGTTGAAAAATTTTTTTTGTTGGGCTTGTTTGGTCACTTTTGTTTAATGCAAAAATAAACACAAAGTTTTTATAACATTTTCCCGATGTTTCGCCTATGGGATTTAGGCTTCCTCAGGGGATTTATTTGAGAAAAAACTTAAATGAAATAATGTTAAAATTTAAATTATGGCTCCAAGACCATTTGTCAAACACTTACACTTTACAAAATTTTTGGCATTATAAATTTACTTTAAGCATAAAAATTAATTTAAACATTAAACATTTAGACAACAATTAGACTTTATAAAACGATACTGTAACATGAACTAATGTTGTCGTGATCTTCTTTTCTGTTCACAGCTGTTTTTTGTTTTTGTCTTATTCTAAGGCTCTCTAATGTTAGCCTAACATTTCCTCTTTTTTCCCTGTCTAATATTGTGGTGTTGTCGAAGTCCGCTTTATGATGTTTTCTGTTCTGTTTTCTAAATAGTTTATTCGAAGCGTGTTAGGATGTACCAGTTTAGCCTAAGAAAATTTGGTTAAGATGAAGCAGTTTAATCTTCCTAGGCTAAACTGGTTCATCGTACACACTTCAGATAATGAGCTCATTTGGCCTACAGCAGCCTTCGCACAGGACATACATTCTCCAACATGCCCAACATCATTGTGTTTGCCAAGGCCGTGTGGAACAAAGTAGTGAACTAAGTCGTAAAGTCGCTATTGGACATATTGAAGATTGCAGAACACTGAGCCGTGGCCGAAGGCCGTCCTCTTACCTTAATATAATAAAATTTCAAGAAAATCGGGAGTGAAGGAGGGTAAACTAGGGTAATTATTTTCTTTAACGGCTTTAGTCTAGGAAGATTAAACTGCTTCATCCTAACCAAATTTTCTTAGGCTAAACTGGTTCACCCTAACACGCGTCGGATGAACCCGTTTGGAGCTAGGAAAAACTAGTTTATCCTAAAAACTGTCAAGTATTTGAAATAAGTGAGCGATATGTGTAGTATATCCATTATATTTGTCGAAACCAAGAAGAGTAGTTTAACAATTATATTTAGTGGAAAATTATTTAAGGAACTGATTCCTATATAATTTGTTAATTAAGTGGTTTAATAATACATTGTACAAAATATATTTACATATACAATACATACATAGTTTTTATAGGGACACAATATTTTTTGTTGAAATTAATTGGATTTTTCAGTTCAAAATTACGAACTTTCTTAAAAATCTATGGCTAATACTACTTAAGCACACATATCATTCATCAATAAACATTAAAAATTTAGAGGTTTAAAAAAATAAACAATTAACAATATTGAAATAAAACATGGACTCTATTCTATTATATTGTACATAATGCACTCACATACCAAGCATTACCCAAAGCATACAATGCTTCTTGTAGAGCTCTTATTGATGTGTGTTCTGTTTTGTTCAACCAAAACTTTATAGTAAGGGAGGTAGCGAAGCCAGTGTTGGACATACATAATTCTGTTTTTATGCGATAGATACGTTCCTGAAAAATCCGCCAAAAAAAAATCGCGTAAAAAAAGATACAGTATCCATATAAAAGTAGGGGATTGGTTCCACATTTGAAAAATCAACAAAAATAATAACATAAAAGAATAAAAAATTACATTACAGGTGCTGTGACCTATTTTATTTAAGTAACTTATAAAATACATATGTTTATTAATAAATTACATAGAAAAAAGAAAAAATGCAATAAAAATATTAATTAATCAAAAAGAAAATTCATACAACATATAAGAAAACAACAAAAAAAAAATGCAATTCATTTTAATAAAATAGAAACATGTAAACAATATTGTAAATCATTATTTAATCGGTATTATTTTCTGATAAAACGCGCATTCTTTTTTGAGAAACTTGAATGTCATTGTCATCACTCAGAATTTCAACTTAATTTTTAAGCTAATGTATTGTTGAATCGCGTCAAATCAAATCGCGCAAAAACAGAACGCAAAATTTTTTTTGAATCGCGTTAAATCAAATTCGCGTAAAAAAAATCGCGTAAAAACAGAATTAGGTGTACTATACTGTCCTCAGAAGCGAAATGAGCATATCTCAAAAAAACGCTTTTCGAGATGTTTTGTTTATGTCAATTTGTTGAAATACATGTAAAATTGGCATAGAGGACCTTTTCTTATGAGACTTTTTATAGATTTGAACTTAGATACCGACATTTGGCATTATATTTTATTAGATGCGTTATATCTTAAGCTATCCGACGCTATATGAATCACAAATATTAATTTTTTTGATATACGCCCATTTCGCTTCTGAGAGCAGTAGAGGATGTAAACATTTGGATGGTGGTGCGACGGGAGTCGTAATTGTAGTGGTATATTCAAAACCAAATGCTTGTAACGATATTTCGATAACCAAATGAGGTTTTTTTATTTAACATTTTCGATTTTGTTTGAGCTGTTTTATTGGAAACGATCCTTAAATTGCGGAACCATTGAAAACTTAATTCTAATGATGCTATCAAAATCTGATTTTTAAGTATCGATAACTCGAAAACTAAACGAGATATCGATTTTTTTATTTAACGAAGATCGTAATCTCCCCGCCCCAGTGGTACAACTAACTAGGGAAAACGTAGAAAATGGGAGAGCTGGAAAAAGTTCAAGTGATGTAACGCAAAGAGACCAGTGGCAAAATAACGCCACTAATCAGATAATAGCTTCCAGCATGTACCTATGGTCGAGGACCAAATGTTATTGCGAGAGCGAATGTGGGTTGAAATTAAAAGAGCTACCTGATAAATTTGATGCTTTTCCCTTGGTTCTGAAGCTCCTCTGTCGACTCCGGTTTTGCTGCTGGTGGTGTTGCTGGCGATGATTTTATTATCTGAACGCTGCACCGCTGATTTGAATAGACGTTGAAAAAGTGGCCAAGGTTTGCTTCCACTACTATCGCCTTCGTTCCTATAATTAATGAGAAATCACAAATTCACAGAGTTCAATTTTAATTTTCAAATTACAGTAATTTCCGCTTATAAGCATTTCTGAAAATGATTGATTTTTGGCGAATATAAGCGTGAAATGCATTTAAAAAAACTCGTTTATATGCATGAAAAGTGCATATATATAAATTCGGCTATATCTACCAAATATGCTTATATAGAATAGTAGTTTCATTTATGCTGTTACTTAAAACCAACTAACTAGAACCCTACAAAAATATTTTTAAAGACAAAAAGCTGTGAAAATTAACATTTTATATTTTATGAATATGTATTCCAGTAAAAAATAAATATATATAGTATATACAAAGTTCATGAGATCATGTAGAATCTACATACTATATAGAATTGCAAAATTATTCTTTCTTAAAAGAACGAGTAATCTTGGATTGAATATGACTGCAGCCCTTAAAAATATATTCTTCAATGTCATCAAGTTCGTCAATAAACTTATTTATTGGCAAAAGGAACTTTCGAAGCGTGTCTAATGAGGCCAAAGCTGCATTCAATGAAGGAATTGGATCAATTTCAGCTGCAATGTCTGTTTCTTCATCTACCTCTGCTTTATCATCCTATTGCAAAATATGGGCAACAATTTCATTTTCATTTAACTCTTCCCAGCATTTCAAGCTACTGTCAAGCACATTTGACATTACAATAGGAATGACACGATTGTTTGTTATCAATATTTTTTTGACAAAAAAAAAAAACTAAAATGTTTTCCCTGTCGTGTATAACAAAGAGAATAAATAATATTCTCTTTGACCGACACTGACAAAGAGACGAGATCAACTGTTCTATAAACAAACCCCTTACACCAAATTTCAGTATGATTGCTCATATATTTCAATTGATATGCCACTTAAGGTATTTTACTTGTATGGGAAGTGCCACGCCCAGTGGTGCTATTTCGCCCGCTTTTTATGCAGATATGCCTTATGGCAAGTAAACCTCTTTCATCATATAATAATTGACAGCAATGCACCAAGTTTTATGAAGATTACTCTCATGGTACTCTATCTATAACATTTAACGTTTTTCGCTTATGTGGGAGGTGCCACGCCCACCGGCACTGCTGTGCCAAATTTTTGTAATAAGATACCTTTTAGCAAGTATATCTGCCATTCTAAATTTCATAACGATTACGTTGTAAGTTCTCTAGTTATAAGGTTTATAAATATTGTGGGCTGTGTCACACCCTTCAATGAGTTTGTCCAATATACTGACGAAGTTTGTAATGATGACTGCTCCCAGTGGTATCATCTCTAAAATGTTTATGAAAATCGTGTGCGCCAATTTCGCATTATACGACACCAAAATTTTCAATTGTTAAAAAGTTCCACGCCCACTTTTCCAATTCCGCATACTCTAAAGACAATTCAAGATATACAGTGGCACAAAAAAGTCTAAATACCCCCCTCTAAGTGCTAGTTTTGTAAAATCTGGAAGAACAATGTGAATAAAATTTGTGTCACATGATTAATTTCCAACAATGAATCAAATTTATTGAACAGTTATTGATATCACTAAAGTATTTAATAACAAAAACTAGTAAAATTCATTTTTAAAACACAAAAAAGTATACATACTTTAAAAAACATTTCATTATAACTTATGAAACACATATAATATGAACGAAATTAGTATTGTTTGCAAAGTGGCGTTCAATCGGTTTTTCACAGAAAACACCAACGTCTTGGTATTTTCTGGAGGTTATACGGTTTCATTCTTCAGTAAACGCGTTTTTGAGGTCCTGCTTATTTTTATTTTCGAACTCTGTGGCCCAATTCATCCCATACATGTTCTATGGGATTCAGTTTGAGTTGGTGAATGCAGTTGGTAGAGCACAGTATACAGTAGCTCACAGCTTATTTCATGCAGTGCATACATTAAATTTAAATTCTCTGTAACTTTCAAACGAATAAAAATATGAAAAAAGTTTTGATACCATTTGAAAGAACAAAAATTGTAGTTTTACAAAAATGTTTATTTAATGTAAAAAAATATTACCTGGAATTTTTATAATAAAAAATCGAAGAATACTACTGAATTTCATGTCACAGCTTATTTCATTCAGACATGTATAAATTAAAAAACCATTGTTTAAAATAATGATTTCATAATTTTAAGTACAGTTAAACCTCCCACAACGCGGTTTCCTATAACGCGGTTTCGCTACAATGCGGTTCCCAAAATGCGGACATTTTCTTACAACGCTAATCTTGCAACGCATTTTGCGTTTGTTCTTACTTTGCATTTTGTTCTTACTTTGATACCTATCTTTTTTATAGCATTGCCATCCTACACTTGAACATGTTTTTACAAAGTGACAAACAAATACAAATACAAAACAATTTAGCTCCCTATCAAGAAATTTATAAAGATTTGCGAAATAAGAGCAAACAAACTTCAATGCACGATTTTTTCAAACCAATAATCGTCGAAAGGATGCCCGAATCTGATAGTGGATCAAGCTCAGATTTTGAACTAGTACGAACAAAACGTTCGAAACAAATCATACTAAGTGATGAGGAGGAGTAGAAAGTTATCTTTCTGTTTTGGCTTTAATTTATTAAATCTTTCAACTTGAATATTTTAAGTAGAATTGAAATTTTGTTTTATTTTGTTTTGTTTTGTTTTTGTTTAAATAAATGGAGTGTTATTAAATTACATAATATGTATGTTCTTATGACTCAACAAATAAATACACAAAATTATATTAAGCACATATTTTTACTATATAAATTCCAATATTTTATTGAAAACTGTTTTACTTTGGAACCAAACTCTGATTTTTGTATGGAGTTAGAGTCTCCTACAACGCGATTTCCTACAACGCGGAGTTTTTCAGGAACCTATTCACCGCGTTGTAGGAGGTTTACCTGTATGTAGTGTGGTAGCCTCTTTGGTCAACTACAGCTTAAAGACGGTTTGGCATCGAAGCTGCAAATTTTTTATTGGTATCTGGCGAGTTATAGCACCACTCAATTTTAAGTACCTTTTTTAGGTCGTTTTTGTTTGAAATGTTGTGTATTCGGATATTTTTTTCCAAAATCGTCCAATAATTTACAAGCACCCTTAGGTCAGGTGACTATGCTGGCGGTACCATCAAATAAGGGCACTTGTATATTCACCAGAATTGAGTTAAGCCCGCTTTGTATTTCGGGTTTTTATCTTGGTAAAACCGTAAATTTGTCTGCATGGCAAGATTTTCGGCACTCTGCAACAAATTGACACTCATAATCTGAAGACAAATGTCCATGCTCATGATATTTTCAATAAAAGATAAATTTCCGGTACCAGCAGCTGACATGCAACCCCAAGCCATGGCACTATTTTATATCACGTGTATGTTTTCCTTGTTCTATTTGGCTTTCGCGACAAATAAGTCAAATAAGTTCAATTTCGATTCGTCCACAAATATTACTGAATTCCAGTACTGAGTGGTCTTCAAAACATGTTATTTGGGGAAAATCAGACGGATAATCTCATTTTTAACTGATGAACGGCTTTTTGCGAACTACTCGCCAGTTAAACACTTTAGGTTGGGGCTTGCATGTCAGCTGCTGGAACCGGAAATTTGGCTTTTATAGGAAATATCAAGACTATGTTTAAAATAATGATTTCATAATTTTAAGTATGTAGTGTGATAGCCTCTTTGGGCAACTACAGCTTAAAGACGGTTGAAAATTCAGTATGTATTCATAGACACTATATTGTAAGTGATTGTTCTAGGTACTTGAATACGTAGCAATCTCAAGGCACCAGTGTCTCCAACTGAAAATTTTAGATTACCGTGTTTCTAGGGTTGAATTACTGTGTTTTGAAGTAAATTACGGTGCATCAGTTTAAAAATTACAGTGTAAATTATGGTGTTATTATATACTGCTCAGAATACTTGTACAGGATAAAAACAGAATATTATATGTAATTAACGTAAAACTATTTTAATAAGGTGAAAAAACGAATTTTTCTAATAAAGGCTTATTGTAGTGACCGAAAAAAATAAAATAAAAAACCGTTTAAAGAACTTTTTTTGAGATTAAAAGTAAATAATTTTCTTTTTATTTGCAGACGTTTCGCAGTTTTTTTGACTTCATCAGGGCTGCTTTTTCGGTCACTACAATAACCCTTTTTTAGAAAAATTCGTTTGTTCACCTTATTAAACATAAAAAGTGACCTTTACAAAACTTAAATATGTAAAACTATTTTATTAATTTTCATAAAATTCACTATCACAACAATATAGTGGTCAGAATCAGAAAAACTAGTTTGTGACTAGTTGTCAACATAAAATTTCAATTTTAAAAAACAAAAAGTTACACGTATTTCTTACTTTAAATTCAATTTTAAAAAATAGATTTGTGAATTTTAATAGTTCAAAATTGAATATGGATGTGCTCCAAAAACAAATCGAAAACGTGGCCGGCTAAAATGTTAATTTCTGTGGAAATGCACATATATCTAAATGAAAAAACCTACTTACAGTTATTCTGAGTCCGAATCTTCTAATAAGACAACATCTTTTTCATACATGGAAAGTTTCATTTTTTGGATCGTGACACTGATGGCCTAAAATCAACACAATTTTTGCCAATTCTTTTTATGGATTGTTGGGTGAAAGTATTGTCCTTTATTGTCTTTGTCAACAATTCATTTTTCTTTTTTTCGTCTTACTGTCATTGACATGACTGAAAATACGCTCACATTCTGCATTAGAGTGGGGCAGAGAGAGCACATTGAGCAATAAAACTAAAAAAAGCCGCTTGGTGATTCGTAAGCGAAATTACGGTGGAATACGACACCGTAATGGATGTTTACGGTAGACGGTAGATTGGGCCAGATTACGGTGGATCTACCGTAATTACGGTGTCTTTGGAGTAGCGTTGCCATCCGTCCTCTTTTTTCCCGGACCGTCCTCTTTTTTTAGTGTTTTAGGGGCGTCCGGGATCTTTTTTTGTTCGTGTCCGGTGTAAATTTAATGTCCGGGAAAAGTCCTCTCTTTTCCCCTAATATCCTTATATTTTCCTTTAAAGTACATATTTTTTAATCTAGCACTGTGAGTACTTGGAACAATTTTCGAATGACAAAATACACGGCGTTTTTGTATGTGTAAACGGGCCTCAATGTTAAAATAAATCGATAATTGATTACAGGTGTCATTACTACATCTGTCAGCTGATTCCTAATTCTCGTACAGCATTTGACTTAGTTTGTTTAATTTGTTATACAGGAATTTAATAAGCAGAGAATCTTTTTTCGGTAATAAATTCAATAAAAACAGTTTATTTTTTTGTAACATATAACTAGAGTTTTTCAGAAGTGAATAATGCCTAAACGAAAGTGCACGTATAACGACGAGATTAAAAAGAAATATCCGTACATCAAGAAGGGAAAGTTGGACTACGAAGTGATTTGTATGATCTGCTCATCCACATTTTCGATATCCAATAAAGGATCGCTTGATATTGCTGCACACATACTTTCACAGAAGCATAAGAAAAGCGAACAATTTCAGGCGTCAACTTCAAAAATAGACAGCGTTTTCAGCAAAATTTCTACAAAGAACGACATTCGAGCAGTTGAAGGATGCTTGGCTTATCACACCATTGTTCACAACATGTCATTTTTATCACTTGATTGCACTATGGATTTAAATAGGCTTTTATACAAAGATTCCACTCGTGCTGTAAATGCAACATGTAATAGAACTAAAGCTACAGCAATAGTGAAAAATGTATTGTCACCACTTTCAACCTCAAGACTATCGCAATTTCTTCAAAATATTCCTTTTGTAAGTATTTCATGCGATACTAGTAATTACGGAGCTACAAAGTTACTGCCAATACTTATTCAGTATTTCGATGAAAAGGATAATGGCATCAATACAAAAATTTTAAATATTGTTTCAATTAAGGAAGAAACCTCAGACACAATAACTGACGCTATCGTTTCCGAATTAAGAAATCATTCGTTAACTTCGAAATGTGTTGCGTTTAGTGGAGATAACTGTAACACGAATTTCGGTGGCTAATACAGAACAGGTCAAAACAATGTTTTCGTTATATTAAAAATTGAACTAAATAAACAAATAACACGGGCCGACAAAAATTATACCCAGAAACCAGATTATATATTTCCGTAGGTTTTCGATGCGCTGATTCCGAATCTGGTCGCAGAATTGCTCCATCACGTCAGGTTTTTGAGATATCCTCACCTAAAAGTGCAAAAAACACGGTTTTTGGCTATATTTGCGCTTATTTTACATCGCGAATAATTTTTTTTTTCCAAAATTGGTTACGGCATCTGAAAGTACTACCCTTACCCTTCAAATCTTTTTTTAGATTATATCAATGACTTTTTTTGTCTTCGAAATATCGTAACTTGAAATTTATTACATAGGCCTACATACAGATCTACATTACACGGAAAAAACACCAACTCGAAATTATTGTAAATATTAATGAAAATTTAAGAAAAATTAGTAGGTAATTTAGTAATTTAGAAACGGTTCGAGTGTCTATTAAAAATTACTAAGCGTAATATAAAAATTGCATCAAGCAGGCATTAATTTTTCGAATGCAAGTTTTTAATTTTTACAAAGTAGATTTTAAAATTTCTGCAATAATTTATTATATTTTAAAAGGACTGTACTATTTTTTAAAAAATACATTATAAAGTTTTTATGATGAAATAATAATAACTGAAATTTATTTTTAAATTTTTGGTGTGTTGAACAAAATTAGGGCAGCCAGCGAGTTTCCGTTGCCGCTTTCCCGACCCCGTCCCAATTCTGTTAAACACATTACTTCAAAGCCAATTAGTAAGAGTTTGGCAAGCCTTACATATTTATTTTTTTGCATGAACATGTTGAGAACTCAAACAGAGTACAAATTAAACACAAAAGAGAAATAAAATTCAATATAATAAAAGTTAATAATCTTGAAATAATTTTTCTATAACTACTTTTTAAAAATTATAAAGCGGGAATCTCATATATTACAATATGAAATATATAAAAATTCTAATGTGGCAATTTATTAAAATTTAATAAATTCTTTGTAAAATTTCAAAGTTTTTAGGTGAAAATTAAAATGAAGAAAATAATTTTTAATATGCACTTATTAAAAAATGTAAAATGAAAATATTTACAAACTAGAATAGAATTTTTAATAAGGATTTTCTATTTATTACTATAAAAAAGTAATATTTGTTTTCAGATTTTAATTTTTATAATCTCCTATTAATTTTTAATAAAATTTGAGTTGGTGTTTTTTCCGTGTAGCTCTAGTATGGCAGGATACATAGAAAATTTAAATTTATGATATTTCGGTGATTAAAAGAGATATCGACATAATTTAAAATGGGTTTTGAAGGGTAAGAGTAATACTTTCAGATGCCGCAACCAGTTTTGGAAAAAACGAATGTAACTTAACCTCAAATATAGCCAAAAACCGTGTTTTTTGCACTTTTAGGTTAGAATATCTCGAAAACCTGACGTGATGGAGCAATTCTGCGACCAGATTCGGAATCAGCGCATCAAAAACCTACGGAAATATATAGTCCGGTTTCTGGGTATGTATTTTGATCAAATTTTGTCGGCCTGTGTAATTGGGATTGGATGTCCAGCTCATATTATAAACAACACGGTTCATAAAGGCTGTGATGTTTTATATTGCGATATAGAATCGATTGTTCTAAAAGTTTATTATCACTTTTCCATTTATACAGTTAGAACAGAGACTTTAAAAGATTTTTGTCAACAATCGGACGTTGAATATACTAAATTATTATATCATTCAAAAACAAGGTGGTTAAGTTTATATCCTGCCATTGAACGATTATTGAAATTGTATAAACCACTCAGTGACTACTTTTTAAATTTAGATAAGCCACCAATTGTTTTAAAAAAATTTTTTGAAAATGAATTTAGTGAAGCATATTTATTCACAGTACATTCTACAATGTATATAATGCACAGTAACATAGAAAAAATTGAGCGATCCGATACATCACTTTTAGAAGTCAATAAAATTTTCAGCGAAATTATTAACAATTTAAAGGAAAGGATTGTTCAAAATTTCGTGCCTATAAAAGTTAAAGAAATCATCAAAACAGTCAAAAAAGAGAAGCACCTGATTCCACTATTTTTTGAAGAAGTAAATAAGTTTTATGAAACAATGCAAAATTATTTGGAATCGTGGATTGCACCAATAAGAGATCTTGATGTATTTAATTGGTTAAACTACAATGGTAGCAGTTTAGTAAATTGGACAGATGTTCAACCTTCGATTGAATTTTTAAAAAAATTCGAAATTTTCGTTGATGAAGAAAAGCTGTTCAACGAGCTTCTTTGCTTAAAAACATATACTCAAAATATAAAATCGGAATGTGAAAATAATTGGAACAAATTTTGGTGCGATTTCTAAAAAAAAATTAAAATATATGCGAAATTAAAAAAATTGTTCAGTTTTTTTTCTGTCTTCCAGGACACAATGCAAATGTTGAACGCATTTTTTCGCTTATAAAAGCACAATGGAGGACAGAAAGAAACAAATTAGATCCATGTACACTGTCTCATATAATTAAAACTAAATATAATTTTGGAATGGAATGTCAAGAATTTTATAAATATTTGTTAACATGTGATCAAAAAGTACTTGATGACATTGGTTCCGTAGATAAATATAATGTCACTGAGTAATTTTTGTAAATGCTCAAATACTACTTAGAAAGTAATTTCATTTATTTGACTTTAATGTATACCATAGTTTTCTATGTAAAACTAAAATAATTCAAACAATAATTATTTATTGAATACTTATTTTTAAAAAATCTGTAGAACGTAAGAGACGGATAATTGATAATTACTAAATTTTTTAGTCAACTGTAAATCAATTCCGTTATTTTTTTAATGAATTAATCTTTCAGTTTTTAATCAATAAAGAACATTTTTTACTTTTTTTTGTTTTATAAACAAGCTTTGCGCTATTGTTTTATTACGTTTATATACGGAAAAATCTGTCCTCTTTTCGTCCTCTTTTTTAGCACTCGCTGTCCTCTTTTTCCAAAATTGGAGATGGCAACCCTACATTGGAGACACTGCAAGACACATACATATATATTAGCCGTGTTTTATTCGCTTTGGTTAAAGTTTAACCCAAGTTTAAACCCATGGTTTAATGATATAAGGTTGGAGCATATTGTCAAAATTTGTAATTGCAACCCTGGGAGAGCATAGAAAATTTCTTCTCAGATTGTCAACAGCATAATCAAAACAAACAAAAAAAAAGAAGAAACACTAATTCCATAAATTCGCAATTACACAAAGAATTGTATAATTGTGGTTTTGGCGATTTGCAAACTATGGAAAATGTTTTCTGACAAATCCTCAGGGAACGAAGGTCACTTAACATAGATGGACAAAATAAAATACAGAAGCAGCTTGAAGGAAAAGTTCAAGAACCTCAAGAACTGCTTATTGATAATTCTGGAAGGAAAGATTTAGCATTTATTGCCACACAGGAGACGCTGCAGCAAAACACATTGCAACTAACAACAGATGCTACAACCTTAGAAATTCCTAACCCAATGTTACTTGAATCACATCTTGGAAGTTTAATTTCTATTTCTGAGATAGCACGTCCAAATGATCGTTTTCTTTTGCTTGGCGGCTTAACTGCTTTTCTAGATTTGATGAAACATTACGGTGTGACGCCAAGTATTGAAACATTTACCACAATGTTGGAAGTTATACCACCGACAAATGCTGCCGAAAAACAGTCAATTTCGTTTATACGCGAAATTGGCCTCAAGTCAGATTTTAAATTATTAAAAAGCGTTTAAATCGTTTTGATTATGAAGGTGCGAAGGAAGTTTAAGAATGATACGAACTGCTATGTTTCCCATATGTGATATACAGTCAGAGTCAAAAATAAGTATACAGCTTCTGTTACGTTCTTTAGAGCCAAATAATTTTATGAAAAGAAATGAAACAAAATTTATTTTGCAGAAAAAATAAAAAGCATAGTTCTCCTTTTTTATTAGTTATAATGATTAACAAAACAAAACTCGAATTCATGAAATAACCCTGAAAAACGGATGAAGTATCTGAAAAATGCAGTCAAAAGTTAGTATACAATCAATATACAGTCTGGCTTTTATAATAATAATTAGTAATAAAAGAGTTTAGCTACTACAGCTATTAGCCTTCTTAGCAATTTAGCTTGAAGCTTTAAACTAAGTAAAAAGCTTATTAAAAAATTATGAAAATGAAAAAATTATACATGCAAATTAATTTGTTATATTTTTATAATTTTTTCTTAGCTTTGTCGCACTTTCTCAACATACCTACTCAGATCATAAATATATAAGCATAAAATTGCATGAATGCAATTGTATGGATTTATTTAAATGACCTAAGGCATAAATGTTAGAAAAAATTTACCCATCATGCGGTGGGGCTCGGACAACACAAACATAAAGACCAACAACCATTAAGCTACAAAATTAACTATAGATTTTTCAATCTAAGCTTGAGTTGACCTTTTGACAAGCTAATATCATATACATCGCAATTGTTAATTAGAGTAGTCATGCGATTAAAAGGAGCTGTAGCCATATAATTAGTTCTACTGACTGGTTGATAAAATATCTGATATGAGTTACGATTACTCCTACGATTAGTGTTAAAATGAATATAATTCAGAAGCTCTGGCGCAGCAAGCGACCCTGATACAAGCTGATGCAAGTAAATTATACCCGCAATATTTCTACGAGTGCTCAAAGACTGCATACGTAATAACTTTAAACGATCCCCATAAGGAGGAAGGTTTAAGAGGTCATTCCAATAAAATAAATATTACATTAGCCCAAAATTTATGAGATTTAATATTTTGTAGGTCCTCCTTTTGACTGAATTACCGCTTTTGATCTATTGCTCATGGAATTGACTAGATTTTGGGTAACCTCGGCTGAAATATTTGCCCATTCCTCAGTCAAGGCCGTGCGCAGATCATTTTTTGATTTAATAACACGATTTCTTATTTTTCGGTCCAAAACTTCCCATAGGTGCTCAATGGGGTTTAAGTCCGGCGACTGTGGAGGTGAATGTAATTGCTTTGGAACTCTGTACAACAACCACTCTTTCACAATTTTAGCTGTATGTTTTGGGTCATTGTCTTGTTGAAAGACCCATGGCGTTGTAAGACCCAATTTGCCAGCACTGCTGCACAAATTATCTTTTAATATCTGCAAGTAATCTCGGCTATTCATTGTAGATTCAATAAAAATCAGGTTTCCAGTGCCAGCGGCGGACATACACCCCCAAACCATTAGTGAACCACCGCCATGTTTTACGGTGGAGATGAGATTTTGAGGCAGCAGTTCGCTATTCTTTGTTCTCCAGATCTTCCCGCCCCTTTTTGCTCCAAATATCTCAAACTTACTCTCATCACTAAACATAACATTATTCCAGAAGGCTTGAGGGCTGTTCAAGTGAAGTTTTGCAAAATCTATGCGCTTATTACGATTTATAGCAGAAATGCACGGTTTTTTTCTAGGCCCTCTGCCATGCAACCCATTATTATTTAGCGCTCTTCGCACGGTTGAAGCGCTAACTGGCTTATTACGCACTTTAGAAAGATCTTTGGCTATTTCTACCGCTCTAGATTTGGGCTTTTTTCTCACCTGTCTAACAACATTTCGTACTTCGGTTCCGGTCATAACGCGTGGGCGACCTGAACGTTTCAAAGATTTCACATTTTTTCGTATCTTGTATCGTTCTATAATTTTCTGCACAGTTGCACGGCTTTTGTTAACAGATTTAGCTATTTGACCTAGAGTTTTTCCATTTTTTTGATGGGTCACTACCAACTCACGAACTTCTATTGAAATTTCTTTACCACGAGCCATTTTATATTTACGGAATGAACAATCAACACAAAAAACTTATTCAATCACACCGAACTTTAACTGCGCAATACGATTTGTTAGAAAAACACACACACAATGCTGAAAAGTAGCGGATTTTATAACGGCACTTGTAACAAATTGAAATTGAAAGCATTGTATACTAAATTTTGACTGCATTTTTTAGAGTTATTTTTACTGTGTAGCAAAAAACTAAGTGTTACAATTTTTTTCAAATAGAAATCTATGATGCTAGAAAACATAAGACTGTTAAGTTTAATTTAATAAAAAAATATTCTTTGTATCTTACATATTATAGAAAATATATATGTAGCTTAAAAGCTATAGGTGTGAACTGTATACTAATTTTTGACTCTGACTGTATAGTATAAAATCCAGTGGTTAATTCATTTTACTAGACTTTTTTTAAACTGAATAATGGCGTTTGAGGTAGTAGGGGAGAGGGGGGCCAGTGTGGACTGGGGGCTAGTGTGGACAGATTCAAATTCTCGCGCCGTTTTGAATCGATGTTTTCCGTTGAACCTTTTTAAGTAGGCCTTTGCATTCTCCATTACCAAAAAAAAATTCGTTTGTACACAGTTCACCGTTTCATGATAACGAGACCAGACGTGATTTGCGCAGCAAAAAGTAAATTTTTTGTTTTTTCTCAATTTCAGTGATACTCAGAAATTAATCATTCTTTTGCTAAAGCGTAAATATATGTATAATACAAGTTAAGCAAGTGTTTATTCAAATAATTGAAATTATGTTTAATAAAGTTTACCGTAAGTTTAAAAAAAAAAATGTTTTTGTATAAAAAAAACACCATTTACTTTGATGAGAAGGTAGGTTAGCCGTGTTTTATTCGCTTTGGTTAAACCTAAAAGTGAATAAAACGCAAAAGTATGGTTGAACGGGGCCTAGCACGGTAAGGGGCCTCACACATCATTACATATTTTTTTTTTTCAAGAAATTGGTATCAATTGCTTTTGGACTGATTTATAGCGTCGCAGACGCTTATACCAATGGTTTTCTTTCGTTTTCCGAGAATAGAAAAAACCAACGATAGAAGATGAAGAACAAATCTATTTGACGTTATGTATATTAAAAAAGAAAAATGAAAGCAGAATCAAAGCAGCGATTAATGACTATTGATTCATCTTTGTTTTTGTTTTTATTATGTGATTTTATTTTAATATTTGGGCCCAGCACTTACCGCATGCATAAGGCCCCGCGTGACCTAAAACCGTAACTGCAAAAGTCAAGCAATGCTGCCAAAAAAATTTTATTATTTTAGGTTTGTGTCTAGAACTACTTGCTATGTGCGACATCTATTTTTCGAATTCAGCATAGCATAGCATAGACAAAAAAAGTTCAATCAATTGAACTAGAAATTGAGCTGGTTCACGAAGTTGTATGGAATTTTGGTTTAACCGAAACGAATAAAACACGGCTAATGTCAATCGAAATTAAATTTATTTACAGATGGTGCGTACATACAAATGGAAAACGGATCGTGCTGATAGATATATCGGAGAGTTTGGTGACGTTATTAGGGTGGTTCAAAATAAAATATTTTTTTGCATCAGTTGATAAATTAAGCTCGGAAATTGCTATTTTCGACCTTTCCCTAACGATTGCTGCAAAAAAAACTTTTATTTTAAACCACTCTAAAAAATTTTTCATGCTTCAATCGATAAGGAATGGTCGACAATGGCCTTAGGACATACCTTCGGGCAGCTACGGACCTTGGAAAGCACCAAAAGGGTCGAAAACGGTGGCCACCACCGCAGCCACCCTAAGTGATGTCCAAAATTATTCTTTCGAGCTTACCCAATTGATTGAAACAAAAAAAAATTTTTCCGAAAATGTGTCAAAAACGGTCTTTTCCATGGTCCAGTACTCCATCCGATTGGAGCAAACAAAATTTCCGAAAATGGGTCCAGAAATCGTCAGACCTTTTATAAAAGCTGGTCCTCAATTCTTATCGATTCACCAGACAAGACAAACGAAGAACCTCTGAAAAGAAAAAATGCAGCTCCAAGAAACATTCGCTTTCTCCAAGATTAACATGGGATAGAAGTGAATTTTAATTTTTATTGAACTGTATTATTATTGTCTTAAAAAAAAATATATATTTGAACTCTTTTTTTAAGTTTCTGCTTCAATTATCAAGTTTCTATTGGTGTCCACACTAGCCCCTTACACGGGGCTATTTGTAAGCTATTTTTAAAATAATTTAAAAATGCGTTTACGAAAATAAAAAAATTGTAACTGTTGGTGTAATTATGAAGGTAAGAGGTGTAAGTAATCGCTAAAAATAACATTACAAAAAATAAATATCTACATAAACAATTTTATAATTATGTCAAAATTGTCCACACTAGCCCCCCCCCTCCCCTACATACCTTATCAAATTTTTAAAGACCCATATTTTGTAAACCAGTGTTGCCATTCTAAAAATATTTTGTTTCTGTGTCGAGGACATATACAGGTTCAACATATTCAAATATATGTATCTGAAATTGGAGACATGAACCTCATTTCCCCTGACCGCTTCGCGTGAAATGCCCGATATGTAAATGTATATCTTTATTTTAATGTTTGCATGCATACATACATAAATGAAACATACATTAATTAATACATACATAAATATATACATACATAAATGTATATAAACATAAATTTATACATACATAAATGTATATACACATAAATATATACATACAAAAATGTATGCATATGTAGGTACTTGTATAAAGGATAATTCAGTGACTGACTAATCCTCTATGTACATTAGACTTTACCATTTAAATTTTTCATTATATCTTCGGCATTTATAGTCCGATCTTATTGTATGATATATCAACCTTTTTGTCTCGAGTAGATCAATTTTTTGCTTCAACGATCATTGACATCAAGTACCCTGTTCTAGTACTATCCCAGCAGATCTCAATTCTTACCACCTTAATGTACGACCCCAACGTCAGAAAATTGAGGCATGCAAAAGATAATTAAACTTTTCCTCAGGAAGTATTTCGATTATTCCATTAGAACTATTTGAAAAAATATTTTAAATTTTTTTGCCGAACGTAGGGATCCCCTTATTAAACTTTTCGTCATATCTTCGGTATTTAGAGTCAGTAGGTATATATACCAGTGTTGGCATTTTCGGTACATTTGTACTTTTTCGGTACATTTGCGTCCTGAAAAACCGTCGTCAGTACATTTGACAAGTTTTCAGTACATTCGGTACATTTGAACAATTTATAATAATTACTTGTTTTCGGGTTTAAGTAAATAAAAATATTGCAAAGTGAAAATATATATGTCTTATATATCTCATTTTCCTAGGGTTTTTGAGATGCCAAAAGTGAGGACCTTTTTTTTATTATTTATTGAGTTTTTAAATATTTTTTTATAAAAATTTCGTACATTTAGTAAAATTGGGTCTTCACGCCAAAAAAAAAAAGTACATTCGGCCTCTAAAAAGTACATTTCAAGTCTCGATTCAGTACATTTTCACAAAACCCAAATGCCATCACTGATATGTACTCAATGGGCTGTGGTGTACTTTGAGAATTCAAAATTTGAGCAAATGCGGATGTTTTTTAAATTTCATACGTATGTAGGTAATTTCATTAAAAAACGCTAAATATGGAATTGAAAAAAAAACTCTAAAGATTTAATTTCTTTAAGAATACATACTCCGAATAGAATCTCAATCAATTCCCCATTCAAGTTTTTTTTTTTGTAACTCGAACATTTAGTAAAACTTATAAAGCCCACCGTGCCTGCCTAAGTCGTATAGATCGAACCGCTTGAGTTCATTCTTCTTTAAAGACGATGATATGCGAAAAAGCATATTAAACCCCCCTCTAAACAGGCTCCAATATGTATACCAAGCCATAAGTCTGGATATCGCTCAGAGCAAAATCCATCTTTAACGAAGCCACAAACTCATACTTTCTTACCGTTGGCTATATGTTGGACATATACGACTGTCAGACGAGCCTTAAACTAGGCAGCGGAAAGCAGTAAGTCTTTTAAGAAATCAAAATTTTCAAAAATTGAAAAATATCTAAAATTTTAAAAATTTACAAAAAATAGAAAACTTAAAAAAATAGAAAAACCTAAAAATTAAAAAAAGATTTCAAAATTTTGAAAATATTATAAAAATTGCAATAAAAAGTTCAAAAAGTATCGAAAAATTAACAAAAATTTCAAAAATTGAAATATTCAAAAATTAAATAAAAAACTTAAATAAATTGAAAAACTTTAATAAATTGAAAAAAAGCTAAGGATTTCACAATTTAAAAAAAAATAAAAAGTGCAAAAAAGATTCAAAAAGTATCGAAAAATTAATCAAAATTTCAAAAATATAAAAATTTTCAAAAATTTAAAAATTGGTATATTTTGACGAAAAATGTTCCCAGTGAAGGCTTCTGTTTGGTTTTAAGTGTAAGTCTTGAAAATTTTGTTGTGTAATGATTTAGTCCACACATTCAAGGGTGATCATTTCTGAATAAAATACATTGTGCGGATAGCGCAGGAGAGGAGCAAACATTGACCTTTTTAACATTTTATTAAAATTGTCTTTTTTTGCATCATCTTTTAGTTAACAGATTTGAAAACATATTTGGTAAAAAATTTGTTTTTAAGGGTAAAATTTAATGATCTCACAAACTTAGGCCTTAGCCATATACAGCATATGGCATGTGTCCTACAATAATAATATTTTTTCTTATAAATCTCTTAAATAAGGTCAGTGTTTGTACAGATACATACGTATACATAATATTTTTGAAACAGCAAAGCTAGTTAATGTTTTATTTAAATATACAGTAATTTTTTTTGAATTCAATAAAAGTAAGCATCAAGAAGTAAGTAATTAGTGAGAAATTTAATTAAATTTTATTATTTATTTATTGAATTGAAATTTTTGCATTTAATTGTTGTTTAACGATAATATAATGTATCTATTATATATATTTATATTTATACAAAGTTACATATATAAATATATGTATATATGTATATATATATATGTATATGCATATAATATATAATAAATATATAATATTTGGTATATAAGTATTTAATATTTTTGAATTCTGTACATATTTTTTAAAATAAGTAATAATAAATTATGCTTATTAGATATATATATATATAATGTAATCTACATATTTATTTGCAATTTTTTATTGTTGTTGTTATTGATGTTATCGTAAATAAATTCAGATATAGCGTAAAACGCCATACTATTGCTCCTAAAAGACGTACGGAAATAGCGATCGATATTGCTTTGACATAAAAATCGTTAGAAATATTACTTTTTCACTACTAAATAAGCAATGCTTAGCTTGGCAACACTTAGCGGCCAAAAAAGTAACGAAAAATTAAAAAAATATCAAAATTCTCAAAAATTGGAAAATTTCAAAAATTACATACAGCCGAAATTTATAGCGCAGATAATTTTTTACAAAAATGTAGCAGGATATTGCTTTTATATGTTCTAGCATTATCATCATTTCAAGGTCAAAGTTGAAAAAGGATAGAAAATTGGTTTTTTTATATCTCTTTTGAAGAAATTAAGTCTGAGTGAAAGTTATGGTATATGTATATCTATACTTTCGGATACAGGGCATAATCAAGAAACAAATGAGCATCCGCCGGATGCAGAACATCTCGAATCATGTGGCCTGATTCTAGGAATGACACAAACTCTCTTAAGATTCAGCAGAAGAGAGCTAAGAACTCTTGTATGAGTGCTAACGGGTTACTGTGTTATTGACTCTATGCCCGCCAAATATGGTGCCCATTTCAGACACTTATGCAGGAGTTGTGGAGGCGAAAAAGAGAATGAGACGATTAGACACCTACTGTGCGAATGCCCGGGACTAATGAGGAAACGAACCAGATATTTTGGCTATGCATTCTTTGTTGGTCTTGAGGAACTAGCCGAGTTCAAACTCACCCGCATGCTCAACTTCACCAAGGCTTCTGGGTGGTTCGCCCCATTCAATAAGATAATTCGAGGAGAAGGAGGAAAACTTTTTTGTGAAGTATCATCAGCTGTATTTGTACAACTCAAAAGAGAAATCTTATCTGTACAATTATTCATTAATAAACAAAATCAATAAAATAAATAAAATAAATAATATAAATAAAATAAATCAAATAAATAATAAAATCTTTATCGTCTTATGAAATCAAAAAAGCCCTAAGTTACATTGAAAAAATTTAACAGGATGGGCAAAAAACTTCCTAAAATTAATAATAAACCAAAAATTTTCAACATTTTTTCAGGATAAGCTTATTTGATAAGAACGTTGTTTTTAATTGTGGGATTATGTTTTTTTTTATACGATGCATCATAATTAATCAAAAAGTCTATTTTGAATTTTTTGTAAGTTAGGGCTTTTTGATTTCATATGACGATATGTAGGGTACCACAATGGGCAAACTGCCATCGAGTGAAATTTGGTATATGCAAGCGACGCTTTTAACCTTTTGCAACCATAGCCGTAGAAAAATAACACCATCTAGCGACATGTAGCATGTTTTCAGTACTATAAATGATAAAGTGGTACGACATTATCAACGTCGATAATCGCCATCTAGAAGACACTGGAAACGACATTCTGGATAATGGCGGATGGTACGACATTATCGCCATCTAGAAGGCACTGGAAACGATATTCTAAGACAACGGCAGATGGTTCGAGAAAATGATGACTTTAGTATAAAAGGCTGTCATATGAGCAGCAGAGACACAGTTGATATTGAACAGTGGAACACAGTGGATCTTAAGTGAGAACATTTGAATTTAAGTACTAAAGCGATATAGTGGATTTTAAGTAATAAAGTATAACGTTTGTGTATACAATTTGAATATAAAGATTAAATAAACAATTGTACTGTGTAAAAACTAACGTTTGTGATTTAAATAAACCATTTTATAAATAAATAAAGATTGCGTTTTTCTTGATTATTACACAATCCAGTCATCGAACTCAGAAAAGTGTAAGAGGTTGAAATTACTGTCAAAGGGACAGGAAATTTCGTAACAATACATATGTACTTCAACGTAAAATTGAAAAAATTATAAGACGCATTCACGATTAGATTTTATATGGTTCTATATATTTTGGAGAAAAATTTATTTCTTGTCGTAAATTTTGAAAACTTACAATGAAAAATTGCGTAGAGTTTTGCATCTTCTCATACACGGAGTTATATGCGGCATATATACGACAAAGTATTTTAGTATTTACACATGGTTTAATGATATAAGTTTGGAGTATACTGTCAAAATTTGTAATTGCAACCTTGGGAGAGCATAGAAGATTTCTTCTGTGCTCAACAGCATAATCAAAACAAACAAAAAAAAGGAAGAAACACTAATTCCATAAACTCGCAATTACACAAAGAATTGTATAATTGTGGTTTTGGCGATTTGCAAACAATGGAAAATGTTTAAGGCTGCATGTCAGCTGCTGGTACCGGAAATTTATCTTTTATTAAAAATATCATGAGCATGGACATTTGTCCTCAGATTATGAGTGTCAATTTGTTGCAGAGTGCCGAAAATCTTGTCATGTAGACAAATTTACGGTTTTACCAAGATAAAAACTCGAAATACAAAGCGGACTTAACTCAATTTTGGTTGATATACAAGTGCCCTTATTTGATGGCACCGCCAGCATAGTCACCTGACCTAAGGGTTCTTGTAAATTTATGGACGATTTTGGAAAAAAATATCCGAATACACAACATTTCAAGCAAAAACGACATAAAAAAGACACTTAAAATTAAGTGGTGCTATAACTCACCAGATACCAATAAAAAATTTGAAGATTTGAATTATGAAATCATTATTTTAAACATTGTTTTTTCAATTTATACATGTCTGCATGAAATAAGCTGTGACATGGAATTCAGTAGTATTCTTCGATTTTTTATTATAAAAATTCCAGGAAATATTTTTTTACATTAAATAAAAATTTTTTTAAAAATACAAAATTTGTTCTTTCAAATGGTATCAAAACTTTTTTCATATTCCTATTCGTTTGAAAGTTACAGACAATTGAAATTTAAAGTATGCACTGCATGAAATAAGCTGTGAGCCACTGTACGTGGCGAGCGTACCAGACTTAGCTGTCAAATTTTGATAGGACAAATTAATATAACCTATATTGTTCTTTTCATGAATATGTTGAAAAATATAGAAATTGAAGAATATTTTGACAAAGAAGACAAAAGAATTTTTGTTTGAAGCAGGCGCTCAGCAAATCAAACAAGATGAATATTATTTTTATTTTTCAGTTTGAACTGAAAAATGCATGTAGTTGATCAAGGGGTTAAGGAGGCTGAAGCCCCCAACATAAATATTTTTGAATTTGCAAAGGCTTAAGCTCAAATTAAAGTAACACGGTTATAGTGACAGTGTATTTTGACATTTTGACTTAGTTTCTTTGTTAATTTTAAAGAAGTTTAATTTTTTTGTATTTCAAAATTTGATTTTCGTGTTTTTTTAAATGCTGAATAAGTGCTAGTGATTAAACTATTCATATTTAATCTATTCAGGTATTTACTTGTGTTAACTAATGATTTGTTTCAAGTAAAACAAGAAAATATGAAAATATAAGTGATTAATTTCGTTAGATTAAAAGCCCCCTTCGCAAAAAATTCTGGTTGCGAAAAATAGCAAAATATGGCACACATACAAGCAAACAACAGGAATATAATGTGTGGCAATTTTCATCTGAATTTTTCGGCTGAAAAAAAGCAACAACAAAACAAATAACGGGATCGGTTGTAAGCTACAAAAAAACAACAACAAATGCAGGCATTTTGCTAGGATTTTTTCCACAGAATTTTTCTGAATACAAAAGGCAACAACAACGCAAATTACACGGGATCGGTTGCAAATTTGTTCTTTTGGAGAAGTCAAAATAAAAATCCTGCTTCTGGATTTGCTGGTTGCTTGGTAGCAATAAAAATAAATTTTCTCAAATGCAGCTCAAATGTTTAATTATTTATTTATAAAATGTAAATGAAAAATGGCGGAATATATTCAAAAAATCTTCATATAAATTAAAATAGAAAATCCTAATTAAATACAAAATGGCAGAGCAGAGGGAATTGTACGTCACTATTAAAATCCCCAATGCGCAACAAAATCCAAAATCACATTTCCCCTGTTTCTAAGACCGTAAATCTCTCGTCTACCACGTAGAAGTACGATCCAATTATCGACATTTGCCGGAATGTTGTTCTTCTAATATATACTTCTTTGCCTATTACCACAATCAAGGAAACTTATGAAGCACACAAATTACATAGATGTACATAAGTTAATGATTGCTTTCTGAGCACTTATGTAGGCAGCGAAATCTTTCCCTCAAGCACTCAATGTTTTTCCTAGCTACAGCAGAGACTACAAAATCCGAGACTTAACAAATATAAAAGTTTTTCGGCGGAAAGATTCGACCCCGCTTCCCCGTCAAATCTCTTATACGTTTTGGTAATATATCTAAAGTGCTATTTAGTTTCTTTCAAATTTCTACATCAATGTAATGAAGTTGCAATACCCGTTAACAGTTGCTCTGCGCCTAAAGTATAAAGTTCGTTTTCGATCTGCGTTTATGAGTGGGTGTAGTGGAACAAACAAAAAAATCGCTATGGAATTAGTCTGCATAATTAACAGTCAACTTGGACGATCGGGTATGTGCCCGAACTCCGTTCTAAAATCCACTTTATCAAAAATAATTGCTGCGTTCCCGTAAAAAAATGCATTACTACATTTTGTAGATTTTTACAGGACAATTTAAATTTGCTGACCCTTTCCATGACGTCCTAGATTTAAATAAAAACTATTCCTATTTAATTTTTTTTTTTTGACCAATTGTAAGAACTTTTCACTTAGTGCGACTTTTACAGACAATTGATAGTCAATAAATAGGGGTGGACACACGATCAAATTTTTCATCAAACTATTTGTCAAACCATTTGACGGCTCAGAGTACACACATTCAAATTTTTCGTCAAATTTCAGTCTTGCTCCGACCTCCAAAGAGAAAACATCATGGAGGCGGACAAATTATTATGTTCATGAAAGTAGTAATGTTGATGGAAAAGGAACTTAATTTCACCTAAATTAAAACCTAATGTCCTTTTCAAGACCACAAAAACAAGAGTTAATTTTTAGGTTCACAATACCAAATAAAATCAGGGATAAAATATTACATACAAACTAAAAAGCAATTATAAGTGCATAAATTCTGTCGATACTTAAGCATAAAACTTGCTTTAATTAAAATTTCTATCCTTAAATATACAAACATTGGCTCCTCTAGCTACATTTAAAAAAAAAAAACAATAACACCTTTCTAAGGAGTACAATAAATAACAGCCGCCTACCATTTGTTAAGATACCCTAGGTAATCGTACCCAACGCGGCCCAGTATGCTCACAGACGCCCCAGTGTCAAGTAAGCCTTTGATTTTTACTCCTTGTACATCCACTTCAGCAAAAACTCTTGGGTCCCTGTCCTCTAATCCACTGACTGCTTCAGCAATTTCTTTTATTATATTTTTTCTTTTAGTAAAGTTTGCCCTGGCCTTTTTAACTTTTTTTGTAATTTTTCTCATACCAATAAGTGATCCGATGCTAAATATTTTATTTCGTGCTTCATGATAATCGCGCATCCTTTCTTCTAGTGACCGGTCTGGCTGGTTCTTAATAATTTTACAGTTTTTGTTGAAATTTATAGTTCTTTTCAAAATGTTAACTTTTTTTGTGTTTGCAGCAGGTTCAGTTAACTGAAAAATTTCGTTGCCCTGCTCAGCAGGTTCCGTGCCTACAAATTCTCCGCGGGAGTCTGGATGGGGCGTGACGCTCCCGCAGCCGTCACGTTCCGGTTCATGTTTCCCAAAGTGCACGCTGGGCACTTCGGTGTTATCACATCGGCCAGTCCGCACTTATAACAAAAAATTGCCCGTTGGAGAGAAGTACAGTCCATATATATATGGCCTGGCTGGCGGCAATTCCAGCAGACCAGAGTACTCTTCACTCGCTGCTGCTGCAGAGAGTCTTGCTGTTGACCATATTGCGTGCTTTGCTGTGGACCTTGTGGCTGAAATTATTGATTTGGTTGTGGTTGCAACTGCTGCTGTTGCTGAAATTGTTGTTTTTGTTTTGGTTGAAAATGTTGCTGTGACGGAAAATGCTGTTGTGGCTGAAAATTTTGTTGTTGCGATCTATACTGGCACATTGGCTGCAATTCATCTACGTCGAAATCTGAATTACATGACTCTTGATGACTTACTTCACTGGCACATTGGCCATGATTACTTCATTAACATCGTGACTGCGATGTTGTGGGGTACCTTGGTGGCTGTTGAAAATTTGCGCGTACTTCTCGGCGCAAGAAATGTGTCTCGGCCTCGAGACATTCGTCACGTAGCTGATCTACGCTGTAGACTTTCATCGGGTACACGATTCTTGCTAAATTGTCCCTCAGGTTTCTTTTGACAATTTTTATCATGTCATGTTCACTTACCGCGTGTCTCAGCTTGGACTGTAATTTATACATTGCGTGGAAAAATTACTCAATTGTTTCACCAGGCCTTTGTTTGCGCTCTACCAGATCTCGCATTACTTCGAAGTCGGATCTGCAGCTTTGATATTGGCGAGATAAGGCATCTCGCAATGTTTGCCAATCTGGGATTTAATAATTTTTTACAAAGAGCCAATACCATTCTCTGGCCTCTCCCTTTACCAACAGATGAAAATCACGCAGCACCTGTGACCAAGGGCATCCGTAGTGACGCGCCAAATGCTCCACACGAAAAACAAAATCCTCCACTGCCATATCGTCAGAGCTGCCACCAAATGAAATACCCCATTTATCAATATTCACCGTAGATGCTACTGGCGTATAAGACGGGTATGGATATTCCTGTTGGGCGCTGACCTGTGACCTTGAATTTCTGCCATTATTTTGTCCATTTGGCCGAGCCTGCCTTCTGTTTGGTGGGTTATCTGGCACCTGTGGTGGATTATCAGGAGGTGGAAATTGTAGCAGCTGCTGTGAAGGCGCTATTTGGTAATTGGCCTGAAATTGGTTAGTATGTTGTATATGTTCAGTTTCATCACGCCTGATCATTTTTATTTTATTTGTAGATTGGTTATCTTGAACTAGCAGAGAATTCGAGTCATCAGAATGTCGCACATCTGCATGAACAGCATCAGCATGAACAGCATCAGCAGGAGCAGCATGGAGCCCACTTGCACCTGCAGGCGCAGACTCTACCCTATTGGAATCATCAACCCCGGTTGCCTGATTCAACGTAAGCATATTCATAACTTTTTCCATGGAAGCTTGAATGATTTCGGTTATTTTCTTTTCTAAATCCATTAATAACGTTACCCTATAACCCTCATTGGCTTTGGCCACTAAATCGTTTATAAGACCCTCATTAGCTTCATTTAAATTATACCGGTTATTTTTGCTTATCGCGCCCTGACTTGTCTGGAGGTTCGTTGCCTCCTGCGCTTTGTTAACCATAATCGTGTTTGATAAATCTATAAATTCCATATCTTTCAGGCCCGTGGCCTGAGTCTCACTTTCTGCACTAGCCAGCTTGTTTATAGAACTGCCAGCGCTATATGATCTATTTTGATCGTGCACGCCAGATCTTCTTTGCGTGCGCTTTTCCTCGTATTTTTTGCGTTATTCATTTCCGCACAAAACTCAAAAGACAAAAGCTTGTACAAAATTTTATGATATGGGGGGGGGTTTGGGTTTTTGCATGACCTGGTGATTTAAAAAAAAAATGACATCAACATCTTCCCAGCAGTGATCGGAATATTCGGCATACTCCTCGAGAGTCTTTCGTGTGGTAATCCCTACTATTACCTAACCTATTTATGAAACCCATTTTTAATGCCTGTTACGATGCCATCAGATTTAGTGGTTCTTGCAGTGTTTTGAAACTTGGAACTGCTCATGCATCTAACAAATTTGAGGCACGCGCATTATGGTACAACTTGTGAATATTCAGTTCAAATCCATCAAGGCTACCATAGTCTGATACCACACTCGTAATGGCTAACACAGATCTCATAATTCCGCAAATAACTTTATTTTCTTGAGTCTGGTGCAATTAGATGGTTAAAAAAAAACAAGCTTAAGCCACCAGACTCAAGTTACGAATATATAAAAAGTTTAAACAAAACACTTAAAGTTGAGCGTCCTCAACGCTTCCTCTGCTGCATGCAATTGACTGTCATTCCTCTTTCTGACACTAGCCAAGCCACTCACATAAGAACGCCGAGAAAGACCAACCATTTTAACTTCTAATAATTACTCCTGAGATCTTCATCCTGCAAAGTGCAATTAACCGGTACACTACTAACCACCAACCAAAATGTCGATCCCGAAGCCATTTTTTTTTTTTTTTTTTTTTAAATTGTTCAATTGTAAAATCTTCGACCCGTCTCTCACATAACGCAATTAGCTCTTGGTCATAACCGAACTAAGCCATCATAATTGTAGACAGCTCGAAAAGATACAATTCGCGTAATAACAAAACTTGACTTTCTTTCTGAGGTCGTTCCTGTTCAAGACCCCTTTCTAAATGATTTATATTGGGCGCCATATTGTTAAGATACCCTAGGTAATCGTACCCAACGCGGCCCGCACCGGCTAGCTTGCGGATCAGGGGGGTTTTAACCCGCCGCGTTGGGTCGAGGGTATAACAATAAATTTCCCTTCTTTTGGGAAGTGAAATTCAAAAGAAATTCCTGTTAAAACAAAAAGAAAAAAAAATTAAATTGAACGTTAAAAAAAAATTGAAAATTACGGAACAAATTATTCCTAACTTCGCCGAGCTTTATCACACAAAAGAGGGAGAGAATCGACCCCTCCCTATGCGCCAGGCAAAGTTGTGACTCCCACTCCTTTTTAGGGACGTCACCCACTGCCAAATCACCGCTGGGCCATTTTACGACGTCTTTTCCGGTTACACTAGCATGTCACTTCTGGTCAGCAACATTTCCCCTCCCACGATAAACAATTAGCACAATTTCATATTTTTGTTTTCCTTATCAAAATTATGAACATTTTACTGTAGGCTAATAGTAATGATACAACGAAAAAGGCCGCTCTGATTATATATCAAAGGGCAAGCAACCAAATGTCGGTTAAATTAAATATTGGCATGGATAGGGATATAAACAATATATAATGAAGATAATTATAATCTACTACTGAAATTAAAATTTGAGATTTAAATGCATAAATATATGTATAAATAATAAAAAATGGTTAAATCTAGAAAAATAAAAGTATAAAAAAAGAGGTATAATATAAAAAAACAAATAACATGCAAATGAGAAAACCGTATCGACAGACAGTAAAAAAAATCATACGAATGGAAAATATTAACGTATTTTAGAATTTATAGAACCACCCTAAGAAAGCTTCCTTAATATGGGATACACAAACTCTTCAAAAAAAAACCTTTTAGCTACAACCACACACCCAGTTTTCTCTTTTTCTTTAGTCGAACACAAATTTTTAATATAAATATATACGCCACTGGCGACAGCAAAAAGAAATATTAACTTAACAAAAAAAAAACTAAATCACTAATATATTGTTACGAAATTCCCTGTCCCTTTGACAGTAATTTCAATCTCTTACACTTTTCTGAGTTCGATCACTGGATTGTGTAATAATCAAGAAAAACGCAATCTTTATTTAATTATAAAATGGTTTATTTAAGTCACAAATGTTAGTTTTTACACAGTACAATTGTTTATTTAATCTTTACATTCAAATTGTATACACAAACGTTATACTTTATTACTTAAAATCCACTATATCACTTTAGTACTTAAATTCAAATGTTCTCACTTAAGATCCACTGTGTTCCACTGTTCAATATCAACTGTCTCTCTGCTGCTCAAATGACAGCCTTTTATACTAAAGTCATCATTTTCTCGAACCATCTGCCGTTGTCTTAGAATATCGTTTCCAGTGCCTTCTAGATGGCGATAATGTCGTACCATCCGCCTTTATCCAGAATGTCGTTTCCAGTGTCTTCTAGATGGCGATTATCGACGTTGATAATGTCGTACCACTTTATCATTTATAGTACTGAAAACATGCTACATGTCGCTAGATGGTGTTATTTTTCTACGGTCAGAGTGATGTACGTACTTTCTTACGGTCAATGATGCAAGTATTTTCTTACGGTCAGTGATGCAAGTATTTTTCTACGGTCAGTGATGCTAGCTAATATCGTTTAATAATTATTACGAGAATTTTCTGGCATAAACCAAATTTCGCTACACTGCCCTCCGCTTAAACTTGTTCGTCCCGAACAAGAGTCTCTCTGCAACAGCTTGCGCCTCCTTTTCCAATTCTTTTCTAGACGCTTCTTTTGCCTCAATTTCACGTTTTCGTTGTTCCTCTTTTTCCGCGACATGTAACCGTCAGCATTGGTCGTTTCTGGAACAACGTTTACTCCGTACTTTTCTTTCACAAGAACGACCGGTGAACTACACGGGCTTTCTGATTGTGCAATGACATTTTCTCGCGCCATATCCTCTATAAGGCCCGTTACTTCCTCTCTCTTAGCGCGTGTTAGCCTCTTTGGAGGTTGACGAATTGGCTGAAAGTTACCTGTATCAATGCGATTCTTGACAACTGATGTTTGGCCATTATTTTCTTCTTTGGACGCAAATACCCGCCAATTCTTTTGCCGAAACCTTTTCCCTTTATTTTTGTTCTGTGCAGACAACTCCTTCGTCCATTCTTTCGTCAATAAGGCCGACGATTTTGTTAAAGTTGTACTTTTTGTGTCCTGTTGGTCATTTTCACAACTTATAACAGCCGTAACTTTCTCACATAGTTCACCTTTTTGCATCCATTTCGGCTCATTTGTTGGATTCAAAATTTCCACCGGTATTTTGCCGTCCGCTCTTGTTTTTACTGGGGTCTTTCCAATCATCAGGTCTTTCCCTAAATTTTTCTCATCTGCTTCCAGTACCCACAGATGGCCTATCCCACAGTCTTCACTTGTTGTTTCTTCAGTGTTGGGTTCAATTCGACAGGGCTCACTTATGTAGACTCCTGCAGTTGTTAACTTTTGTCCACAGCCAATGTCCAAAGGCAACTCTACATTGGCATACCTTAACGTCTTTTTCTTAAGATCCAAATTGAACCCGTGTCGAATCATGAAGTCCATGCCAATGATAACCTCATCGGTGATGTTTGCAACAATAAAATCATGTTCCACAGTTTTGTTGCCAATAAGAATACTCGCTGTAACTTTTCCTTCTATTTGCGCAATTTCTCCTGTCGCTGTTCTCAATTGAATTCCATTTAATGGCATTACTCGTCGCCTATTAAATAAATCTGTCCTCACAATTGAGTGCGATGCGCCTGTATCCAAAGTCAGCTCACATGGTCTTTCGTTGATTTTTCCACCGATGGTAAGGCAGTTGGAAGTTCGGCAGAGCTTCGAAACTAAGACTTTGGGACAATCATAAGTGGAAGTCAGCTCACGCCCCGCTGTACTGACTCGCTTTAACGACTGCTGTACACTACCATTTTCACCATCGTTCACCCTATTTCCAATTTTTCTTCTTGGTGAACGTGATGCGGACCGTTTACGACGTGATTTGCAGTCACGTGCCATGTGTCCCTGCTTGCCACAGTTATAGCAATTTCCGTTGAAGCTACTGCTGGCGAACGACGAATTTTTGTTCTCAGCCTCCACCTCCATCCGACGAGTTTTCAATGATGGACGGCATGTCAACGCAATCACCTCCTCAGTGAGGGCAACCGTTACTGTTTCATAAAATGTAGTCTTCGGGTTCCTCATTGTCTCGCGTTTTGTCTCTGAGTCACGTATGCCGTCAATAAACGCCTCTATTTTGAATTTTTCAGCTACGACACTTAACTCGTCAGGATAGGAAAGGTGTGCCAATCGTTCAATATCTGCAGCATACTCCTGCAAGGACTCACCAGATTTCTGGACACGACTTTTCAACTCCAGTCTGTGAATCTGCTTCATGTGGTCACTGCCATATTTTCGCTGTAAGGCATCCATCACTGCCTTGTAATTCTTTTGCTCCGCCACTGGAACCGTTTGCAATACTTCTGCAGCTGCGCCTTTTAATACCACAATTAGCGCTGCTGCTGCGCTATCGTTATCCCAGCGATTATGAGCAGATGTTGTTTCGAACTGGAGCTTGAAAACACTAAATGGCGTTGTTCCATCGTACGTGGGTGCCTTAAGCCTCTCTGCGCTGATTTCTCTTATCACTTGAGTGGTCGGTTCGCTTATTGAATCCTTTTATTAACGTTTTCAAAATTATTTTGAACTTTTTCCTTTAATGATTCAACGTCATCCCGTAACTCGATCACTTTTCCATCGAGGCCATTTACCATTTTGGCAACCTCCGTTCGAACAGCCTCCATATTCTGATTCATTGTTTGGATCTGCGTCGCGTTCTGACTTAAGCTCTGATCAATTTCTTCCCGAACCTCCTGGATTTGCAGCGCGTTCTGACTTAACTTCTGGTCTATTTGCAGTGCATTTTGGCTTAACTTCTGGTCTATTTGTAGTGCATTTTGATTTATTGTCTGCATCATCGCCATTAACATTTTCTCGAACTTTGACATATCTACAACTTCACCACTTGCAGCCATTCCAGAAGCTTCCTCCATTTTCGCTGTTGATTCTGAGACATCACTATAAAATTCATGCTCTTCCAGGTCTACCCCTTGAGCATCAAGAGCCTGCCGTAAGCGTTTCTGTAACTCCAACTTTCCGCCAGATGATTGCAGATTCAGCTGCTGCAACTTAATTCTTTTTACACAATCCCACTTCTGACACCAATTGTTACGAAATTCCCTGTCCCTTTGACAGTAATTTCAATCTCTTACACTTTTCTGAGTTCGATCACTGGATTGTGTAATAATCAAGAAAAACGCAATCTTTATTTAATTATAAAATGGTTTATTTAAATCACAAATGTTAGTTTTTACACAGTACAATTGTTTATTTAATCTTTACATTCAAATTGTATACACAAACGTTATACTTTATTACTTAAAATCCACTATATCACTTTAGTACTTAAATTCAAATGTTCTCACTTAAGATCCACTGTGTTCCACTGTTCAATATCAACTGTCTCTCTGCTGCTCAAATGACAGCCTTTTATACTAAAGTCATCATTTTCTCGACCCATCTGCCGTTGTCTTAGAATATCGTTTCCTGTGCCTTCTAGATGGCGATAATGTCGTACCATCCGCCTTTATCCAGAATGTCGTTTCCAGTGTCTTCTAGATGGCGATTATCGACGTTGATAATGTCGTACCACTTTATCATTTATAGTACTGAAAACATGCTACATGTCGCTAGATGGTGTTATTTTTCTACGGTCAGAGTGATGTACGTACTTTCTTACGGTCAATGATGCAAGTATTTTCTTACGGTCAGTGATGCACGTATTTTTCTACGGTCAGTGATGCTAGCTAATATCGTTTAATAATTATTACGAGAATTTTCTGGCATAAACCAAATTTCGCTACAATATATATATAATGTAATTCGCGCCTATAAGTATTTTCCCGCGATTTTGTTCGGGTTTGCTCCACGGTATGGACGTCGCAGCAATCGGTTTATACCGCTGGTCGACTTTATTGCCACTCCTAAAAGCGATGCCTTTTTTTTTTGTTTTCTGGCTCTGATAAATTGACCTGTTCGAGGCTGCGAACAGGATTGACACCTTCCGTTTCCTTTTTTTTCGCGTTTTATTCGATACGTGATTATGGGAGCACTAATACCGTATTTATTGAATTCGAATTTAAAGTGATATATATGTATACAGAAAAATGATTGTGGCTGGCTTATCTTTTCTTAGGCACGTCTGTAAAATCTCTCCAGCTTCCTCCGATTAATATAGTTTTCCTGCCAGCCACACTTAAAAATTAAAAAGGATACATTTGTTATACCTGCATATATGCAATCAGACTTTGTTAAAATACAAAAAAAAATTGCTTACATCAATTTCCTCAAAAGGTTTAATTGCTCCACGTATTTGCTGCTGAATTCGTTCTTCACAAGTATTTCTCGCAGTTCTGATTAATTAACGAAATCACTAATGAAATTTAATTTTTTTACTGTGTTAATTCAAAGTTTTACTTTTTTTTTTTACAGGATAAAAGAAAAAATCTCTTAATAATCTGCAAATCTCCTCGTACTTGCACCAAATTTAACACACTTGCAGAAACACCCGTTTTTTTTATTTAAATTCGAACTGACTCTAATTGAAATTTTTTTAAAAAAAACTTTTTCACTAATTTTGGGCAACGAACTCGACCCTTTTCAGCGATGGTGGAAATACTTGTGAAAAACTTTGGCCGGGACTTATTGTCGTCAAGGCACAAAGCTCTCGGATTAGCAGCAGCAACAACACAAAATCCGCTTAAAAATCACAACATACATGTAAGTACATAAATCTAACTTAAGACATACTTAAACATAACATTAATCTATTTACAACTTACTAATACAACATTAAACCTAATCCCTAACAACATGCCTCAATTCGGATTAAGCTCCGAGCAACATTTCTCCTCGGCCCACAGAAAATTGTTGCACATTTTGCCTAAAAATTCTCTCCCAACAAACATTTTGCTGTTTTAAGATGTTGCAATACGATGTTGCTATATTTTTGGTATGGCAACATCTCATTGTGATTCTCTTACTATTTTTACTCGTTGGTTTTTTTTTTTTGACACAATCGAAATGAACACTGGTTCATTGCATACAAAAATAAATTTTGAGGAAAGCACGCGGCACAGCCGCTACTTATTTTTTATCGATCAAATTAATTAAAAATATTTCAAATTGATTCGATAGAAATTCCTCACCTACAATTTAATTGCACGCAATCCACCAGGCATCCGACACCATCGAGGGATCGCCTCTGATCAAATCAGTATTCGCATTCTACCTGCAATAAATTCTCGGAAAATGCTGAACAAGGTGTGGTTTATTCTTTTTTTTTTTTTTATTTAGTTGGGGTTCCATAATTCGTTCCTATACTCTATCCCCAGCTAAACGTGATGCCATTATAGATGCAGCAAAATGCCTTATTCAAAAAGTCATTTGGAAAAGGGAGGGAAACCTTTGCGAAATTGCCGGAAAATATGCAAGTGGCAAGTGGTTACCCAATGTGACATTCTTTCTCATCCTAACGTCAAGGTTTTTACCACGCAGTTCTAATGGACAGCCTATTGCAGTGTACCAGTCGGTGTCAAATCCATGTAAGGATATCAATTTTTACATGCAGCCACAATGAAACAACGTGACATGAGTACAAATTTGCATTTTGATGATACATATAGCAGAAAGCATTAATTCGATCCAGTAAAAAGGTTTTACAGAAACAGTAAGTCACGAATTGCTAAAGTCTGTTCATTATTTTAATGATTTCTCTTTTAAAGTTTCATGGATAAAGCTAAGGCTGTTATGTTATGTCCCAAGAACTGAAAGGGCACCAATCTTGAAATATTCGGCAGTATACATGTCTAGTTTAGTCTCGTATTCTTGGAATGTTTATTTTCTGCTGGCTACTGTTATTGGAATATCTGTATACAATTGGATCTGGATACTTAAAATCTGCTTTTGACGAGGTAAAGAGGAAAAGTTAAAACAAAATTAGTTTTAAGATTGTTTCGTTTCATAATACATATTGCAATATATATTTCCTAGTAAAAAAAATCGTTACTTGAGAAAACATGATATGTACCTAAAGCATCTATGAAAAATAAAAATCGCATTCTACACGCAACACATTTCATTGTCCGTACGATGCGCACTCGTTGAAATCTTTTTTCAAGTGACAAAAATGCACTAGCGAGTTTGACGAGCGTACACACCATCAAATTGTTGGTCAAATTATTTGTCAAACAAGCAGAAAATCAAAATATTTTGTTTTTCATCAAACAATTTGACCAACAATTTGATGAGCGTCCGCACCTTCAAATTCTCATCAAACACTATATATTTTTTTGTCCGTCAAACAACTCATCAAATAATTTGATGAGTTGTTTGATCGTGTGTCCACCCCTAAAGTCAGAAGCAATTTTGGCCCAAAATGTTTTGATCTAAATTGAAATTGAAAAATTTGCCCCACACACAACAACGTTGAAATTGGAAATAAATTTGTTTTTGAAGCACATGTCCTGCGTGCACACTGCGCGTTTTTGTTGTAAGTACCATGTGCCAAACATTTCAAAGCCAATACAAAAACCTTTTCAAGAAACAGCGAATGCGGATGTGGCAGTCTAGCATTAACTGCAATAAGCATACACTGCTTCTTTAACTTTTCAGCGACTTGCTGAACTTTGACAATTTTCAATGATCGTTTTTTAATAAATTAAACAAACACACATATTATTTGGGAACAATGATTATTTAAATTTTTAACAATTGTTGCTTTTCTTAGCAATTGAAAAAGCATTTCATAAAATTACATTTCATTTTGCTGGAAAAATAAAATAACTACACTTGCATCGGCAACATCATGGAGGCAGACACTTGCTCTCTGCCGGCGGGACTTGCTTGATTTGAATTTGCATTTTCATGCAATTTCACTAAACATTTTGCTAAATTTATGTCTCAACACTCACGAAGACATTCTTTTCACATATTTTATGCATTTACATATGCTTTTAAATATTATTAATAAAAAAATACGAAAATTTGAATTTGTAAAAATGAACTCGCACATACCTACCACATGAAATTAAAGCCAACTGTTAACAGTTAACTGCGACGTTGCCACCTTCTCAACCGAACCAAAATAGTAGTGGTATTTAATAAGAAGTGAACTACGGGAATTTATCCAAAATAAGGTAATTTAATTAACATTTTTTTGGAAATTTGATGTTCAACTTTTTGCTGGACGAAATCTTGCTCTTCAAAATTATTTAAAATTTTTTTTCAAAATAAATAAATTGAAACATTTGCAATGTTTCTAAAAAAAAGGCTCAGTTCACACGAGCGTTGTTTCAACGCGCATTTTGGTACTTTTCACACGGGCAGCCAACGCGTGTTAGTTATACGTAGTAGAGCAGAAATGAGTTGGAAGTTGCCAAATTTTCTTACCTCGTGCTTAAATAAGTCTTTTCGCTTCTGCGAAACTTACTGAAAGCCAACGCGCGTTTTAGGATAACATCGGCATTGACAAAACCAACGCGCGTTGCAACGCACTTTTTTTCCCACGCGCGCTGATGGTGTGACTCAGAAGCTAAACACAGTAGGAACGTGCGAATAACTGTGTCAAATCGCACCAAAAAATAGAATTTGTTCTATTTCTCTGCGATAATTTTCTAGTCGTTAGCGATTACCCGCTGTTAAAAGTATAACACACTTGATGGTATGAAATGGAACAGAATTGGGGCGTACGACTGGAAAACTGCCGACGAGTACCGGTTGATTTAGATTTAATTCTATTTTCAACGTCTGCAGGCAACGATCAGTGTTGCATTTCGAATCAGCTTGTGTAATTTCTTTTGTTTACTTTTGTGAATACAAAATGGCAGTTAAATTTTCGTCGTCCGCCGCAATTGTGTTTACTCGAACGATTTTCCGCCTATTATTTTTCCAGCGGGTAATCGTTGCTGATTTTCCGATATCGTCAGAGCAAGACTGCCAAAAATTCAAGTTGTTAAACAGTCTAATCTTATGTTGTATGAGCTTGGTTAAGTTGATGCAACTCCTCCATGCCATGACACAATTATTATGGAGGTAGCAATTCGAACTAACAGTTTTTCTTCTTTATTTTAACTTAAACCTTGTCAGTCAAAATCAGCTAATATAAGGCACCGAAATTTACAAATTACATACTCATAGCCATTGTACAATTACCAAGGTAAAATTATCTTGTCAAACTCAAATAAGGCAACCGTGAAAAGTTGCCGCTGTCAAGAAGCAACAATATATAGAAGGCAAGAAATCTAATAATGTGCGCGTTTCTAGGTACTTACGAATTAGCTAAAAGTCATTGCGTCATTCAAACGATGCACATTGGGGTAATTTGTGACGATTTCGGAGATTAATTCAAAAAATGAAGATTAAAGGTACATATGATTTTGACACCGGGTCAAAATAGATAAAATTCTCTATCAACGGGTTAAAGAATTGTAGCAAAATAATTTACCGTATTCCTGCAATGCACTCTGAAAGTTTGCATTTATATTAATTTTGTGTACGCAAAGCGATAGACGTGATTTGTTCATTACTTTAAAACAATTTGCCTTTTTGAATTGGCAAATTAACTTTAAAATGATGATGGAGCCTTCTTGTTCAGGTATTGTTACGCGCGGCATATGACGTGGACAAAAAAGAAAACACTCGCAAAAAAAAACTTTCGGTATCGACCACCGCAGTTAATGGAAATGTGAGCTGCACAAGAATTACTTATGTATTAACATAAGTCTACATTTCACTTCAAACGTTAATTTTGTTTTTGTATGAAGGTTACGTTTAGAAAAAATCAAAATGATATTAATGAGGACATATGAAAATCACCAACATATCTACATATTTTTTTTTATTTATATTATATTTCAAATAAATTTTTTTCTTTATATTATAACTAGAATAATTGATATAAAGCAAATTAATAGCACTTAAAAATATTTAGCTGGTTATCAACGACGACTGGCGGCTGTCGTTGATGACGTAGTTGACGTTGTTGTTGTTGATTTATTTTGTTGTTATTTGGGATGTATGTTTTATTTGAAGTCATTTTGTTGTTTTGTTGAAATTTTGTGATTTTATGTTTTTGTTTCTGTAGTTTTATTGTCTTTAGTTTAAGGTAAATTTATTTCGTTTTATAAATGTTTTTTTTTTTGTTGGTGGTTGTTGCAAATGTCATTTTTACGCACCGTTTATTAAACTTTTTATTTCTGTTGTTTTTTGTGTTGCTTTAAATAAGCCTATTTTTTTTGTTTGCACCTGCTTGCAACTTTTTGCACAAATTATGTTTTAGTTCTCAACTTTATAAATTTATATTAATTTAAATCACACAGTTCGTTTTCACCAAATGAATATTAAACAGCAACGGCGACGAGTGAAATTTCTCGTTATGGTGCATGTTTCATTTTCACTTTTTTTTTTAAGTTTCAATTTTTTTCTTTTATTTGATCGAATTTATTATTTCACTAAATTTTAATCTTCGATACTATAATTTCCAGTTTGATTTTTTTATATAAATTTGCCCATGGTGCCGAGCCCAGCCGCAAGATTTAGTTTTTTCGCTCCTAACCTTTTAAAGTTTTCCGCCGACTGCATGTGTTAAAAACAATTCTCTTGACTGCCGGTCAACCCATGGTGTAATAATTATTATAATAATTAATATTATAAATATAATAATTAGTTATTACACCATGAGTCAACCGCACGCTTAAAGATCTCATCGCAACTTGCGCCCGCACGCGAAAAATTTTTCTGTCAACTAACGCTTTTAAAAAAAAACTCTACCCAGCAACTCGCCTGATGCCGCTTGTCAGCCGTCCGTCCGCTACCAACCTACACATATGTATGTACATACATACTAAAAGCGTTCAAATAAAAACGAACTATTTTAAGTTTAAAAGTATTCACTTTAATTATTCATTATTTCATTATATTATTTAAATGGAAAAAAATAGATTTTAAAAGTTACAATAAGAAATTATTATTCTACGCTACAAGACGCGTTCTTTTCAACTGCCGTTACCGAGAACTTGAAAAACTTACCAGCTTAAAATCAGGGCTGTCCTTTTTTTGTGATGTTGGCGTTGCGTTAGTCGGTCTTTCCTGAAATTTCGATGCGTCCTCGTATCGCTGTTTTATTCTTCATCATCTTCATCACTGGAATCGTTGGAGTCTAACGTAGGCAGTTTACCATATGGCTTTAATTTATCCGAGGCAAAGACAGATGAATAATGTCGCTGTTTTCGGTGAGAGCCTGGTATGTCCTCAACCACATATCGATCTCGATCCAAGACTTTGGAGATAAGAAACGGTCCCTTGTATTTTGGCTCAAGTTTTCTTGACATTCCGGAGGAGGCTGGTTCATTCTCTGCTAGAACTAAGTCACCTTCTTCGTACTTTGTTGGTTTAGCATGAATCTTGTCGTAGCGTTGCTTCGCTTTGGCCCTTTCTATTCCAATTCTTTTAGCTGCTTCATTTCGAATTTCTTGTAGATCTTCTGGTTCTACCGCGTCGTTTACTTGTAGAGCAAGTATAAGTTTATTTTTCAGGATGTCTCGAGAATGAAAACCAAACATGAGTTCTTGTGGAGTTTTTGTCGTCGTTTTGTTTCGCATGCTGTTAATTGACCATTGTACATTTCGTAAGTTTCCATCCCATCGTTTGTCTTCTGTTGTTGTTGGTAATAACATAGATAAAATGGTACGATTTGTTCTCTCTGCATGTGCGTTTGCGCGAGGAGTCCGTACGGCATTCAAAATGTGTTTTATGTCGTTCTCCTTACAATACTTTTGAAAATCCTTAGATGTGAATGCGGTACCACGATCACTCACTATCCGACCTGGAACGCCAAAATAGCTGCATACATCATCCAAAACGGCAAGAACGTGTTTAGTGGCGGTGCTCTTCACAGCTCGTATAATGGTGAACTTAGTAAATGAGTTAACAAGTACAAGAATATGTTAGTTGAGTTTACTACTTCTAGGAAATGGTCCCAAGTGGTCCAAATGAATCGTTTTGAACGGAACTGGATCAATATCGTCGTAATGGTATTCACCTTCTTTTTTTCCGCCTGGCACTTTGTTATAGGCACACTCGATGCATCATTTGACAAATGATTTTATGTAATTCCTCATTCTAGGAAACCAAAAATGTCGTTTCACTTTCTCCATGGTTTTATCCACGCCAACGCAGTGATTTAGGTACAACCCATTGTTTGACACCATTGTTTTTATAATAAAGTCGCCCTTCGTCTTCGACGTATTCTTTTGCTGTTTGTTTATCTTTCGAACGTAATTTTTCAATTATCTGCTTAATTTTCGTGTCTTGGAGTTGCATACTAAAAGTCCAATCTCCTTGATCGAGTTCTACCTTGTCAATGTGGAGCGAAGCTGTGTCCATTTCGCGTGGTTGTTCACTGGGGTTACGGCTTATTGCGTCCGCATGTAACATCCGCTGTCCCGGACGATGCTCGATAGTTACGTCAAAGTCCTGCACACGTAGCCACCACCGTGCAATTCTAGGTATTAGCTCTTTCTTTTGCATCGTAGCTTTGATCGCGCTGCAGTCAGTGATGATTTTAATTTTTTTTCCAGCAACGTAATATCTAAATCGCTCCAAGCTTTCTACTACGGCCAAGGTTTCGAGTTCGTAACTGTGATAGTTTTTCTCATCGTCACTCGTCGACCTACTATAATATGCAACTGGTTTCCAATTGTTTTCGTCTTTTTGCGTTAGTACTCCGGCCAAGCCTACTGAGCTTGCGTCCGTATGTATCTCGTGGTCAGCATGTACACGATATGAAGCGATAACTGGTTTCTTCGTTAGTGCGTCTTTTAACTCGTTCACCGCTGCATCTTGATCGTCTGTCCATTTAAACGGCTGGTCTTTGCGCAAGAGTTTTCGCAACGGTTCAGAAATTTCTGCATACTGGGGCACGACTTTTCGGAAATAACCCGTCAAACCTAAAAATTGGCGAACTTCTGTTAAACAGGTTGGAGTTTGAAAATTACGCACTGCCATTGTTTTGATCGACCCTGGGCTGATCCCTTCAGGCGATAATTCGTGTCCTAAAAATTTTACCGTCCGTTTGAGAAATACACGTTTTCGCAAATTTAGAGTTAGTTTTGACTCACGGAGGACAAAAAGAATGCGTTTTAATTTTTCTAGCATTTCTGGAAACGTTTGGCTACCTGTCAGAATGTCATCCATATAATGCATATCTCCGGTTTGTGTGCGTTCTTTTATCTTTGCCATTAAACGTTGAAAAACCGCTTCGTAAAGTCCGTCCGTCGTCACGAAGGCTGTATATTTCCTACTACCGGGTTCGATTGGTATTTGGTAATACCCTCTGTTTAGATCGAGTGTTGTAAAAAACTTATACTGGGCTGCTTCCTGCAAACGTTCCTCAATATTTGGTATAGGATATATTTCTTTCTTGAGTTGCTGATTCAAACGTCTGTAGTCTACACATAGGCGGTCTTGTCCATTCTTTCTCTTCACGAGAATTATTGGGCTCGAATATTCAGACTCAGAATGTGTTATGATATCGTTTGCTACAAGTTCGTCAATCATTTCTGCTACCATTGCTTTTTTCGGTTCAGGTATTCGGTACGGTCTTTGAGTAAACGGTTCAGTACTATTCACTCAATCTTCATTTCCATAAGGTCTGTTTTTCCTATGTCACTCATTCCGTCAGCAAATACGTCTCGATTTTCGTTTAGTAGTCGAAGTAAACTATTACGTGCATTTTCGTTATCTATATCACAGCTGATGTCGTCGTTCGTTATTAAAGTTTTAACGTTACTGTTGCATACTTTTGCAGTTTTTAAATTATTATAAAATTTTATCTCACCATCTTTTATCGTTGCATAAGTCTCTTCGGTAGAAAACAGCTCGTGACCAAGTAGGACATCGCATGGCAGCAAATTATCGTCAACGGCGAACAAATCGATTTTCAGCGAAACTTCATCGATTTCTAAATTAACAGCTATTTTTTATTTATAAAACGTGTTCCTCCTCAAATACCTTTAATACGCATACTACACATGTCAATTTTGCAATTTAAATCTTTTAGCAGTGAACCACGAATTATGTGACAATCATTTCCACTATCTATATATGCGACTAATTGTTTGCCATTAACGCGCACGGTTTTTTCAAACAAATCTTTCTTTTTGTCGCATTGAATTTTTTTGATCGAAACACTTTTCCCAAAATTTTCAGGTTCACCGCGCGGATGTACTTTTTGGCAATCCTTACAACGACGACGACGCTGAGGCTTAGGGCAGTTGGTGGAAATGTGACCCTTTTCCGAGCAATTCAAACACTTTATCACTTTTTCACTTTTTGTAGGTATTTGGGGGAATTTTGTTTCATTTATTTTGGAATAACTCGGGTTATTCAAGCTTCGTGACACTACCGGTAAGTTTTTTAAATATTCGTCAAGAGTTTCCCGCATATATTTCATGGTATCAAATTTTAGCACGGCGATCGCTGTTTGTAGTTCACGATATTTTAACCCTTCGCGCGTATATTTTATCACCGCCTGCTCGCTTAAGTTATACCGTTTTCCCAAGGCACTCATACGAAAACAATAGTCAACAACTTGTTACGGATTGCCTTTTTGAAAACGTTAGAAGCACGTTAAGAAGTTGTCAACGCGATTGCAACTTATTAAAAGATACGGCAACATACCTCAATTGAAGTGTCAAATTTTGATTTCATCCACCTGCCGGCTACATTAGAACCTTCAATTGAGATATGAAAATGTTTAAAATCAGCCGATAAAATCGCCCAATTGCTGTTTGACACCTCTTTTGACTTTTGTCCAATAGAATCGCACATTACGGCGTCTCTATTAACACCTTAATCTCCTGTTGAAGGAAAAAAGGTTCAAAAGGGCTTTGATTTCTAATTTTTTTGCATTATTAGTATTATTCTCACTAAAATTAACGTTAAGATGAACAAATGTTACCACCCTGTATCCATAAGTACATTTTTAAAGAAAAAAACTATATGTACCACGCCTGTCAAATAAAAGAAATGTCAGACAGGTCAAAAAGGCTAATGTTGGCACTAATGGGCCAAGGCTGCCGTTAATTTTTTTTACGTATGTATAGGTGTATATGTAGGATGGTAACAGACGGACGTTTGACAAGCGATATCACGCGATGTAAAGAAAGAAGCGAGTTGCTGAGTGGTTTTGGCGTACAGGCGTCAGTTGCCGAAGAATTTCAACGCGTAAGGTCGCAAAAATTGCAAAAAAGTTGGCGTGAAATTGTAAAAGAGTGCGGACGTGCGAAAAGCGGCAGTTGCTGCTCCGCAGCTGCTCAATGCCGGAACCTTTTTTTTTGTAAAAACGCTAGCTGCAGAAGATTCCACCGCGTGTAGTGAAGTTCATTTGATAAAAAAAAAAAGGATTAATAAATAAGTGCATTTGATTAATAAAAAAACAAAAGAACTAACAATGATTAAAACGAAAAACAATTATCATCCGAAATAAAAGTGTGTTAAAGTGAGCGCATATAAAAGCATAATGTTATAAAAATATGCATATCTAAAATGAAACGAAGAACAAAATTTGTCATCGCAAAAAAAAAACAAGTAAAAAAAAAGAAGAAGAATAAGTTGGAAAACTAAACTATATTATTATAATATTCAACAAAAAAAATAAAGCTACTTTACACAAGAGCTGCATCAAAAAGGTGCAAAAAGTGCAAACAAAGACAATAAAAGTACTCAATAAAATAAAATTAAATCTACAAAAACAACACCAGCTACGACAACTACAACACCTGCTACGACAACAACAACATCAGCTACGACAATTACCATTAAGGAAACAAGTACACCTACCAGTTAAGTTATTTTTTTTAGTAATAATGTTTATCATATTATAGGTATAAATATATAATACATATACTACAATTTAAACTGAAATCCCTACTTTATAATTCAATCTAGTTTAAGGCTTCTTATTCTTTTGTTTTTTTATATGAATAGTAATATAAAAATCTTAAATATATTTACAACAAGTATTAAAAACCGTAGCTATTAAAAATATTGTAAAAAAAAACAAGAAGAGAAAACCAAAATAATGAAATTAAAAAATTAAATTTTTTTTTGAATTGAACTTAAAATTACGATTTGTTAATTTAGTAATGGAAATGTGCTAGGCGATAAATTTGGGGGAGATGCTGGGGTAGGTGGAGCCGTGATGCCATCGGGAAAAGTTAGTGGAAGGGACCTGGGGTTTTTCTGCTCCCCGTTAGGGAATATATATTTTTTTAATTTTACATTTTTTTGCTATGATGCGCCATAAGTGGCAATGAGAAAACCGCGCCCTAGCCGGGAATGACTTCGGTGGACGATGCCGAGAGTTTTGTGAGTTTCTTTTCCTACAATTTGCCAGGCGTAACAAACTTTTTCGCCTTGCTTGCGAGTGGCATTGGTCATTTTAAAATTAACGTCAGCTTCATCAAGCTTTACCCCGAATTCATTTATCAAAGCTATTGAAAATCATTCCAATTAGATAAAATATTTTGGGAACCGTCTAACCACAACCGCGCAACACCTTTCATTTTACTATAAACGGCCAAAAGGGTACACTTTTCTTCCCAATCATAAGCACTAATCGCACTGTTGATACGTTGCACGAACTGTTCCGCAGTTAACGAAAGCTCATTTGTTGGGTCAAATTCCGGAATCGTTTCGGATATTTCTTTCACCGAGTATTTATTTCGCGTAACCGTAATATTTGAAATTTCGTGTTGTGGAGCAACTACAGGAGTGCTTGATGCAGTCGCCTGCGCATTTTCTGAAACATTTACACTACCGATAGTGGTTATAACCTGAGACAACAAATTCTTAAGTTTGTTTATTTGATCCTGCATAGAGGAACCTACAACTACTTCCAATTCATTTGCACCCAGATGTTCAGTTAAACGTTGCACTAATTCATTTTTTGAACCTGTCGTGTCTAATTCGTTATCGCGCAGCAGATCTTTTAGCTGCTGAACGCCCATTGCCGTTAGTTTAATCATTTTATTTTAAATTTTATAACACAACACCACTGTGCTCGTAACAAAAATAATCGTTTTGTTTTTCACAACACTGACAACTTACCCCGCAGTTTGTTTTTATTTTTTTTGTTTGGTTTGTTGTTTACGCTCGTTGACGTTTATCAACCGTTTCGTTTTCCGTTTTCAAGTTTATCGACCGTTTGTTTCGTTTTCCGTTTTCACGTTTATCGACCGTTTGTTTCGTTTTCCGTTTTCACGTTTACCGACCGTTTGTTTCGTTTTCGTTTTCCGTTTTCACTTTTATCGACCGTTCGTTTCGTTTTCGTTTTCCGTTTCTCCTGCGTTATATTCGTTTCCAGTTAATTTAAATCGTTATTATTCGTTCATTTGTTTCAAATTTGTTTCCCCATGACGCTTCGAGAAAATTCTAAATTTCGTTAAATTTTTTCAAAGGTAGAACATTTGATTCCCGACTTTTTTTCAATTTTATATTTTGTTGCGAAATGTATACAGCACATTTCGTAAGCTGATTTTTACAACATTTTTCTCACTGTAACACATTCTAACACGATGCAAACAATTGAATTCCAGCTAAATTCAATTTTGCTTCACACAAATATGGATTTCGTTTATCCCACTTCTGAACTAAATGCGTTCAAATAAAAACGAACTATTTTAAGTTTAAAAGTATTCACTTTAATTATTCATTTTTTAATTAAATTATTTAAATGGAAAAAAATATATTTTAAAACTTACAATAAGAAAATTATTATTCTACGCTACAAGACGCGTTCTTTTCAACTGCCGTTACCGAGAACTTGAAAAACTTAGTGCGATGTCACACGACGGGCAATTGACAGCACTCAAACAAAATTTGTTGTTGCTTCCTATAGAAATTTAAAAAAAAACACTGACAGCGAGAGAGAATGAACTTTTTGAACGACGGGCAAAATAATTCATTTTTGAGTGGCGAACATGACAGCAGTCACCACTCACAATAGTGTTGCGAGGTAGTAAATAAAAAATGTATTGTATTAAGGAGTGAAAAAAGTACATTAAAAAATACTTTTTTAATTAGCATCAAGAAAAAGAGTAAACACAACACCTTTTTTTAAATAATTTTCGCTGGAGTTCCGCGAGTTGTGTGTTCGAGTTTTTGAATTTTTTGGTAATAGTTTGCTTTTAAAGTGGGAAGTATAACAATAAGCTAATGTTCCTTAATATCTGTGTAATAGACATTTAAGAAAAGTGAATTTTTATTTTCGATGAAAAAGCCATATACTGGACGGACAATGGTAGATAGCAATTTCGAATATGACTTTTTATTACGCTATTTCAAGCACCAATTGTGTTCTTACTGGCCTTTTACATGAATTCTTTTTTGATGCACTCATCGTAATAAAAAACCATATTTGTGAGTGCTACCTGCGTACAACTTTGTTGTTAAATACATGAAATCGCCGCCCGTCACTTTGCAGCTGCGTACATTATAGCCTTCGATAAACTTCTGTTGGTTGTTCTTATGATGTGCATTAACATTTTATTGAAATCTTAACTGGCGTTTCAATTTATTTCAAAACGGAGTAGAAAAAGTAGCAAAAAACATAAACGTCAGAATTTAACCGGCACTCATTGTTTTCGTCGTGTGACTGGCCTCCACTCAAAGAGTGAAAAAGAGTAAAAATTTATTGTTTGAGTGCTGTCAATTGCCCGTCGTGTGACATCGCACATAGCAGCTTGAAATCAGGGCTGTCCTTTTTTTGTGATGTTGGCGTTGCCACCTTTCTTTTAATACGAACAAAAAAAAATGAACGGCAGCCTTGGCCCATTAGTGCCAACTTTTGGCTTTATGACCTGTCTGACATTTCTTGTGTTTGACAGGTTTGACATGCTTAATTTGTTTTACAGATGTTTCTTATTTTGACACCCTGTAAGTGTTTAAATTTTAGTATTGCTTTGATCTGAATACCGGGTGCTGGTTTACAATATATTTTGAATTAAAAATGAAAAACCAGAATGCAATTTTACATAAAGTGTTCATAAAAAGAAAAAAGGTGTTAATAGGGACGCCGTAATGTGCGTTTCCATTGGGCAAAAGTCAGAAAGAGGTGTCATATTGCAATTGGGCGATGTAAGTGCGATGTCACACGACGGGCAATTGACAGCACTCAAACAAAATTTGTTGTTGCTTCCTATAGAAATTTAAAAAAAAACACTGACAGCGAGAGAGAATGAACTTTTTGAACGACGGGCAAAATAATTAATTTTTGAGTGGTGAACATGACAGCAGTCACCACTCACAATAGTGTTGCGAGGTAGTAAATAAAAAATGTATTGTATTAAGGAGTGAAAAAAGTACACTAAAAAATACTTTTTTAATTAGCATCAAGAAAAAGAGTGAAACACAACACCTTATTTAAATAATTTTCGCTGGAGTTCCGCGAGTTGTGAGTTCGAGTTTTTGAATTTTTTGGTAATAGTTTGCTTTTAAAGTGGGAAGTATAACAATAAGCTAATGTTTCTTAATATCTGTGAAATTGACATTTAAGAAAAGTGAATTTTTATTTTCGATGAACGGACAATGGTAGGTAGCAATCTCAAATATGGTTTTTTATTACGCTATTTCAAGCACCAATTGTGTTCTTACTGGTCTTTTACATGAATTCTTTTTTGATGCACTCATCGTAATAAAAAAACATATTTGTGAGTGCTACCTGCGTACAACTTTGTTGTTAAATACATGAAATCGCCACCCGTCACTTTGCAACTGCGTACATTAGCCTTCGATAAACTTGTGTTGCTTGTTCTTATGAAGTGCATTAACATTTTATTGAAATCTTAACTGGCGTTTCAATTTATTTCAAAACGGAGTAGAAAAAGTAGCAAAAAACATAAACGTCAGAATTTAACCGGCACTCATTGTTTTCGTCGTGTGACTGGCCACCCCTCAAAGAGTAAAAATTTATTGTTTGAGTGCTGTCAATTGCCCGTCGTGTGACATCGCACTTATCGGCTTATTTTTAAACATTTTCATATCTCAATTGAAGTTTGTACTGTAGCCGACAGGTGGCTGAAATTAAAATTTGACATTTGCAATTCAATTGAGGTATGTTGCCGTATCTTTTAACAAACTGCAATCGCGTTGACAACGTCTTAACGTGCTTCTTACGACTTAAAAAGGAAATCCGTAACAGTATTTTAGTAATAAAGTGTGTATTTTGGTTTGTTAAAAAATGTTTAGAAATATTTTATTTTGTATTTTTTCCGAAAGCTTAAAAATTATCATATTTTGGCCCTATTCATGGACATATAGTTGAGCTCCTTCGGGGATCGGGCAAAACTGTTTTCTTTAGCGTAATTTATAGATATTCTTGTAACTTTCTATGAAAAAAAAGTTGCGCGAATGTTGCGCACTTTCTCAGCATTTTGATTTTTTTATACATGCATGCATTTCGCGAAGGAAAATAAGAACAAACGCATATTTACAAAATAGATGAAAATAAATAAGTAAAAGCTGTTATTGTTTTTGTTTTGTTGTTCACTCACTGTTTTTTTAATTTATTAAATTTATTTAGAAGTCATTAACAATTTGATTTTAACAATGATTGACGGGAAAGTATGTAATGCATTAACTGACAAGAAATCTACACAAAAATGCTATTTGTGTGGGGCCACTTCTAAAGACTTCAATAAAATTGATGATATGGTTAAAAGAGTTGTAAACACGGAAAAAATATACAATTTGGGCTTTCTGTGCTTTATGGATGGATTCGATTTTTTGAGTGCCTGCTGCACATAACATACAAACTGCCAATAAAAAAGTAGCAGGCTCGCTCATAAAGTGAGAAATTTTTAGTAGCTCAAACTAAGTACCGCATACAAAAAAAATTCAGAAAAAAAATTGGACTGATTGTGGACATAACAAAGCCTGGATTCGGTAACTCGAATGATGGCAGCACTGCAAGGCGATTCTTCCAAAATGCCGATGTGTCAGCGAGCATTACCAAAATCGACATCAATTTGATAAAAAATATGCACAATATTTTAATTGTTGATTCTGGTGGCCATCGAATGAATACGGAAAAGTTTCGCATTTTTGCTTTAAATTGCGCATAATCTTTTGTTAAGCACTATCACTGGTATAATATGCCAACAACACTGCATAAATATTTGATTCACGGTCCAGACGTCATTGCCCATGCATTATTGCCAATCGGTCAATTATCTGAAGAAGCTCAGGAAGCCAGAAATAAAGATTTTAAGGCTTTCAGGGAACATTTTTCTCGGAAATGTAGCAGAGAAAAAACAAACGAAGACATTTTGAATAGGCTTCTTATCAGTTCTGATCCTATTATATCCAGTAAAACCAAATTGCCTCAGAAAAAAGTCAAGCACATGCCAACAGAAGCATTAGAGTTGTTAATAATAGCGAAAGAATAAGGTAACGATATAAATGATTATTATGATGGGAATGATAATGATGTAAGCGAAAGCCAACTAAAATACGTAGTTATAACACTACTAAATACTCTGTGTGAATTAAGCGCACAGATTGATACCAATTACCCCAGTGTGCGACGTTGTCGTACGACCGGTGGTATGAGTAGTTGCATCGTCTGATGTCACTATAGTCAGCAAAGCTATATTACTTTATCTTTCTCTCTTTTTTAATACGTATACAAGAAAATTAGCTTTGACATTCATGAGTAGAATCTGTTGAACCCAATCAAAGAATTATATTATATTATTCCAATGATCCAATATTATATATTTTGTTTTGGGGGGAGAGTGGATTTTCATAGCAAGCGTACTGTCTTCTTCTAACTATATAATTTGAATCCACTCTTATAGGCTGTACACACCATCCTTCATGCTGTCCATCATTTTTGACAAACAGCAATGTTTGTTCATGTGAACTCTGATCTGAACTCCGCTTGACACTCACGTTGGATGGATTTCAAAATATTTTGATTTCTCTGCTGGCTTCAACAGCAACAATAAGATTTCATAGAGTGAACATCGATGGGTTACGTGAATTATAAAAAGTTGAAAACAATTTTTTTTTTATTATTACACCTCCGAAAAATAAAAAACAAAGGGAACTGAGTAATGCGAGTGATGTGTACTCAAGCATGTTTGATAATGTGAACGCAAATCGAAATTTATAGTTATTCGGTTTGTCAAGCCATGTTGGACAGCATGAAGGATGGTGTGAACTCCCTTTTACACAGATTTTCGTTTAACTTACCACCATGGTATAATCATATTAGTTAAATCATGCTTACCACTAGTGATGGGACTTGACATTTTTCGGTAACGTACAACAAACAAAGATGAGGGCAAAATGTGGTAGATTATTATTTTAAACAACAACTTCATATATTTTTGTTAAACTTTGACAGCTGGCAAAACAACAAAGAGGTCAGATGGTATTTGGTTGTAAAAAAAATTACACTGTCTGTTTACTACAAAATATATAAATGGCCTAATGTTACACCATAAGATTGTCCTCGATGAATTAAAAAACACTATTACAGCCAATTAGCACTGAAGCCACCCGTTTCTAAATATCTACTTAACAAGGAAATTACCCTACACAATAGTTTCTTTATTTGCAAAATTGCAAGTTTAGTTTTAAGTATTATATTTGGGTTGTAGAAAAATAAATTGTGGTAGACTTAGAACCTTCAGTGGTAGAAGTCAAAATTTACGGAAAATGTAGCAGATCTACCACAATTGTAAATCTCATCACTGCTCAGCAGCACTCATGTGAATACCACTGTTTTATAGGCGCCTGCTACACGATCAATATATATTGTGATATTTAGATCGTGATCCATATTGATGGATTGAAGGATCGCACGCGAATGCTACACATTCAATATATATCGTGTCAGTATTCATATGATTTTTATTTTGAGTGGTTCGTCAATTAAAAGATGTCGCAAGAAAATCGGATGTTAAATTTCATTCTACCGGCAGCAAAAACTAGCCTTCACTATTACTTTCCATTTTTATTAAGTAAAATTGTTTTTTTTCATATGTGCTATTTTATTTCTTTTCAGAAAGTTTTTTAAAGTTTTCGGATCGCGAACTGAAAACACAGAATGTGCTACACGCTCAATATTTATTGACATATTTGCGATCCGCGATACAGATTTCAAAATATTTAAATATTTTGCGATATGGATCACGATCCATCAATATTGCATGCTACACGTTCAATAAATATCGCGATACTGGATATTGATCAATACATATTGATCGTGTAGCAGGCGCCATAGGGCTGCGACATCGAACGGCAAACATCGATGTTCCGAACATCGATGATTTTTTTGACCGATGTTCGATGTCGAAGAAACATCGGACAGAAACATCGATGTTTTAAAACATCGATTAATTTCTTTTAATTTTTTACATCTCTAACCCAATTATACACCGACAAATAGCAAATACGGCATCTTAAGCCTGTTATCAAAACTAGCCGCGTCCCTTTTATCAACATTTTAATACCGATATACGGCATTTATATGCAAAAGCTATTTTGACCAAACAAGTTTCAAGCGAATTTGTAATTGCTAGTGATTGATAAGGACCGCAAAATCTATCTTTAAAAATTAAACTGTAATTTTAGAATCGAATATCAGAGACCAGCAGCAGCTCAGAGGACCCTTTTGTAGAAAGGGTTTTGATTATTTAACAGCCTTCCAAATGATATTAAAAAAAATTGGTCAAAATTTCAGAAACATCGTAATATCTCCAAAATTATTAGTCAAATTTCAAAACCTTTCTTACTTTTATTGTAGGCCATTAAATTATCTTTCTTAGGACACTCATGTTTTTCATTTTTCATTCAGCGGTTTTCAACTTACAGTCATTTTCACAAAAGCTATGTCCGCGACTTCCGATGTCAATATTTCCGAAACTACATAGATCCGAGCGACATTTTTTTAACTTTATTTATTGCTTTTTACCCCTTATTACCCATAAAAAAGACAAAAAAAATCGACATGCAAAAAAAAATTATAGCTTATTCGCACATATTTTGGAAAAAAATTGGCCAAAATTTCTAAGTGGGAGCTTAAGCAAAATTAAGCAAATGATGCAATGATGCAAAGCAGTAATTTCAGATTTACAACTTTGCGATTTCATCACATCTGCTCCAGGGCGTTACAGACAACAATTTATTTTTGGTTTATTTGCTTGCGTAGTTTTCGTTCTTTGATAACGTTCACAAGGTGCCGTGATAGAAATTGTTTAAGACGTTATTAATGCTGGAGCTGTTTAGACTTGTAGACTTTTTTGACTTTTGAAGCGAACATCGATGTTAACATCGGGACATTTACATCGATAGTGTAAAAACATCGGATACTGAACATCGATGCTAAAATATCGATGTTTTAAAAACATCGATGGCGATGTCGCAGCCCTACTGTGTAAACGAAACGAAATAAGTGATGAGTCAAACAACCGAGAGGTGATTTCGCGACTATGCGTAACCAACACAATTCATTTAAGTTGGTATCGTTGAATTGTTCATTACGTATGAGATAAAGTTGATAAAATTAAACAAAAACAGAGCTGTTTTTTGTCTGAAGATATACTTACCTACATATACGGTATATACATATATATATATATATATATATTTGTAATCATATGTATATATATATTTATATACGCTTCATTATAAAACAGGGAATCTACTGCAAACGAAAGTAAAAGTAAAGCAATAATTTAAAATGAGTAGTATTATTTATATGAAAGTCTATTCGTTTTTGAACATATATATATATATATTTCGTCTTAATAAGTACCTATGTGCGTATGTACATATGTACAGGTTTTATTACGAAATCCTGCACTGTCGACACGACTTATGAGCGTCTGTTCATATGCGTGGCGTATACCATGATTATGTATGTAATGTTAAATTATGGGCTGCTGCTACTACTGTACGGAGATCTGCTGAAATATAACTGCGAGTTTAGGTGAAATTCTGAAAATTGTTTTGGTTTATACGAATGCATAATAGAAATATTTTTCTTTAATGAAATTATTTTCTAAATGAATATCAAATCAAATTCATGTGTGCATTGCAAAATTGTGCTTTTTGTAAGCGGTGACGTTATGTCAAAATCATTATAAGCTACGTTGTGCAATAAATACACATGGGAATTTGCCTTGGTTGTGTATCAGGTATAACTTTGAAAATTTAAAAATTCTATATAGGGCTTAATCATGCATATGTTTGTATGTGTGAATTCACTATGGAACGTTTTTTTTTTTCTTCTAAAAGTGATTATTGCTGACCCATGTGTACAACATTGGAATATTATTATGTCCGTAATAGGTTCTACTTCTACCATCCCAATATATTTTTTTTTATATTGACCATTTTTGCTATTTGTAAAATTTAGCATATGAATTTCTAAACACATGCATATATATTTTTATTTATGTATATAGCTATTCACATAAATATATGTGACACCCAAAGCTCAATTCTTTATTCGCAACGATACGGCAACACCACTTTACTTTCACATAGAAGTTAGAAGAGAGAACAACATACACGCATACAAGCTGCAGTATGTGAAACACACTATAAAAATAGAGCAGCAAATAAACGTAAAACCAATATGGCCGCAGAAGCATCGAAAACATTGCTTCATTATTATTAAAATAATTTCCCATAACAAATTCAAAACAAAAACGAAAAACTTTTCAGAAATACGTCACATCAAGAATCGCGAAATTTGACCAAATGAAAATCTTAAGAAAAGAACACACCTAAACTCAAATGCTCGGTAATATTTTTTTTTGTATGAAATTTCCATTATCAAATGTTTTTTCTTTTATTTAAGGTTTATGTACGTATGTGTGTATGTAGTGCTTTTTTTTTGTTTATGAAAATTTCGTAATTATTGTTTTTGGAATGCTGCTTAATGATAAACAGCACGGCTTGACGTTGCTGTTGCGTCTTTTATTTACATAACCGCAAATTTCAGCAAGACGGTAACCAAAAAGATTTCAAAATTTAAATGTATCAATTTATTCGCAATAGCAGCAACGGCTGCGTATGTTTTTGGATGCATGATTGGAGTACCTATTTCTCTTTTTTTTTAAATAAGCTACACAACCTTGCTTTTCATTTTGATAGCAAATAAAATCGTAAGTTGACATTTTTGGATCTGAGTATTGGAAATTGCGGATATAGATTTTCAAAACATGATGTGAATGATAATTTCAGCTGTTATGTTACAAAGTGGTATACTGCCCTCAGAAACGAAAAGGGCGTATTTCAAAAATATTCTTATTTGTGATTCTTATGGCGAACTACGCCAAAAGCCGGTATCTTAAGTTCAAACTTATGAACAATTTCCTTTCAATTTTACATGTTTTTCCACAAATTGACAGAAACAAAACATCAATTATCTCGAAACGCATTTTTTTGCGATACGCCCTTTCTGAGATTAGCATAAGTCCCACTAGGAAGATAACGATGTTCGTGGCCGCGATAAAATAAATCGATATCTCGTTTAGTTTTCGAGTTATGTAAAATTACTGTGGCTAGCAAAGTAGGTGTTTGATATATTATAGACTGATTTTTATTTAACATTTTCCATTTATTTTGAGCTGTACTATTGAAAACCATCCTTGAATTGCAGCGCCATTGAAAACAATTCTAATGATACTATCAAAATTAGATTTTTAAGTCTCGAAAACTAAACGAGATATCGATTTTTTTTTTTAACATTTTCAATTTATTTTGACGTGTTTTGTCGAAAAACATCGTCAAATCGTAGCACCACGGATATCGAGCTGTCCCCCTTCGTTGAGAGTAAAAAATTAAATCAAATTTATACAGTTCATTTCAAGTTATTTAATTTTTTGCTCTAAACTAAGAGGGACTTACATATACCATTTTCAAATATAATAGCTCATTTGATTACTATATTATTTTATATAGAAATATAAAATATGCGCCATAGCTTTCAGATTTTCCTAAATTTTTGATAGATTTAAAAAAAGTTATTCTTCGAAATATACAGTAGATCAAAGTCAAACTTGTGCATCAAAAAAAAAAAAAATACTTTTCACTTTCTCAAAAATTGCTACGCAAAAATAATTTTAAAGACTTGGTATGTTTTTAAATAGTAGAATTTATAACAAAAAGCAAAACTCCAAATTTTGCAATGTTTTTAAAAAAAAATAAAAAGTAACAAGAAATTAAGCACATTCAGTTCACAATTTTTTTCCCGAAATGATAGGAAAGTAAAATTCTCGGGGATTATTTTAGTAGCATTAGAGATGATGAACTTGTATGCACTAAAATATCAGGGTTGCTGAGTAAGCTCAACTGTACGACTTGGGCTTTGGTACTGTATATGCTTCATTTTTTGATGCTTGTTATTTATGTCTTATAAAAACGAAAAATTTGGAGTTTTGTTTTTTTGTTAAAATTGAAAGACTAAAAATACTATTTATAAAAATACTTCACAGTTTTCACAGTTTTTTAATTGAGGAATTGGAAAATAATTTTTTTGATGTACGGGTTTGGCTTTGACCTACGGGGCATTTCAGGCCAAGCGGGCAATGAAAATAAAGTGAGGTCGTGAAATTTGTTTATATTCCGATTAGTTATACATCTAGTAGACATAAGTGTGAAAACACAATTTTTTTTTCCTATGAGGCATAATTGTCGAGTTATGGGTTTCTGAAGAATTCCGGAAGTTTAAGTACTGTCATTTTTGAACGCTGTTATTGGAATCAAGGAATTTATAATAAAATATAAACAATATTGCTTTAACTAGTAAAAAGGATGCTCTTTTTAATTTTTTGATCGAATTCGAATTTGAAATTTTTTTATGTATAGAAAACCGGAAGTAAAAATTTCAAATCAAATTTTAAGTAACTTCGACACAATATTTTTTAAATATTTTATTTTTAAAAAAGAGCTTTGAGTATATAAATGTTTCACAAAAAAATTTTAACGTGATCGCTATAAGTTAAGAAGTTATATAAATTAAAGTACTTAAGAACGTGCCAGGTCCCATACAAAGTGCGACACGTATGCACTATAATTCATATATCGTAAACTAATGCAGATCACATTAAAAAAATTTTAGCATATTATCGGTATATTTTATGCTTTATTTTAAAGGTAAAATAAAAAAAATTAAAATATGACGAAATTGTTCAAATGCTAAAATGATATGTTCACTTCCGGTTTTCCACATGAAAAAAAAAAATCAAATTTCAAATCTGATTTCATAATTGATAATTTTCCATAGAAGCCACAATGTTTAATATTTTATTAAAAATTGGTTAAGTTCGAAAAACTGCTTCCGAAAAATCCATTCTTCATATTACGTCAATTTTTGGAAGTCCACAACTTGACAACTGAGCCTTATAAAAAAAAATTAACTGTTTACAACTTTTAGAAGTACAACTAAGCCGAATATGAACAAAATTCAAAATCAAAGTTTTTTTCATTGTCCGCTTCGCCTGAAATGGCCCCTTCTGTATATTTATATATAGTTTTACTAACATGCTACAATTCATACAATTGAAATACACTTTGTACCTGATTTTTTGTAAACCCTTATTTTATGGGAAAATACATTTAGCAAATTTAAGAAATTCTATTGAAAAATATCGACTACAACAAAATTTTTTCATATGCGTTGATATAAAGTACTAAACAATTTTTAGTAAAAAGTCTTGCTATTTTTTTTAAAATCTGGTGCTGTTTATTAGAAAAATAATGGTTAAATTATAAATTGTAAATTAGTCCATCTTAATAATACCACCGCAAACGAAAATGTCGACAAATTTCAATGCATGTAATTTCTTGAGAAATCGTTAACGAAATGCAAATAGTTCTTAGTAGAGTAGATCTTTGTTAATATCCTTATGAATTACATATATATATGGTCGTTATTATCATGTGCTTTCCAAAATGCAGAATTTTTCAAAAGCGTACAGAAATTTAGAAAAATCATCTTATAAGAAAACTATGGCACAGATTTCAAATGTTGGTAACTACATGGTTATTAGTGGGGCTCTAACTTTAATTGGCTCCAAAAAGTTTTTAACCATCCATGGTAATTTTACAATGTAACATTAGGCAAGGGTGCGGGAAGGATTTTTTATATTTTATGCATAAAAGTTAGAGTAAGTGGGTGGTCTTCAGCCAGGGCTAACAACCTGAGTCAGTGAATGTGAGCGGCCTTTGGACGCTGCTTAGGGCTAACATTCTAAATTAAAAGCAACAACGTGTTCGTTAGCCACAATGCTTTTGCACTATAATTTCATATGTTTATAAAATTTACCTTTACGATTTTGCTATAAAATTAAATATGTTTGTAAAATTCACCTTGACAAGGGAGAAATTTCTTTTTTTTTCTTCCCCATCATGAATTTAGTATATTTAGCTACCAGAAAGTACCGCGACACTTAAAAAAATTTTTTGAGCCACTTCTAAATATTTTTCCAAATTTTTTATATGACAATATAAATTATCTTTCATATGACAATCGATCCAGGACTTCCAAACTCAAGCATTTTTAGAAAACTATATTTCCCATCCTAATTCGTCGTGAAAATGTTGGCTTTAATGGGGAAACCCGTGGATCGGGAAAATGAAGAGAATTGAAGCACTCGCTGCTGATCGTGCACCTTGAAATAGTGTTTTGGAAGCTCCATGCTTCGTGAGGACTAATGAAATTCGATCATACGTTAGAAAAAAAAGTAGATATTTTTGGAATTTGTGAACATTAAAATTTTTGGTCAGACTGATTCAAAGAATATTTTCTCACGTACAAATTCGCCATATGTTTAATTTTTTATCCACTATATATTTTAAACCGCATTTTCCCATTCTCAAGGCTTCTAAAAATTGTTCTTAATTCAAAAATAGCCTTACGGCTTTTTGAAATTTTTGATATATAATGCTTAGGAGAGATATCCAAACCGATCCCTATCAAAAATTCTTGCACGCCTTATCATTGGGACAAGGCCAAGCTCCTTTCGTTTCGACTTCTAATGTCCCATATATACCCCCTATATGAATTTCAAATTTTTTGCGTAATTTGTATAACTTATGCATGTATTCTTTGTTTTTTAGTTGAAATTAGAAATGTCGGAAACGCATAAAATAGGAACTCCAGTTACCGATCCAATAAAACCACAAAAAGTCAATGTAGAAACGGTTGACTTTGATTTAGAAGATGGCGAAATCGATGATGATGATGATAATGTTGTTGCTGTTAAGGAAGATTTTACTATCAAAACCACCGATTGCACTGATGATGCGCAGCAAGACAGACTTGTACAAAACCCGATTAAATCAACAGATACACTTGCTGTGCCGGTGGTTACAATAGATTTGAGTAACGAGAGTACATCGTTTACTTCGCCACCTACAAAGTCGAAAAAATCACAGTTAATCGAAGGTAGGTGTAAAGTTCTTGTTAAAGAAGTGTTTCTAATATTTTAAACTTTTTTTTAGATGACCACGCAAGTAGCATTGAGAATGCAATTGCAAGCGCTTTGAAAAAGAAAGGTATTGAACCGCCTATGCCTAAAATATTGGAAATGCGCTCGGATTTCGATAATGCTGAGCAAACTGCTTCTACTGGACATGGTCAAAGCCGCAGTAGTCGACGACGTAAACGCAAAAAACAGCGTGATGAAAAAGAAAAAGAAAAAGATCGCAAAGAAAAGGTAAAATGCAAATTATAAATTTGGTAATATGAGTAATGTACTTATAAAATTAATATAAAAATTACAGAAAAGACATCGATATGAATCTCCTGAACACAAAGCAACCGGTGCTAATTCCACAGCTGCTGCACCACCTCTCATAGGCAATGAGGATGAACTAGATGATTATGAAATGCTTAATGTACGTGGGGGCAGTCCACCACCTGCAGGTAATATTCCACTTACACCAGGATTGATGCCAGTAGGAAAAGAATCACAATACGACTCCGCGGTAGACTCTTGCTCTTCATATGACAGCTATGATTCAGAGCTTCAACGATATGAGGGTCGTCGTGCAGCTGGTGTTGGTAACAAACCATCCAAGGAATCGCGCAAATCACGCAGAGAGCGTACACGTGCCCGTGACGATCGTGATGACCGCAACGGACGTGGCACTGAAAAACGAAGTCGCCGTGATTCACCGAACGTAAGTTTAGTATAATATATTATTAAGCAATTCACAAGGTGTTTTAACGTGTCATAATGTTTTAAAATTTTATGACTGTATTTTTTGCTTATACTAATTTAGTTTGATATCTATCACAAGATAGGTCAAAACTTTTTCTATTAAAAGTCACTTTTTGAAGTTGCTCAATTCACTTTTCATATCGCTTAGAAAATTTAAAAAATGTTTCAAATATATCAAAACTTTCATTTAAAAAATACTTGTATATAAAAAGTTAATGTATTTTAACAAAAAATTGTTTGTTTATTAGGAGGATAAGCAATATCGTGGACAAGAACCGCGTAAATTAGAGCTCTGCAAGTTTTATCTGATGGAATGTTGCGCCAAAAAGGATAAATGCTCCTACATGCATTCAGATTTTCCTTGTAAGTATTACTATCTGGGCATGGAGTGCGTATTTGGCTCATTATGCAAATTTTCGCATGGTGAACCATTGACTGAACAACTTCGCAATATTCTGCTGAAACACTTAGAGACTGCACCGAAAGAGATTTTAGGTAGTTTTAAGCGTATTTGTCGTGACACGGCAATCACGCAAATCGCCGCTAGGCATGCGGAACTCTGCAAAGAATTCGGTGTCGATAATATACTGCTTTCATTACCGACAAGCAATCAGAACAGTGCACAAAGTTCTAGAACTGGCAACGGAGGTGCCACTAATAGTGATCATCATCAGCACCATCCTCACCACCAACAACAGCAGCAATCGCAACACCAACAGACACAAAGCGCTCCTGCCATTCCATCCTTATTAGACATTGTCATTAAACCGCCAACGGATAGTGGAGTTACGTCAAATATATCACAACAAAAAGAGAAGCACCAGCGAAAATCACGTTGGTGCGACAGCTCTAATAGTGGAAATAATATCAGTTCAACGCCGTCTTCAAGCAATATTGAACCGCCCTCCAGCAGTACACTCGGTTACTTAGAATTAAAGAACCTTACTGGCATACTTAGCTCGGAGCATATTGAGAAACTGTCGCAATTAGGTATCGCTAACTTAGAGCAGGTAAATCAACTTACCTTTGGTCAGTTGAACAAAATAGGTCTTACAATAGCAGAAATAAGTGAAATACAAGTCAATGCTATTAATATGGCAAAGGGTACTGTTAGCAACGCTAAAAAATCTACAACAGAAAAAATGTAAGTCTCACCAAAAAATGTTTTGCAAATTTAGTTTTGTTATTTTCCTCCTTATTTTTTTATTTCTTTAACTTTTTTTTTATTCATATCCAACACGTTAATGGATAACAAATAGAGATGTTGATATGCGTTTTCTTCCTAGTGGTGGAACGAGGAAAGAAACTACTTCATTAGAAGCAGATGTTCTCCAAGATAAAGATATTGCTATATCTTCAAACTCAAATAGCAATAGCAGTAACAGTGGCGTTGTTTTGGTGGATTATTCACAATACTTGAAGGACTCCAACTTAACATTTGATCGCGGTGATTTACGTAAGAAATTGTATATGCATTCTCACATCAAAACCAATTTTGTTCATTTAGAATTATTTTTGGAACAACCAATATATCCTTGTATACTATTTTAGTAGCGAATCTCTCTTTTTGGTTCCTTTCACAGTGGACGACGAGAAAGACGAGGAACAGTTGGTCATTGATGACGATGATACTGTAGAAGCCGACGATAATGTTTCCAACGCCCAAGCTACTGATATGGTAATATTTACATGTGTTCAAATAATATTTGTTAAAATTTATTTTCTTAAAAAAAATAATCTTATAAGTAAAATTTTATTTTATTTATATCCACTTAGAAAAATGTGGAAAAGCCTGGCGCACAATTAGTAACTGAAATTATCAACAGACTGCATCAATTGCCTGAAAGCAGAAGGCGAATTCCAAGTCCAACTCTTAAAAATCCTTTCAGTAGTTTTTCATCCAAAAGTCAAAATGCTAAAGTAATGAAAGATTCATGCGATAGCATGGAAATGGCTGTAACTTCCTCTACCACTTCTTTCAACGTTGTACATAAATCTAATCCTTTTCGTCCGCACATCTCCGACGATAACAGCTCTGAAAGTAGCCGCGACGCGTTGTATCGTTCCGACCACCGTATATACAGTGCAACAAATGACTCACGTTCGTCACGTTCGCGTTCAGCAACACCAACACGCTTTTCAAACTCATCAGAATCACCAGAGCGACGTTCACCAGTACAAACGGCCCCCGTTTATGAACGGCCTTCAATGTATGATTACTCTAATTATAAAAATGATGAAAATTCCAGTGACTTAAATAAAAGCACAAAGTCTGATAAAGATATGCGTAGGTTCCAGGATAGTGCAAATAGTAAGTCCAAATATGTTCATATGTGACTTTTTTTATTAATTTCTTATTCTCCATCTTCAGGTGATATAGATTTAAGATTACCTTTTCAACCAGTTACTAACTATATACCAGCCACAGAAATAGATGCCTCAATCACTTCACACTCACATATATTATATAAAGTGTATGAGTGCGATGTTCCTCGACCTAAATACACAGAGTTGAGACAGAGCTTCATATCAACTGAAACACATGATCCACGTCTTAGACGTATAATCGGTCTGGCAGAACTATCCAAAACGAATACCGCAGCAGCGTTAAGCCGGACTGGTCAAAGTATATCTTCAAGTATTAATATATCTTCGCCTGAAACTGAAGGAGCCTCTCCTTCCTACTACATACCACCTAATACAAGCAATTATGCTGCAATTCACAGTGAGGCTGGGAGGGAAGATCGTGGAAAATCTAATAAGCCATCATCAGCTGCTGCAGTACGCTTAGACCCACGGCGTGCTGCTGCAGCAGCCGTCACGTCTGCAACTTCATCATCAATCACTAGCAGCATCAAACCAACGGCTTCTTCTTCCACTGCGCAAAGACAAAATATTGAAATCAGAAACCTTTTACAAAGATCTGATTGGTACAAAAATCTTAATTCAAAATTCAAAATTATGGTGAACCAGCAGCTAGCCTTAGTGTCCACAGAACTTAAAAAATTTCATTTAGATGCTTCACCAGATAAAATTTTTGATATACAATTTATAGTAGGCAATCCTTACTTACAGCAAATACTGACCAATTTGGGCATATACATTGATGATAATGGCGAAGTTGCGTATGTTGAAAATGATAACGAACATCAGATATCAAGGAACACGTTACCTAATTTAAATCAAATGCCACCGAATATCCAACACAAGCAGCAAATGGATTTTTTGCGTGGACCACCACCAATCATGCCTCCAATTGGTGCATTACAAAACATTTATGCTGGAGCTTCCACTCAGCATATGGGTATGTCAACATTCGCTGGTGGTGCTAGACCAAGTTTACTAGGTATGCCACCAATTAATGCAGCAAATATCAATCCATTTAATCCATTTGGCAATGTCGCGATGATAGACATAAACAATGCTGCTGGTTTTGGCAATGCAGGACCTAACGCTGGCTTGATTGCGGGCCCAGGATTTCCCAACTTTGGTTGCGTTCCAGGACCTAGTATGTCCAACTTACAACGCAATTTTAACAATCAGAAACATAACAGGCAGCAAAATAATCGACGTAATAACTATGGTGGTAAAGGAAATGGCGGCAACGGTGCTGCGGGAAATCAACGACAACAAAACCAATCAGTAAATAACAACAACTTTAAATAAATAATACATAGCTTATTTTAAAATGCTCCTAAACTTAAAACATAGTTTTAAATTATAATATTTTGTACATGTCGAATAACCTTATATGGGTAGAAAGTACCTATTAATAATGATTTCTCGTTTCTGTTATAAAATTGAATTATAACGAAATATGATTTCCCTTGTAATCGAAAAACCAATGCTGAATTTTTTTTTTCTTTTATTTATATAATGCAGCATGCTTCATAAACAAATATGAAATGCCCAAAATATCTTAATTCATTGACGTCATGATAAATTGTTACACAAATTATTTTTTTTAGATTAGAATAAATCGGAAGTTTTTATTGTGATAAAAACTTGAAAAATTTTTATGAAACTGAAACGTAAAAACTTGAATTTTATTTATAATCTTCACTTGATTTCTAATGATTATTTCCAAGTAATGTTACACACAAACTAAAGTAATGCATTCCAAACGTTAAACGTAGGAAGAATAACCGTTGAAAAAAATCTGAATTCGATGACGTTTTTCCAGCTTAGTTTTTTTTTTTGTTAATCTCAAGCGTATCACTAAATAAAATTATTAAAGCTTATCCAAACTACGTTTTATATAAAATTACGGATCTAACAATGAAAATTAATGTCAAAACTACAATATAAATTATCTAGAACATTTATCCAAAACAAAAATAAAACGTTATTACCATTGTGAGCATGAAACGTTCTTCTAACGTGTTGGCTTTTTACTTAATTTTTTACAAATCCTTTTTATATTCGTTTAAATTTTCTATTTCTAGTATGTTAATTTTTTGTAAACAGGCTTATAAGTTAAAGGAATCCTTAGTTTTTGCCAAAATTCGAACACATATACACATATGTATATCATCATTTTAAAAAAATTAAATTATAAACTCCTATAAATAAATATAAATTTATTAAGTTGTTGACTAATGCTACTGGAATGAACAATACGCTTTTTTTACTCCTCGGCCGGAATGCATGAAAATATAGGTAAAACCGTTTGAGCCAAAATACCATTAGAGCTGGTTTTTGTGGTTCCAGTAAAACATAATTGACTGCATTTATATTAAATGCAAATAAATATTAATATTATTAAATAAGATTTTAATTTTAACTTCTATTAATTCTTAAATACATATACATACATATAATATTTTTAATTAAAAATCGATTTTGTAAAACTATTTTTTCAGTTTTTTGTTTTGCAAATTTTATTTCTCAACAAAGGTTTACGTAAAATAATTAAGAAATTGCAGTAATTTGCAATGTTTCGTGTTGGAAAAGTTAATTGTTCGCTTTATTTTTGAATTTAAAACTGCTATAACACAAGAAATCGCTCGACTTTTTTTTATTGGAAAGGCTGCGAAAAGGCAGTGGAGAACGTGATTTTTCCAATGGTAGGTGGTGTCTGTCGCAGCAGGAAAATACGTTTCCACGGCTCAATTGTGCTGATTTTGATGAAATTTGGTATGATCACTAATAGGGGTTATTATAAACCTTTTAAAGAGCGTGGCGTTGTCCCTAATAGTTGGGAATGCCCATTTTTCAAAACGTAACTATGCTAGAAATCTTCAACAAACTATACGAGATATATGTACTAAATATTATCCATCTGCATTAGTTGCTGAGAAAAAACTTCGTTTATTCCCTTACGGGTGGCGTGTGGCCCTGCTCATTTTATCATTCAATCTTATTTACGCACGTACATTTTACATAATATGTTGAATAGTTGAAGAGATATAATGAATTTGATTTTTTGTCATGTGAAGGCGTGTCATCGCCAATTTTTTGCCAAACTAAACTATTCCAAGAACCTTCCGCGAACCATAGGAAACTTTTTAAAAAAAATATAACCTCAATCGGTCAAGTCATTCAGAAGTTTCACGCTAACAGACTCACCAACGATTATACTGCCGTCAGAAGTCACCCTCGTCAATCGTCCAAATTCTGTTTAGGCTCGGCTCACACGAGCGTTGTTTCAACGCGTGTTAGCTATCGAATTTTTTCTATGCGCGTTTTGGGTACTTTTCACACGGGCAGCCAACGCGCGCTAGTTATACTAAGAAACGTTGCAAAATTGAATCAAATCGTATGGCAAAGAGTGTGACACAAACAGAATTTGTAAACAATTATTTTTGCTGAAGAAATCGTTTGGGAAAAGAGATAGACAAAATTTACAACCAAATTACAGCTTAAATCTACTAAAAGCCAACGCGCGTTTTAGGATAACAACGGCGCACAGTGGCTCCTTTTTCAAAAAGTGATTAGGTTAGGTTAGCACGGGAGATGACAATTGTCATCATAACTTAGGCCGCAGTTGGGCCCATTGTTTACCCTGTTTATAACTTCGTTTTCAACCTATTCAAACCATTTCGAAATTTTTGTAGACTTCAAAATGGATTTTGGACACTTTTGAGCGATGTCTTCAAGAGAGTCGAAGAAGTGGAATCCGAATACCTTATAGCGCCGATTTGTCAGCGCTGGGCATTCACAAAGATAATGAAAGACAGACCCTTCGACGTCAGGATCTTTACAGCTTCTACAAAGATCCCCTACGTCAGAAAGCCTTAGTCTTGAGGCATGCTTGCCTATAAAATAGTATCCTGTAATAACACCTACAAATATTCTCAGGGTTTGTTTGTCTAATGAGATCACTTTTCGCGTTCTATTAGCATCATAAAAAGGCCAGATTGCCATCGACGTACAACATGTTGTCAGGTTAGACCATCTCGTGTTAGCCCAATTTATTCATTTTGAATCAATTTTGGCCCTAATAAAGGCTAGTGGTTTCATAATGTTAGGTTCAGAAATAATGTCAATTTTAGAGCTTTTCCTAGCAAGTTCATCTGCAGTTTCGTTGCCAATGAAGTCGCTATGTCCAGGCACCCAACAAACGGTTAAGTTGCATTTTCCGCCTATTTCACATAGTGATTTCTTGCAATCTAGGACCAAGCGAGATTTGATAATATTAGAGCTAACGGCCTTAATGGCTGCTTGGCTATCTACGTATATAACAAAACTGTCACTACGCTCGAAAATTTTAGATTCAATAATTTGGCATGCCTTCCAGGCAGCAAAAAATTCCGCTTGAAATACACTACAGTAACAGGGTAAAGCAAAAGATTCACTGATGCTTAAGTCACAAGAAAAAATTCCAGCCCCCGTACCAGAATCCATTTTCGAACCGTCAGCATATATTTCTTTGGAATTCGAAATAGGAGTCCAACCCTTCCTTTCAGGTATTTTCACTTGAAAGTTGGCTGAGAACGTAAGAGTCCCACTTTGAATGTCACAGCCAGGAAATGGAGCGAGAATACTATCATGGCCGTAGGGTTTCGATTTCCAAAAACCAGATTCCCTCAGTCTAATAGCACTTTTTGCTACAGTCCCTTTACTGAAAATGTCAAGAGGCTCTAAATAGAGCAAAGTGTCGAGAGCAGCAGACGGAGTAGTTTTTACTGCTCCGCTTACTCCAATAGCTGCCAATCTTTGAATTTTTGATAAGATTGCCAAATAAGTTTGCTTGTCTAAAGCCTTCCACCATACAAGAATTCCATATGTCAGAATTGGTCTGATGATGGCTTTATACATCCACAGAACTATTTTTGGCTTAAGGCCCCAAGATTTGTTAAACATCCTCTTACACGTATAAAAAGCAACACATGCTTTTCGTGCTCTTTCCTCTATGTTTAGCCTCCAAGACAATTTTCTGTCAAGTATTACGCCCAAATATTTGGCACTCTCTCGAGGTAACAAACATCGTTAATAACTAGAAGCTTAAGACTTGGTACATTGTGCTTATTTGTAAAGACGACACAATCCGTTTTCTGGGCGTTAATGCTAAGTCCACATTTTGTGGTCCATAATTTTATGTTTTTAAAAGCTTGGGACATAATATCACTTAAAATATTTAAGTCTTTACCAGACACAAGCAAAAGAAGATCATCAGCGTACACTACCACTTTGACACCTTTCGACTAATGATTCGCAGTGAATCGTCTACAACAAGAATCCAACGTAATGGTGATAAAACACCACTCTGTGGTGTACCCATTGATACAGATCTAATGAGCAAGCTACCTCCTAGTTCTGACGAAATCGTCCTGTTCAGAAGCATGTTTTTAACAATTAATTGAACACATTCTTCCATGCCAATGCGGTTTAGGGCCGCAATCATGGCGCTAGGAAGAATATTGTTGAAAGCTCCTTCTATGTATATCAATAAAGGCGCCAAGTTTAAATTCCTTATGAAAAAGAGATTTTTCGATAACAGTCACAGCATCACGCAAAGCTGTTTCTGTTGATTTCCGCTTCATATATGCATGCTGATCATTAGATAATCCATAAGCTGCTGCCTTATCGCGCAAATGATAATCCAATAATCTCTCAAAAGTTTTTAACAGAAATGAAGATAAACTGATAGGTCTAAAATCATTTGCTGTTACATGGCTAGATTTTCCTGCTTTTGGAATAAAAGAGACTTTCACTTCTTTCCATTCTAAGGGCAGGAAGCGTAAAACTAGACAGCTCCTATAAATAACCTTCAACCAACTCAGAAGGATGCTAGGGGCTTCTTGAATCATTTTTGGAATGAAACATTCGAGCGCTGGAGATTTATAAGGTGCAAAAGAACTAATAGCTAATCTAACTTTTTCGTCAGATACAATAGGCCAATTCCAATTCCAGTCTTCGATCTCATTTTCGTTTATCGAAGTACTAGGGAAATTTTGAAAACCTGATGAATTTTCTGCAAAATGTACATAAAAAAGCAGATTTAGTGTGTCTTTCGGGGACTCAGTCCATAACCCATTTGGTCATTTCAGGCAGCTTATTGGTAATGATTCTTTAGTAAGAATTTTCCTGAGCCTTCCCGATTGGTTGATGCTCTCTATTGAATTGCATAGGTCACGCCAGGATGTACGTTTCGCAATTCGACCAGTTTTCTTAAAAAGTTTTAAATGCAATTTGTAAACTGTCCAGTCCACTGCAGAGCCGCTTTTCCGTGCAACGTTAAACAGCATTCTTGCGGTGGTACGACTTATTAGCACACTTTCATTCCACCAGGGTGGTAACTTCTTTTTTGAGGTTCTACGTAGTGGGCAAGACTTTTCAAAAGCTGAACGTAATTTTGTTGTAAGGTCGTTCACAACCCTGTTAATTTGCTCTGAGCTTTCCAGCTTCTCCATTTTTGGAGGAGCTAGGTCCTTAGCAAGAAAATAAGCAAATTTCGACCACTTTGTTTTTAAAAGATTTCGAAATTTAACTTCTTCGATTTTAAATCGACAAATAGAAAAAGTTATGTACCTGTGATCAGATAAAGTGGCATTATCAGAAACGAGCCAGTTATCAACTTTCAGTGCATTAGACTCTGTGATTAAAGTAATATCCAAAACTTCAGATCTTGCACGAGATACAAAAGTTGGTTCGTTTCCTTTATTGCAAATTAAAAGAGAAGAATTAATAATAAAATCAAAAAGAGACTCACCACGGACATTTATACCCGTACTGCCCCATTGTGTATGATGTGAATTGGCATCAGCAGCTATCGCTAAATCCAATCCACGCGAGACAGCCCAGTTATAAGCTGCTACAACTTCTGCAGTGGGTGCTGGAGATCCATGTGGAAGATAAGCAGACGCCAAAAGAAATGGCCTACATCGGCCATCATCACCGCGAATTACAACTAGATCGTCAGTGCATAGGTGAGGCAAAAGAGAAATATTTATGTCGTTACGAGCCAAGATGCAAGCTCTAGCCCTGCCATGACTTGTAGATGGATTTTGAAGAATTTTGAAGTCGCTATGGTTAAGACCACGAATGCTATCTTTAGAAATCCATGGTTCCTGAATTAAAGCGACATCAAGGCGGTCCTCAGCAAGAAACGCTAAAAGGGAGGCAGGGGCTACCTTACAATACTGGAGGTTGATTTGGATAAGTCTTATCCACGGTTTTAGTGGTGGGAGCGTCTTTATCGATTATAAGAGGAGTAGGTTCTTTTTCAACATCATCGTCGTCAAAGAACTTGCAAAAAACCACTCCAGCAGTGAAAGTCAGCTTATTGCCCCTACTTTTAATAAATTTCATGGCTTCCAGTCCAGTTTCAATAATGAAACTCTGGCCACTCTCACGCTTTTTCTCAGCCGGAGTAATTCGCAACTCCTCAGGAGCAATCTCAGGATTTTCTCCTTTTCAACTATGGGCAGAGGGATGAAAATTCTTGGCCGAGGTGGCTTCGGAATGTCCTTCCGAGGAATAACCTTGAGCTTTGAATTCATCCAGAGCTCACCCATCTGAGACACGCATGATGTGATAAAGTCGAGAGAGTATTGATCCATGCAGTCAATTACTCTAAAACCATGTTGCCAAAAAGTGATTGCTAAAATCAAATTTTCGATTTCTGATTTTCAAAACTTTTTTTTTATTTGAAGTATGCTCTCTGAATTTATGGTATTTTTAAATAAATAATTTCCACAAGATGTAGAAAAAAAATTTTAGTTAGTAATTTTCATGAATTTTTTAAAAAAGGTCTTTTTAGCATAGTTTTTCAAATTTACCTTGGCCTATAATCCACAAATCAATGTCAATCAAGGATTGGTGAATGGGAGATTATAGTTGACATATCTTCCAACAATAATCATATAGGTCTTACCTGCTCAAAATAAAAGGTACACCTTAGAGTTCAAAATTCAACTCAACGGAAAATATTTTTATTCAAAATATTTAAGAAAACAAAAATGCAGATATCTTCGTAGTCTTTATATATATAAAAAAAAGTATAAATTCTTTAAGTATTACCATAAGGTACGAAAGTTGAGGTCAATGAATACTATTTGCTCAATATTTGCCTGCTCAAAATATTAGGTACACCGGAAAGATATACAGTAAAACAAAAGAGAATGTTAAAGATATGAACTTTTTTGCTTACACTTTCAGTATTGAGTGTATCTACCTTTATTTTGGATAACTGTCGCAACTCTTCTTGGGATACTTTTGAATAGAGCCTGGAAGGTTTCTTTGGGTATCTCATACCACATTTCTTGGACACACTCCCACAATCGCTCCGTATTCGTGAAATTTTTTTTTGCTTTTTTTCTTCTTTAAGGCCCCCATCTATCTGCTTTAAATTGTGTGACTGACTCGGTCAGCTAAACGCGTTGACTTTATTGTCCTCAAAACAAGAGGTGTGTTTTGGGTTGTTATCTTGCTGATAGATCCAAAGCAAGGGCATGTTTTCCTCAGAATAGGGCGGCATGGCGTTGTCGTTGTATTCGGCTGCTGTTATTTTACTCGTTGTCCGGAATATAGGACCTATCCCAAATTAAAGAAAGCACTACCACACCATAATATTTCCACCTCCGTGTGTAAGTTTTTTTTTTGTGAATCTGACGTGAAACTCTTTGCTTTTAGGCCGTCGTACATTCTTTTCTGAATCATTTCCAAATAAATTAATCTTAGATTCATCTTTCCTTAAGATATTACACCACTTTTCTGCCGTTCAGGTCATGACCAGTTTTCATGATCCCTTGCAAAACTTAGCCTCATGCTCAATTTTTCTTTCCATAGTAAAGGAACTTTTTTAGATATGCGCCCAGGTAGGTTTACCTTTAGTAAACGTCGTCGAATTGTTTGAACGGTAACCGCGTTCCCGATTTCTGCTAAAATTGTCTTTGAAGACTTAAATATGCCTTTTTTTCGATACTTTCAACATGAAAATCATCTGTTGGAGCGGTTTTTGATGGTCTACCACAAGTTTATTTTTAAATACATTTCTCACAAAATTCTGAGATATATTCAGCAACCTGCAAGCTGCATCGAAGAGATTTTCGTTATTTTTTCAAGTTTAAAGCCAGCCTGTGTTCCTTAGCAGATCAATTTGACTTACGACCCATCTCAACTACAATTTTTTGCTGTCAATTCACTGCATTTTAAGATTTAATTAAAGAAAACTCACCGTTCTTCTAAGGAAAGCTCAAAAAAGTTTAAAAAAAAAGTTGTCAAACAAAAATTTGAACCAACTTGCAGGTGTACCTAATATTTTGAGCAGGCAAATTTTCAAACATACACAGTAAGTAGAAACGTTAAAAATTTAGGGGAGTTACATGATTTGTTTTACTGAAGATCGTGCTACCAAATTGTGTTTTTCACGTTACCACTACGATTTTTCCTCTATATTTCCAAAATATTTTTGTAATAGAGCTTAAACTAAAAACTGAGAAGTGTACCTATTATTTTGAGCAGGTGTGTATTTGCCCATTTAGAACATGATATGCATTAATCTGAATTTGATAGAATGTTTGCAGCGAATATAGACATCTCTCAAAATAAATTAAAAATTGTAAATATGGACGTTACCACGCCCCTTTCTTGATTTATTCTTCCTATTTCCAATACTATTTGACACAAATAGATGCATATGTAAAGGGTACCTAGAAAACTTCTGTCCATATAATATGGGCTTTGCCCCACCTCCAAAGCGCTTGATTTGTCACTTTTTCCAAATCATTTCACTCTTTTTAAGAAAATTCGCTTTTGTATAGCGAAATAGTAATACAGTGAAAGCTCGTTAATCCGAAGGCGTGTAATCCGAACTATCCGGTAATCCGAATTTAATTTATGACGCGTTACGTATTCTATAGTCCGCATTGATTGAAGCCCTGTAAACCGAATCTTAATTTTTTTCTTATTTTTCTGTTTTTTTATTGCTGTGTCTAGGTTTGCAAAATTTTTTTTGACGAAACCAAGAATGAAATTTAAAAAACTAACGGGACATCATTAAGATTCAGAGCCTACTATGATTGATATTGCATATGTATGTACATAAGTACATGTGTAATATTTGTACCTTATTGCGTTTAGTTATTGATTGGCATTGTACGCAAAAACCTCAATTTAAATTTCGTGTAATATGGCCAAAAAAACGTGCAAGAATTACGAAATAAAGCATTAGAAGCATATGCAGTGAAAGAGCAGCAAACCTACATCACAAATTTTATTAAAAAATATAATACATAAGTACATACATGTGTAATTTGTAAAATGCGTTATATTTTTTCTTTTTGATAAATAAAATTAAATTTGTTTTGAAATCTTGACTTGTATTTTCGAATATAGAGTTATTTCAAATATTTATTATACATAAAAACAGCCTATCCAGTAATCCGAATATATCGGTAATCCGAAATAGGGTCTGCAATCATTAATTCGGATTAACGAGCTTTCACTGTACTTGTCTCAGATATTTATATCTAAGTTTTTAATGCAATTTAAAAATATCTAGTAATTTCAAATAGAATAAAGCTATATTTTTTGTATAGAATTCAGGTAGATGCACTTCTGATAACAGTGAACTCCAGTGCAGGCCAACTTTATAGCCACCTGTCTTATTACGGTAGATATCATACAAGGAATTTAGCTTATTAGGTAGTTAAATTTTTTCGCTGAACAAGTATTATGTTTGAGGTTTGTAACACAATATTTTGTACCTGTATTTGTATAAAAGTAAAATTTTAAGCCTCAATAACTCAGTCTTTTCAATTTTTCAATTCAATTCTTTATTTAACCAATTTTCAAAATAATGTACAACATACTATGGTTATTACTAAAACACGATACGGCAGTTCAGTTATACTTTTCAGCTCTAAAGTTTAATAACAGTTATTTTACAATGAAAAAAGTTGCTTTAAGAATGTAAAAATATATATATGGTAGAGGAAAAGTAGGAGAAAAAAACCTCTGAAGCTCAGTCTTTTCTGACTATTTAATGTGTGAGCTACGCAAGTTTCTAAGGAAAATGAGTATATCTTATGAAAATTTGTTCGAAATATTTGCAAAGAGCGAAAATGGAGATTCATTTGTGGTTGCGGTAAAAAACAAATACCCGAAACATATTAAGGATGAGCATACACAAAAGTTATAAAACTTATAAAGTATGCAGACTTTCTTAAAAAGGACTTTGAGCTATCACTTGATGATATTCCTAGCACATCATAGGCCTCCAGAGGAAGACCAGCAATACAAATTGAAAACTGTGGGGAATTTACAAAAAAGAAAAATAGCAGTCGCAACTGGAAACATTTCAAAAGAGAACTTAGCAGATGCGCTCAGTATGAAGTACAACAAAGATCATGAAATGAAAAAGGCAGAAATAACGAAAAGAGTTTTATTGGCAATGGATGGATTGGCTTTTGGTTGATCAGAGTAAAGTTTCTGACTGCTTTCCACCTGGGGATTGCCAGAGCGATCTCTGCGCCAACCATTAGCAAGTTGACACACAGCCTCCCCGCTGGCTCCATCTGGGTAGCTATCTCTGCATCCGCTGAGATAGTGAGCGAATGTGTGCAGCGCGTCCTCCCTGGAAGTAAAATGGGTTGTGCGCAGGGTTTGGTACCCGCCACGTAAAAAAAAAGAATCCAATGAAAACTAAAAAAGCCTCGGATAAAGAACCCCTCAATGTTGACGACCACTGCAAACGAAAAAAGGACTATGATTTAAGGATATGCACCTGGAATATCCGGACCCTCAATAGGGAAGGTGCCTCTATCGAATTGGCGGATGCCCTCAAAAAAATTAAGGCTGATATCACCGCCATCCAGGAAATAAGATGGATAGGACAAGGTTGCTCTAACCAAACAAGTTGCGATATCTACTACAGCTGCCATGCGGAGAGGCGCGAATTAGGATGCGGATTCGTTGTAAGTAAGAGACTTCGCCACCATATCTCCAGGTTTACACCTGTGAACGAAAGGTTGGCTACGATCCGCGTCAAAGCTCGATTCTTTAACATCAGCTTGATTTGCGCGCACGCCCCGACGGAGGAAAAGGACGATGTTGTCAAAGATGCCTTCTACGCGAGACTCGAGGAAGTATATGACCGCTGCCCGGCCCACGATGTTAAGATTGTACTCGGGGATTTCAACGGAAAGGTCGGAAGAGAAGGTATATTTGGCCCCACTGTCGGTCAGTTCAGCCTCCATGAGACCACCTCAAACAACGGTCTACGGCTGATTGACTTCGCCGCGGCGCGAAACATGGTAGTAAGTAGCACCAGATTTCAACACCTCGACATCCACAAGGCCACTTGGCTGTCCCCTGATCAGAAAACACAAAACCAAATCGATCATGTTGTGATCGACGGAAGGCATGCTTCCAGCGTGCTAGACGTTCGTACGTTCCGTGGAGTCAATATTGACTCCGATCACTATCTTGTTGCAGCCAAGATACGCATGCGGCTGTGCAATGCAAAGGATGTACGCTCTAATATGCAACGAAAGCTGGACGTCGCTAAACTGCAATCACATCGGACGGCCGAAGCCTATTCCGCTCACCTCTCAGAACTGCTCCTTCAACCTGACTCTCTACCCGATGATGCCGGTGGACTTTGGGCGCATATTTCCCGCTCCATGCGCTCTGCCGCTGAGGAAGTAATTGGTTTCCGACGCCCACCTCCGCGAAATCAATGGTATGACCAGGAGTGTCGCGAAGCTACTGCAGTGAAAAACGCCGCATACAAAAGAACACTGCAGTCAGCCGCAACGCGAGCCGTACGCGAAAACTACCGGGAAAAGAGAAAGGAAGAGAGGCGCCTTTTCAGACGCAAGAAACGAGAGCAGGAAAGGCGTGAGCGTGAGAAACTCGAAGTGTTACGAGGCAGGAATGATGCTCGAAAATTTTACCAACAAGTCAAGCGTCTGACCCAAGGTTTCAAGCCCGGAGCATCTACCTGTAAAGATGAACACGGAAATCTGGTTACGGATACGCAAGGTACACTGAGATTATGGAGGGAACACTTTTCCAAGCTGCTTGCTGGCGATGACTCCACCAATCCCGCCTTTGGAGAAACTAACCCGATGCCACCAATCAACGACGATGGTGTGGACGTACCACCACCTAGCCATGACGCGGTACGAGTTGTGATACAGCGACTTAAGAACAACAAAGCGGCCGGTGCTGACGGCCTGCCTGCTGAATTGTTCAAGACCGGTGGCGATGAGCTGATAGGGTGCATGCATCAACTCATCTGCAAAATATGGCTAGCAGAAAGCATACCCGACGATTGGAATCTCAGTGTCCTTTGTCCTATACTGAAGAAAGGTGACCCTACAATTTGCGCAAACTACCGGGGAATCAGTCTTCTTGCCATCTCATACAAGGTCCTGTCGACCGTACTGTGTGAAAGACTTAAGCCGTTCGCCAACACACTGATTGGGCCTTATCAGTGCGGCTTTAGACCTGGTAAGTCCACCATAGACCAGATCTTCACACTACGTCAAATCCTGGAAAAAACCCACGAAAAACAGATCGATACCCATCATCTTTTTATCGATTTTAAGGCTGCTTTCGATAGCCCGATACGGGATTGCCTGTATGCCACCATGTCTGAGTTCGGTATACCTGCGAAGCTAGTGCGGCTTTGCAGAATGACGTTGAGCAACACATCCAGCTCCGTCAGGGTAGGAACGGACCTCTCCGAACCATTTGATACCGAACGAGGTTTCAGACAAGGCGATCCACTATCCTGCAACCTCTTCAACTTTTTGATAGAAGGGGTGTTGCGAAAAGCCAGTGTGCATCGTAATGGCACTATTTTCTACAAAAGTGTCCAGCTCCTTGCATATGCCGATGATATTGATATCATTGGACGTTGTAAGCGAGATGTTACTGCTGCATTTTCTGCTATCGAAAAAGAATCAGCGAAGGTGGGTTTGACGGTGAACGAGGGCAAAACAAAGTATATGCTGTCCACAAGCAGGGAGACGCGGCGCATTGGATCCAACATTGCTGCGAACAGCTATACTTTCGAAGTTGTCAAGGAATTCACCTATCTTGGCACCGCCGTGAACACTCAAAACGATATCAGCTTGGAGATAAAGCGAAGACTCACTCTTGCTAATAGGTGTTACTACGGTCTCAGTAAGCAATTGAGTAGTAGAGACCTCTCTCGCCCGACAAAACTGACACTCTACAAGACGCTCATCTTACCCGTGCTACTCTACGGTGCAGAAGCATGGGTTGTGTCGCAGACCGATGCAGCCACACTTGGGGTGTTTGAGAGAAAAATTCTTCGCAAAATCTTCGGTCCTGTTCGCGTCGGCGACGACTACCGTATTCGAATGAACCATGAACTGTACGAGCTCTACAATGACATCGACATAGTCAAGCGCATCACTATCCTACGTCTGCGCTGGCTGGGACATGTTGTGCGTATGGACGAAGAAGCTCCGGCGAAAAAGGTGTTTGATGCGGAAGCCGCTGGGCGACGACGGAGAGGAAGACCATGCCTCCGATGGAAAGACCAAGCTGAAGAAACCCTATCCACGCTTGGTGTGCCTGATTGGAGAAGGCGCGCGCGAAGCAGAGGCGCCTGGAGAGAGCTTTTGAGGTCGGCCGTAACCCGGTAACGGGTTGTTATGGCCACCCAAGTAAGTAAGTAAGTTTTATTGGCAAACCCAACAAGAGTCGATCGAATCAAAAAAAGTATTCCTACTCCACAATGTGATCCCATAAAATATGACGATTCCAGTGCTTTAGCGCTTTTCCTAGATTTGGGGCTTTCAAAGGAAAAATATAACAACTTGAGAAATTCATTAAGAAGCCACAACGTAGATATTTTTCCCAGCTACAAGGTTGTGTCAGAAGCCAAAAAGGAAGCGGTTCCTGGTAACTGTACGGTGACAGAAACATTAGCTGAAGTTAAACTCCAAGATTTACTAGATCATACCGCTAAGCGAATTTTGAGCAGTAAAAGCAACCATGAAATACAATCGTTCCCAGATAATATTTCTTTGTTAACAAAGTGGGGCTGTGATGGATCATCTGGACAAAGTGCATATAAACAAAAAAGTTCTACAGAAGATGGACAAAATATTTCAGATGCCAACATGTTTATGGCTTCAATAGCCCCACTTCGAATAAGGAGTGAAAATGTTGAACATTGGAAAAACCCTCGACCATCATCAGTTCTTTATTGTCGACCTATAATGTTTAAGTACGCAAAAGAATCTTCAAATCAAATAAGAAGCACCATCAGCAATATAAAACAACAAATAAATGAACTTCAGCCCACCATATTTGAAGGAAATGATGACAAAAAAATTATAATTAGACACGATTTATTTTTAACAATTATTGACGGCAAAATACTTAATGAGATAACTGGCACCAAATCTACTAGATCTTATGCTATATGTAAGCGTTCACAAAAAGATTTCCGAAGTAATGATGACTCCAACGATGAACACAATTATGAGTACGGCATTTCGCAATTACATGCAAGGATAAGATCCATGGAATTTATTCTGAAACTAGCCTACAGCATAGGAAATGATGATAATCCAAACAACCAAAAGTTAAGAAAAAAATAATATAAGATCAATTTCGAGAAAAACTGGGTATTATAGCAATCAAGGATTTGGTAACACAAATGACGGAAACACAGCAAGGCGATTTTTTGAGAAACCAGAAACAACTTCAGAAATATCGGGAGTCGTTGAGGACGTAATAAAAAGTTTACAAGTTATTTTAAACGTACTATCCTGTAGAGAACCCGTTAAAGTAGAAAAATTTGAAAAGTATACCAAGGAAACTGCAGACATATTTGAACTTAAATACAGCCAAAAATACTGACACCCTCTGTCCATAAGATCTTAGCTCATAGTGGACAAATTATCAATTATCAAGCCTTACCAATAGGAGAAATATCAGAAGAAGCTCAAGAGTCTAAAAACAAAGATTATAAGAAGTAGAGATATAGCAATATATGTAAAATTTCACGTATTCGACAGAATGAGGACTTGTTCAATATACTTTCAGCATCTTCAGATCCTTTGATTTCATCACTTAGGCACGTTAGGTCACGAAAATAACTGACTGATAAATTCTGTAGTACTGTTTTAAGTTACTTAGGTATCCAAAATAATGATGATATTTTTATAGAATTGTAGATTGTTGTTGATTTTTTAAAGAAATTACCTAATTTATTACTGTAACCCTTTTATTAAAACTTTTCTAGCCTTTGAGAAAGACTGTTTATAAATTATGTTAAGAGAAAAAAAATAAATGCATATGAATGAATTAGTAAAAATTAAAAATTTCTTTTTTATAAAAAAGTATTTAAAAAATTTGTAAATTATTAAAAGTTTAATAATTGAATAAAGCGCACTAAAATTTATAAAAAAATTTTTAAAAACCAAAAATTTCGAAATTTGGATTTTCACCTCTTTTTAAAAATATTTATAACTAAGCCTCAAACCTGAGTCATAGCTACAGAAATTACCAACCAAAATCAAAAAACTTTATTCAATTATCTTTACCCGTTCAAAAGTAATGATTTTAGAAACGCGAAATCGCAAAAAGCGCCACTGTGCGGCGTTGACAAAACCAACATACGTTGCTATGCAAACTTTTTCAACGCGCGCTAATGGTGTGGCTCATTGCATATACTTCTATGCTGAAAAGCGCGTTAGCTAAAACAACGCTCGTGTAAGCCAAGCCTAAAGGCCCAACTAAACCATGCATGCTTTGACTGCAGTCAGCTTCTGCAACTGTGCGAATACACACAAATCGTATATCAAAACTACAACGTACTTAACAAAAAGTTTCGTTTAATTTCCACAAATGTCATTTCCTTAAGGAAAGAGCGAAACTGATCGCACTTTCTGTACGGAATCAGTTGTTTATGAATGTATACAAAAAAAATGTATTTGCAATGGATCCAGAAATGGAAAATGCATTTATTTTTAAATTAATATAAAATGGGGAAAAAGAAAATGTTTATACAATAAAATAGCCGGATTTTATTATAATCGAAATGTAAAAGAAGGATTGGAGTGCAGTTGCAGAAATATGCAATTTAATACACACACAATACATACAACAATTTGATTGAAAATTCAGTGATGCCACATTTGCATTTGCCAATACTTTTCTCAACAAGCCGCGTGAATAGTAGAAAGTGAACTATTTTGGTTTCTTTTTATTTCTTAAAATTTATAAAATGATCATAGGTTTGCATATTTATGAACATTCATTATGTTATTTAATAACATTTTGTGAATGCATTCGATTTATTTAGGAAATATTACACATAAAATCTATATAATTGTGGGAATATTCCATAGGTTTGCAACTGTGGCTACATTGTTTCTAAAGTTCATGAAAGTACACATAGCCACTAAAAAGTCTTCTCTGAGTTTGTTATGCACTTGACAGACTTTTCGTTCGGATTTGACAGTAGGTTAAGGCATGCATGCATGCAACAATGCATAGTTTAGTTGGCCCTTAAACCATGCATGCTTTGACTGCAGTCAGCTTCTGCAACTGTGCGAATACACACAAATCGTATATCAAAACTACAACGTACTTAACAAAAAGTTTCGTTCAATTTCCACTAATGTCATTTCCTTAAGGAAAGAGCGAAACTGGTCGCACTTTCTGTACGGAATCAGTTGTCAATGAATGTATACAAAAAAATGTATTTGCAATGGATCCAGAAATGGAAACTGCATTTATTTTTAAATTAATATAAAATGGGGAAAAAAGAAAATGTTTATACAATAAAATAGACGTATTTTATTATAATCGAAATGTAAATGAAGGATTGGAGTGCAGTTGCAGAAATATGCAAATTAATATACACACACAATACATACAACAATTTGATTGAAAATTCAGTGATGCCACATCTGCATTTGCCAATACTTTTCTCAACAAGCTGTGCGAATAGTACGAAGTGAACTATTTTGGTTTCTTTTTATTTTTTAACATTTATAAAATGATCATAGGTTTGCATATTTTTTGTTTTGAGTATCTTAGTTAATGTCATTTACTAATTGAATAGATTTGATTTATTTAGGAAATATTTCACATAAAATTTATGCCATTGTGGGAATATTCCATAGGTTTGCAACAGTGGCTACATTGTTTCTAAAGTTCATGTAAGTACAACATAGCCACTAAAAAGTCTTCTCTGAGTTTGTTATGCACTTGACAGACTTTTCGTTCGGATTTGACAGTAGGTTACGGCATGCATGCATGCAACAATGCATAGTTTAGTTGGCCCTTAAAACTTAGGCCCTAAACGTACACGTAGACGTGAGTCTATGGCATAGATCAGCTACAGTGCTGCCGTTTGTACTACCATAGTACTTTTGTACTACACTTCAGCCACGCGTACTACTGTACTACCCAACCTTCAATTTGTACTACCGAAAATTTGCACCAACCAATCCGCAATTTGTACTACCCCACCGTTCTTTGATCTCCCATGCTTCAATTACATTGGCATTATTTAAATCTTGAAGTGTCAAAATCATCGCTCGTTATTTTGGTTTACTAATTTTGACATTAAAAAATTTTAACATCGCATCAACCATTAGAATTTAACTATGAAAGATTCATACTTTTTAAAGGCTGCAATTTCGTTTGTAATAATTTTTTTTATGCGTTGTTATAACAGTTAGGGTCAAGAAGAGCATGACACGGTTAAAATTTCTTGCTCGGCTGAGCTCGCCAGAAAATGGGGGTTCTTATGCTCTCTAACTGTCATAATAAAAACTTCAAACTCGTGTCAAATTAATAAAAATTGAAAGACAAAATTATAGATTAGGAAGAAAGAAAAGAAAAAGAGCGCGATGACGACGTGACATTTCCGAAGCGAAAAACAATTTCTCAAATGAATCTACATGGTGCTGCTATTATTGCACCAATGTGTCCCACCCGCTAACTTAAAAGTCAGCCAATACATTTTTTTTTTTTTTTAATTTGCCCCTTACTTACGTCAGTTATGCCTCTCGCTGCAGCATCCTAATCTGAAAATAGACTCTACTCCATTACTGATTAACAAGACATTCACAGTTTACTATTACACAAAAACATTTTTTATTTTTATTTAATACACAAGGAATATCTCACATAAAGAAAATTATTTAAATTAAAATTAATTAATTTTTCAAAAACAAATTGAAATAATTTCTTAAAATTAAATATTTATTCAAAATTAAATTTCTTCTCTTTTTTTTCTTTATTTTTAGAGTAAATTTAAATTAAGTTTTTAAATTCGATTTTCATTTTATTTTTAATTTATTAAATTTAACATTTAAACACAGGAATTGACTTATTTGGATTAATGAAATCTTGTATTTTTAAATTTAAATTATGCTTAAATTTAAATTACAGACAGGTTTTAATCTAATATTTTGCATAAGGTGTATACATTTAAACTTAATATTCTCAAGTTTAAATCATACTATCCTATACAAACTTAAATGCTTTAACACAGTACATACAACATAAAGAATCGACACAAACACAAGTGCATACAGTAAGTATAAGTCGAACAATAAGTATTAACAGGTAAGTATATAAATAAATTTGGGAACAGGTGAGTCTTAAGGTAAATTGGTAGCTTTAACTGTAAGTATACATGTGTATTTATAAGTTTAGGAGCAGGCAAGTCTTAAGGTAAGTATATATTTTTAATTCTTTTGTATTTATATAAGAATTAAGCTGAGTACAGGTAAGTCTTATGGTAAGTATATGTATGAAGGTAGGTTTACATTTTTATTCGAATTTGAAATTTAAAATTTTTTTTGGAAATTTATTTTTTTTTTTTTTAAATTTATTTTTTTTTTATTATTTTCCTTTCCTTATTTTTCTTTCTTGGGTTACTCCTATTTCCATTTTTCCTTATTTACTGTTTAAGATTTATTTATATACTTAAAGCTTGACTTTTTATCTTTATATTCCTACAGGGTATGGCGCCAAAAATCCCTACAGGGTATTTCTAAAGGGTACGTATTTCTACGTCATGGTTTTTGTTAAATTTTGAGAAAAAAAACAGTTTGACAAACACAGTCATAAATTCAAAAATTTTCTGAATTCTGACACAAAACGTACATAAATAAATCTTTTTACGGCTTAAGATTACTTTCCACTAACAAGTAGATATTCACAAAAAAAAATCTACTAATTTAAAGTTCCTTGTGTTTAACTATATTTAATTTCAAAAAAAAATTTCACTTCTACTACAGTAAAAGTTTCAAAATTTAACTATTATTTTATCTCTTCTTGAAACAAACTTTACATCTTTTCTTTTATCTACTAATGACTATTGACCTTAATTTTTTTCAGCCTACACAATTTCATTTCTACTTGCGTTTCCTTGTTTTTACAGTTCCGATTTCCTCTTTTCTTTCAGCTACTGCTGCTCACTTGGTGATCAGGAACGTTGTGCTGCACTGGTCCGAAATCGCTGCTTTTATGTTATGTTGATGATTTTTCTTTTAGGTTGCTTTATTTTTGCGTAATTTTACTTTAATAGTAAAAATCTGTTTTCAAATTTTAAAATTAATTTATTTATTATTAAATAATTATTATTAATTATTATTTATTAATCAGTTTTTAATTAGCTATTTGTTTATCTTATTTTTTTAATATTTTATTGAGTAGTTTTACATTTTACAAATGTTGTTTGATGAAAACACTTTTTCCAAAAACTGGGCAGAAACTGCTACAGAATGAAATGTACGAGATGGCAACACTTCTGCAATAAATCAAAATGACAAAACCAACAAATTGTGATTATGTTTTTCTTCTAGATTTTTTTTAACCTTATTTCAGGATTTTCTTTTAGATTTTTTTACCTTTTTTCAGGATTTTCTTTTATTTTTCTTTTAGATTTTTTTACCTTTTTTCAGGATTTTCTTTTAGATTTTTTTACCTTTTTTCAGGATTTTCTTTTATTTTTCTTTTAGATTTTTTTTACCTTTTTTCAGGATTATTTTTAGTTTTATTAGTTTATCTTCAGGTTTATAGTCTTTTTTAGATTTTACTTTTATTTCCCGATTTGGGCTGACCAAAACAGGACTCGATATTAAGGCCTCTTTTAATTTTTCAAATGCCTGAAGAGCTTCTGGGGTAAACTTGAATTTTGGTGACTTTTTTAAACAGTCTGTGATAGGCGCACTAAGAGAAGCATAGTTCGCGATAAACCTGCGGTACCATCCGGCAGTACCTAAAAATTGCCTAACCTGTTTTACATTTTTAGGCGCGGTTATCCGAACTATAGCCTCAATTTTGCTGGGGTCTGTTCTAAGTTGCCCGCCTCCGACTAGATATCCTAAGTATTTGACCTCGGTAAAACAAAATTTTGACTTCTGCATGTTTATGGTTAAACCTGCTGCTGTCAATTTCTGACCTACAGCTCTTAACATTTCGCAATGAGTTTCGAAATCGGGTGACACGATGAGCAAATCATCTAGGTAGACAAGGACACGATCTTTCATTTCGGACGGAATAATTTTATCCATAAGTCTGCATAACCGTTGTGCGGCATTACAAAGGCCAAAAGGCATTACTTTAAATTGGTAATGTGGCCTACCTTGCACAGTGAATGCGGTTTTTGGACGACTAGACTCTTCCAAAGGAATTTGCCAGAAGGCATCTTTAAGATCTACTGCCGAAATGAAAACCGTGTCACCGAGCCTACTCAATAGACCATCGATATTTGGTAATGGATACGCGTCTTTTATTGTCACCTTATTCAGTTCTCTTGCATCTAGACAAAGTCTGTTTTTGCCCGGTTTCATGACTAAAGTTGTTCTACTGTTCCAACTAGCTTGAACTGCTGGTTCAATCACATTCAAACTAAGCATTCTATCCAGTTCATCATAGGTCAGTTTTTGAACGGCTGGTGAAATAGGATAGTATCTCATTTTTTTGGGAGGAACATTTTCTGTATCTATTTTATGCTCTTCTAAGTGCGTTTTCCCTAAACCGTATTTCGTGTAGCATCTAAATTCGGATTTCGCTATCTCTAGTTGTAACTGCTGATCTCTTGTCAAAACATGCATTTTAGGAGTATCGACTTCGGCTGTTACACGTTCGTCATTTAAGCTACTAATCATGAACGGAATGATATTAAATTTGTTCCAAAAGTCGATACCCAGGTAAAGGCTTTGAGAAAGTGACGGCACTAAATAAAGAGTTATCTCTTCGGTTTTCTTTTGACAGATTATTTTCGTTATCACTTTCCCTATAATTTGTTGGCCTTTTCCATCTGCAGTTTTGATCATGGATTTGTAGTCAAGAATGTGAAGCTTGAGTTTTTCAGCTAAGTCAATGCAGTTATTTCCTATGCAACTAACGCTAGCTCCACTATCCATTAGGCCTTTCATCTCGAAATTATTAATGGAAACGTCTATATAAGGTCTCATATCTAAATCGTTAGGTACTCTGGAAGAAGCTATGATTTTTCGCTCTAGTTTTCTTTTAGTGTATCTTTTCCTTGTGTCTAATATTTTTTTATTAAGTACAAAATCATTGTTTTCAAAGATTTGTCTTTTTAATTCTCTAATCTTACATGGTACGGAATTATTTCCCTTAGTTTGCTAACCTTACCCTCTAGATCAATTTTTCTTATCTTATTTTCAAATATACTTACATTCCTGCTCTCTATCTTTAAATTATCAAAACTATTCTTTATCTTTGCTGGTTCTGCGGAGTTTGACAGGAAACCCCAGCTGGTTTCATGTATCTCTGTCCGTTTCCCTGGCATCGACTGCAATTCGGAGTGATAACATTTTCTGCACCACATCTATAACAGAATATGTTCCTCTGAGTAGAGGTACATTCAAAGAAGCTATGGCCTGCTACGCGACAATTCCAGCAGACTAGCTGTGTTTTAGGTTTTTGTGGCACATTCTGTGAAACGTTTATAGCTTCTAGATCTATCTCATGTACTTTCCTAATTGGTGTACTCCGGAAATGGTCTCGCTCTTTTTGCCGCTTTGTGATATTCCTTTCGGCGCGTTTGCATTCTTCTAACAACCTATCCAAGGAGCTAATTGAAATGGGAAACACTAATTGTGACACGCCTTCCTTCAGATTATCCTTGACTATTTTGACTAATTCGAATTCAGGAATTTGTTCGCGCATCTGATTTTTTAAGCCAATGATTGCCTTGCAAAAATCTTCGGCAGATTCATTATACATTTGGCGTCGCTCCATAATTTTCCTCTGAATCTCATAGTCACTTTCAAATCTTCTGAATTTTCGCTGCATTGTCACCTTTAGTGATTCCCAGTTTATAATGGAGTTCGATCTGCGGTAACTCCAAAACCATTCAGAGGCCTCGCCTGACAAAAGCTGATGAAAATTTTTCGTCAGTTCTTCCCAGGGACAATTGAAGTCTTGCCGCAAAACTTCAACTTTGAACAAGAAATCCTCGACAGTGTTTGACTTTGACGCTCCATCAAACTTGATTCCCCATTTGCTCAGATCTAGCGGTTTTGAATGAGGTAGGTGACTGTAATGCGCATAGAAGTTTGTTGGGTTTTGTTGTTGGATCAATTGTGGGTTTGGATTCTGTGTTTGCTGTTGAAAGTATTGATAGGAGTATTGTGGCGGTTCTGGAGGGATGAAATTGCTATAGTGTGGGTACTGTTGCCGTGGTTCTGAATTTGATGGTGGCTGTGGCATCTCCGGTACTAAAGGGTTAACATTTGCGTTATTTTGACCCGCTTGTGCCCGCTCGCGAAATGAGTTGAGGGATGGAGAAGACATATTACCCTGATGTCGTTCTCTCTCTGCCTGCATCGATTCAGCCACTATTCGGGGCACGAGTCGGAGAATACAGGCTTCCACTTCCTGCATTAAATTAGCCTGCATTGCCCCAGAGCTTGCACTAACGTAATCACGTAGTGTTAGACCTTGCTCATTTACAATGGTATAGGCGTTATCATCAGGGGATTGTGTTGCTGAGTTCTACTGTCCCTGTTACTGATCCCGAACTCTTGCTTAATACCCTGGGCAGTTATGCTGCTGTAAGGTGGTGATGGTACTGTCGTATTTGAATTTGCGCTGGTACCGGCGTTTGTCCCTACACTAACGTTACCTACTAGGCTTGAACTAGCTGTTGTAACGGGATTACTTTGTTGGGTTGACATGATGGGTGCTGTCGTTGTGACAGTTGGGCTAGTGGTTGTAAACACCATCTGAGAAGAGGCTGGTAACCTAGAGAATGTTCTACCCCAAATTGAACGGTCACTAACGGTAGGTGCAGAATATCCTCTGCCTCGCACTACTCTAGTATTTTCTGATCTGCCCCTACTTGATCTCAGAATCATAACAGGTCTGGACAAACTTGTTATCCGAACCGCATACGACTATTGAATCGATAAACAAAAGAAAATTAAGGGGAGCTGTAAAATGGTATGAATGGCTTGTAAAATATATATATGTAATTGAAAATACAAAAAAATATTAAATATTATATTCTAAAGTTTACTTGTAAATGACTAATCTACAAAACAATTGTTACAAAACACACAAAAATATATCTACGAAATCACAATGCTCAGCAGGATGTTTTGCAGCTCGAGGAAACATAACGGATAAGCAAATTTATTTGAAGACTTCTACCTATAAAATTGAATTCTTCTCTTTTTCTAATTTTATTCAGAAAAAGGAAGAAAAATTTTATTTTTTTGGTTTCTTTCCTTTTTTTTTGTATAAATTTATTTTTTTGAAATGTCACGTCGCAAAGCAAGAGAAAAATTACCAAGAATAGAAAATAGACAAAGTGAAATGAAGCTTAGATAACTTCAGCTCTGCCGGTGGTCGCAAAAGTATCTATACTGTTAACAAATTACTTGACATACCGACCGACAGGACCGAAGAGTCGCCACCGAAATTTCAAGTAAAAAGAATAATAAAAGCGATAGAATAGTGAAAGAGAATGAAAAAGGAAAAAAAACAGAATCCAGGATCAGAGAAGAAATTTGTCTGTGGGTCGCAAATGGAATATGGTGTGGTAGCCCTGGACCATGACCTACCCACAAACGCGTACCCCCTCTTCACCCTTCATTGTGTCATCTTTCGGTTGGGTCAGCACTCTCCGCCATCGGTTTCCGTCGCTACGCAGGCATAGCTCACTGGCTTTCCGGGACATACGGCAACCTTAGGTTTCGAGCACTGATTCAAGCGAAAGATCTACGTTGCTCACACACACCGCGTCCCTCGTGCTTTATTATTTTTTAAAGCCATGTGAACTGTGCCATACTCTGGAGAAGTAGTTTGACAGTTCTAGGTTGGTGTAATTGTTAATAAAATTTGTTTTCAGATACTACAATAAAGTTTTTCAATGATTTTATGCCCTAGTGCTGGAAAAAAAAAGGGGAATACATATTGTAGGATTTACTTAATTGGGGTGAAAGTTTTTCCATGGCGCAGAAATGCTGACTTTTTTTCATTTGCGAATTCTTTTCTACAGCAAAAGTAAAAGGTGGAGCAATTATGACGATGGGTATTAGTGTAATCACATTCATGTTTATCAATTCGAAATTGTTTTGGTTTTATTTTTTTAACACATCATTGATTTGATTCTTGGGTCCTTTCAGAAACTGCAACGTTTTTAAAGCGCTTGAAACACTTTTTAGAGGGGTATTTGTGTTCAACGTTACTTATTTCTGATGCAAAGATTTACGCTAAATAGTGCGGCAGTTTCGAATTAGGAAGCAATAAGTCTTTTTTTTTCTTCGTTTTGTTATTCACTGACAATAACTACGACAAAATTTCTCGGAAATAAAGTAGTTTGCAACTTTGCAGTACATTGTTCAGAAAATTTTCAAGAACTAAAACGCTACAATTCATCAAAGCGCCTAACTTTGCTGAACGAGCTATTGAAATGTTATGAATGTCTGTTAAAGAAAATAGGTGATCTACTCTCATGGTCTCTAAATGGCTTCCACTTCAGTACTCATTGCTCTGCTTGACCACTTCACGACGCGCACTACACCATGCAGTACACCCTACGCTTAATCTATCGTTCTGTAAAAATTATTTTTAATCAACTATTTTTTTTTTTCTTTTTTTGGTAAAAATTATTAAACTCCAACGTATATGCGTGTAAATGCCCTAGTTGCAGCGAACCTGCGAGTATATGCCAAGAGACGGCGCTGCGTGTGAGTAATATTTGAAAAAAAATAGGTAGAGATAGTGAAAAGTACATGAAAAGTCCAGACATTTTTCATTTGCCTGAATGTTGGGCGCCAATTATAACAGTTAGGGTCTAGAAGAGCATGACACGATTAAAATTTCTTGCTCGGCTGAGCTCGCCAGAAAATGGGGGTTCTTATGCTCTCTAACTGTCATAATAAAAACTTCAAACTCGTGTCAAATTAATAAAAATTGAAAGACAAAATTATAGATTAGGAAGAAAGAAAAGAAAAAGAGCGCGATGACGACGTGACATTTCCGAAGCGAAAAACAATTTCTCAAATGAATCTACATGGTGCTGCTATTATTGTACCAATGTGTCCCACCCGCTAACTTAAAAGTCAGCCAATACATTTTTTTTTTTTTTTAATTTGCCCCTTACTTACGTCAGTTATGCCTCTCGCTGCAGCATCCTAATCTGAAAATAGACTCTACTCCATTACTGATTAACAAGACATTCACAGTTTACTATTACACAAAAACATTTTTTATTTTTATTTAATATACAAGGAATATCTCACATAAAGAAAATTATTTAAATTAAAATTAATTAATTTTTCAAAAACAAATTGAAATAATTTCTTAAAATTAAATATTTATTCAAAATTAAATTTCTTCTCTTTTTTTTCTTTATTTTTAGAGTAAATTTAAATTAAGTTTTTAAATTCGATTTTCATTTTATTTTTAATTTATTAAATTTAACATTTAAACACAGGAATTGACTTATTTGGATTAATGAAATCTTGTATTTTTAAATTTAAATTATGCTTAAATTTAAATTACAGACAGGTTTTAATCTAATATTTTGCATAAGGTGTATACATTTAAACTTAATATTCTCAAGTTTAAATCATACTATCCTATACAAACTTAAATGCTTTAACACAGTACATACAACATAAAGAATCGACACAAACACAAGTGTATACAGTAAGTATAAGTCGAACAATAAGTATTAACAGGTAAGTATATAAATAAATTTGGGAACAGGTGAGTCTTAAGGTAAATTGGTAGCTTTAACTGTAAGTATACATGTGTATTTATAAGTTTAGGAGCAGGCAAGTCTTAAGGTAAGTATATATTTTTAATTTTTTTGTATGTATATAAGAATTAAGCTGAGTACAGGTAAGTCTTATGGTAAGTACATGTATGAAGGTAGGTATACATTTTTATTCGAATTTGAAATTTAAAATTTTTTTTGGAAATTTTTTTTTTTTTTTTTTAAATTAATTTTTTTTTTTTATTATTTTCCTTTCCTTATTTTTCTTTCTTGGGTTACTCCTATTTCCATTTTTCCTTATTTACTGTTTAAGATTTATTTATATACTTAAAGCTTGACTTTTTATCTTTATATTCCTACAGGGTATGGCGCCAAAAATCCCTACAGGGTATTTCTAAAGGGTACGTATTTCTACGTCATGGTTTTTGTTAAATTTTGAGAAAAAAAACAGTTTGACAAACACAGTCATAAATTCAAAAATTTTCTGAATTCTGACACAAAACGTACATAAATAAATCTTTTTACGGCTTAAGATTACTTTCCACTAACAAGTAGATATTCACAAAAAAAAATCTACTAATTTAAAGTTCCTTGTGTTTAACTATATTTAATTTCAAAAAAAAATTTCACTTCTACTACAGTAAAAGTTTCAAAATTTAACTATTATTTTATCTCTTCTTGAAACAAACTTTACATCTTTTCTTTTATCTACTAATGACTATTGACCTTAATTTTTTTCAGCCTACACAATTTCATTTCTACTTGCTTTTTCTTGTTTTTACAGTTCCGATTTCCTCTTTTCTTTCAGCTACTGCTGCTCACTTGGTGATCAGGAACGTTGTGCTGCACTGGTCCGAAATCGCTGCTTTTATGTTATGTTGATGATTTTTCTTTTAGGTTGCTTTATTTTTGCGTAATTTTACTTTAATAGTAAAAATCTGTTTTCAAATTTTAAAATTAATTTATTTATTATTAAATAATTATTATTAATTATTATTTATTAATCAGTTTTTAATTAGCTATTTGTTTATCTTATTTTTTTAATATTTTATTGAGTAGTTTTACATTTTACAAATGTTGTTTGATGAAAACACTTTTTCCAAAAACTGGGCAGAAACTGCTACAGAATGAAATGTACGAGATGGCAACACTTCTGCAATAAATCAAAATGACAAAACCAACAAATTGTGATTATGTTTTTCTTCTAGATTTTTTTTAACCTTATTTCAGGATTTTCTTTTAGATTTTTTTACCTTTTTTCAGGATTTTCTTTTATTTTTCTTTTAGATTTTTTTACCTTTTTTCAGGATTTTCTTTTAGATTTTTTTACCTTTTTTCAGGATTTTCTTTTATTTTTCTTTTAGATTTTTTTTACCTTTTTTCAGGATTATTTTTAGTTTTATTAGTTTATCTTCAGGTTTATAGTCTTTTTTAGGTTTTACTTTTATTTCCCGATTATTATTTGCGCAGTGGTTCCCGGGGGTGCTCCGCTGACTTGGTTGCAGACTACTCAACGAGCCAGTATTTTTCTTCCTTTTAGATTTTTCTACCTTTATTCAGGTTTATTTTTAGTTTTATTAGTTTATTTTCAGGTTTATAGTCTTTTTTATGTTTTACTTTTATTTCCCGATTGTTATTTGCGCAGTGGTTCCCGGGGGTGCTCCGCTGACTTGGTTGCAGACTACTCAACGAGCCAGTATTTTTCTTCCTTTTAGATTTTTTTTACCTTTTCAGCTTTTTGAGTTTTTCTTATTTAGCTTTATTCTTTTGAGTTTTTCTTATTTAGCTTTATCCTTTTGAGTTTTTCTTATTCAATTTTATTTTTTCAGAGTATCCAATGTTCCCTCGTTGGCTGTCAAAAAATCAAAGAAGGCGGAACCAGCTCGCCGGAACCTCATTTCTTTTTCTTTATTTTTTTTTTTTCAGTTGGCTGCCCTCAGTTTTCCTAGTTACTGCCTTTTCTGAACGCACTCTTTTAGGCGTTCACATGGACAAACTTCAGCTGGTCGTGTCCGCCACATAGTTATAGGGGCGCCGAAAGACCTGTTGCGTGTGTTGAGAACTCCACACGGGTGAGACTTTCCCATGTTGAATTCAACACGGGAAATTTTAATTCCGCGAATTCTCAAGCGTATTGATTCCAATACAAAAGTAGAAAATCATATATTTCAGAATCCAGAAGGTTTGTATAGAAAAATTTATTATGATGTGTACGACCAAATTCTTTCGTCACTGAGAATCTGGTTTTGGACAGATTTAGCAAAGTTTCCAGATCCCTTGATGCTCTTGTACTTCGCAAAGATTGTGATGTTGATAAAATATTAATTTTTATAAAGATAATTTCAAAAAAAGATAATTTACTTAGTGATCGAAACATTTTTGGTGAGCTGAAATGAAACTAAATTGAAAAGTTTAAGAGATATAGTAGATTTTTTACATAAACATCTATAGTATAAGGACCTCATTCCAGAATTCGTTTGATTCGTGAAATTGTTAATGACTATATCTGCATCATTTTGCTCTAATGAGAGTAGGTTTTTGACTCTTAAGAGGCTGAAATTGTATACGCGTTCAACGATGGGTTAAAAACTTTTATACAGATTTTACGGATTATACGGATTTTACACATGTACCACAAGTTGGCTGATAAAATAGACAAGGAAAGAATGAAGAGTTTCTGACAAAATAAACATTTTTTTACTTACGCAAAAATTAGTGAGAGCTTAGGATGTAGGATGTCTACAATCATCCTACATTACTTCTTCATAATCATGATTCTGTAAGATTATCGTCAATTTAAAAATATCATCATTTTCGAACCTCCCCTCACGCATTTCAACGAATTCCACACCCGCTTTTAACCCATATTATACCCTTGTACGATTTTTCGTACACCAACTTTGACAATTAATTAAAAATATTTAGTAATATACAGTCAGATGTTCAGAGGCACAAATGAAAAGTTTGTTCTATTGTGTGTAAAATAAAATTTTCAATAGTGCCACCATCCTCCCCTCCTACTTTTAGGGCGAGCGCCAAAATACCCTTACTAGCAGACTATATTTGAAAAATATTTTAAAAATGGTAAAAAATTTAATTTCTCTTAAAATACATCTGGGTCTAGTAGAGGATATGCCGAAATACGCGTTACATATGTTACATGCTCTGCCGCCGTGTAACCTGATGCCGCCAGGTGTGGTCAAAAATGCTGTACGAAAAATCGTACAGTGGTCGCCGACCCACATTCTATGTTTTTGACATTTCGCATCATTTTGATGCATTAAAGTTCGTGGTGACGCCACTTCAGAGTTGTCAGTCAATGTCATTGTTTGCGTTGTGTATTATTGCAGGTATTATAATCAGGATAGCCGATCGGAAGAGCCTTGCACAGTACTTCAGATGAAACGCGTCATTGGTATTTTGTTGACGTTGGGGTATAGTCAGTGCTTCAAATGAAACGTTTCAATGGTATGTTGTTAATGTGAGAGTACGGTGCCACATATTTCCGACTATTGGACCAGTGAACCAACTTTGTGAAGACCGATCGAACGAAACGCCTTGAGCCAAACAACGTGAACCGAAAGAAGTTCTAAAATATAAACAATATTTCCATTTAGCGGACAGCTACACGTTCGACACCACCGACAAATTCGCAAATCTTGCGTAATAATTTGAATTGCCCAATAAAATTTAATAAAATTTGGCGTGCACATTTATCGATTGACGACCAAATGGTGCCGTATTACAGGAATCACTAGTCAAAAATGTAAATACGCAGCAAGTCGATCCAATTAGGTTACGAATTGTGGTGCCTCTGTTCGTTGGAGGGATATATGTATCAGTTCATTCCATATGGTGGGGCCGGCGGATTCCTCCAAGATATTGGCTTAGGAGCTCACACAGTCTTGCCTTTTGTCTGTTGTCGATTATCCAATTCATCGTGGATTCGTCGATAAGTCGAATGAGATAATTTTTGCGCGCTGGAGCGATAATAAGGAGGTCAGCATAGCAATCATAGTTTCCATTCGTGGTGTGCTTTATTTGCATCGTTTCTGGACAGTTGATTGGTGAACGCATGCAAAATCAATTGTGTCATCGCAAAACGCAAAAAAAAAACAAACCAATGCCACAAAAAGATTTCAGCGTAGCCGTAAGTAGTGCCTTGCTTTTAACGGATGACCTATTTTCTAGTGTCGAAGATGCTGGTGAGTGATGATATTGGTACTTACGTCCCCAAGAACAAACAATTGCTTTGTTAGGTATGCCACAAAACTACAATTTACAGGTGATGTAAATGCAACGATCACATCCACGTTGAGTGTTTCACCAAATACATAGCCCACAAATGAATTTTATCCCATTTTATTTTTTGTAAACCTTTTATAAAACCTCTTACTAACATTCAATAATGATAATAACCGATTATAATTGACCAAATTGTTTGAATCTTCAATTTCCCCCTTCAAATAGCAACTTTCCCTAAAAAACATAGAATGTGTGTCGACGACCATTGTACGAAAAAACGTACAGTTGGTAACTTTTGAGGGTGTGGGGGAGGGGGGCTTAAAATTTTTTTTTGCAGTTAGGGGGTCAATAGAAGCTATCCCTGCAAAGGGCTTAAGAATCGGGTCGCTGGATCGGGTAGGGGTATAAAATGGGTTAAAACGTTATTGAGCCCTTGCGCACGGTTGCCAGATGATTTGGACGTGTAGTCGCCAATACGTAGCGCTAAAGTCGCCAAAAATCGCCAACTTAAATTTGAAGTCGCCAAAATAGTCGCCAAATAAAAACTCAAGTAAAGATAGACAAACAACAGTTTTTCATTTCGAATTAGCAAATTGATGTAACGTGTCGAACCTGAGGTTTTGAAATTAAAATTCTCACATTCAAAACTAGCATTTATTAACCTAAAAATAATTTAAAAGAACTTGCACTGCCGTTTTTGCATGCTTAATCAGATCATGCCTATGAGGGCGGAGAGCGAGTTTACAAATTTTGCAATAAGCCTCTTCTTGCCCTTGCAGTATTATTTGCTGAGGGGTAGGTGCAATGAAATCTGAAAAAATGCAAGAAAAAAGTTTTACATGCAGAGAACTCCAAGCATTAAAGTTTGCACTAAAAATGCACACACAAGAAGATTAAAAACTATTAAAACTGGAAATCATTGTACAAACCTTTCAAGTCCAAGTCTTTTTCCCATGATGTATTGTATTTACGAGTTTGAGCTCGACCCATTATGATTTTCAACACGCTTATAAGGTAATTTTCGAAAATTAGAGGGAATGAATTGAAAATTATAAACAAGAAACAAATAAGGATAATTTTTCTTTGTCAAGAATTTCAACTACTATATGTCTCCTTGTCTTTCGCATACGTCTAAATGGAACACATTAGATTTTAGCAAAACCATAAAAAAGCGCCTGAGCGAAAACAGATTAATCTCACCAATGCTGCCATTCTATGTAAAAATAGTCAGTATTTGGTGGATTATAACTAGGGAAATCTGAAATCGCCACGTTGGCGACTAGTCGCCCAGGGCTATTTTCGAACGCCAAAACAGCTTCTCAAATCGCCAATTTGGCGACAAGTCGCCACTTCTAGCAACTCTGCCCTTGCGTAGTTATGTATGCAAAACTATTCATAACATAATAAATGTTTTTCATGTAACAATATTCATACTATAATAAATGAATTTCAACGAATACTATGCAAACTTTTATTAATACATAATTTATTTTTATCATATGAGTAAGTGTCAGTAATCATATATTAGTGTAGTACTACCCGTTTTCACAAAAAAACACCCAAAAATTTAAATTGAGCACTTAAATTTTTTTTAAAACGACAGCACTGATCAGCCATCGGCACGCTGCCACATGAGTAGCAGAGCTACTTTGCTTGTATACATATACAACAAAAGAGAATAATAAATATTAGGGCTGGGAAAAATCGGTAAGGAAAACTATCGATAGTTAACGATTGTTTTCAAGAAACTATAGATAGTATCGATAAGACATCGGTAACTGCTCCCACCTAAATGTCAAACGTAATAAGCAATTCTATAACAAAATTCAAGTGAATATAAATACTTCATGTATTATTTATTATGACTCAGTTAATTTTAAAAAACAAATTCACACATCACAGCTTCAAATATTCAAAGTTTTGTCGGAGGAAGACAAGTTTTTCGGCCATTTCTGGCGCAAGGGCTTCTCTTTTTTCGGAAATCGTATTTCCGGCAGTCGAGTTTACTCGCTCCGATGGCACAGATGAGGCGGGTACAATAAGGTACTTGAGTGCGATTTTTTTTAGGGGATCACACAAAGCGTAATCGCTCCAAAACTGAATTATATCGGTGTCTAGTGATGCAAGAGTTTCTTCCATATATGCATTAAGATGCACAATGGCTTGTGCTGATCCGGGAATTTTTGGTTTGGCTGGGCCTCCCCGAAATTCGTCCAAAAATTTAAAACGACCTGCAAAAGAGCAATAAGTTAGAATAATAAATTTTTACATTGAATTTCAGAACAAAAAAAGATTGAAATAAAAGTTATTTTATGTATTTAAAATATTTGCTTCAATTAATATATAAATGTTCATTTTACATGTTCAATATTTTGGAATGATTTCGTTCAACTATTTAGTATGTTGTATTCAACTTAATGTAAATAAGTGAAAATAAAATATTTTTTTTTTTTCAAATAAATCGGTCATTATTTATAAAATCGGTCTATTAGCTTAGCTGTGGAAACATTTTTTCATGTTAGGGTTTTCAGCGTTTTTTCATTTTAGTGGCGGTGTTACGCTCAATAAAAGTTTACATAGTCTTAAGTACTCTTAAAACTCAATATCAAATTTCATCAAAATCGGTTTATTAGTTAAGCCGTGGAAACATATTTTCCTGTTAGAGGCGTGGCGCTGGGTACTATTAGAAGAAAAAAATTACATTCTGCACTGCCCCAATTCACAGCATTTTCAACAACAAAAAAATAAAGTGATTATGTTGTGTTATGGCAGTTGAAAAGTGATGGAACCGTTTTGCCACTCCCTATTTACATATAGATTAATTGAGTCATTTGCGTAAAATTAAAAGGGTAAATTTTTTTGGGAAGCTCAAAACGCATTATGTTAGGTAGCTCTTAAATGTATTTGGATAAAATCTTAATTCTTTAAAGTTTTATAACATCACGAAAAACGTTATTGTACCTCATGCAGCAATGCACGCGATCAACATGCGTTTTTTAAAGCGTTTTGTATGGGGGAATCATTCACGTATGTTTTACCTTTATTTTACCTGCCTTAACGGCACACATTATTTTAATCCCCTCTCTTAATAATAAATACTTTAAAATTGTACCATAAGTTTCGATGTTCACGTATTAATATATATATTAAGGCAATTTTTTTTTAAATTTTTATGTAGCTATTTTGTTATTAATTATACCTAGTTTTGTACAAGTTCCGGAGCTTGTACTTGGTGATTTTTGAGTTTCATTTTTTTCAAGAACGCCAGTTTTGGTTCTCGCAGCCGCATTCGCAATTGCCATTTCAGTTTGTAACTCAGCCTTTATTAATAATTGGGCATTTTGTGCTTGGACCTTGTTCATAAATGCTTTATCTTTGAATCTCGGGTCGAGTAGTGTACATATCCTGAAAAAATTATCCTTAATTTTTGTTCTTTTTTCAGAAATTTAAAATCAATAATTGTTATAATTTCATGATTTGTCATATTTTGTAAGAATATTAGTATAGTAAGTGCTTACTTGGAAATTGTTCTTTCTTCGTATTTCAGCAATCGCGTTTTTGTTTCTTCAACAAGGTGCTTGTGAAAATCATTCGCAGCAATAGTTTTGATTGTCTGTCCAAGTTCGTTCAATGTGAACTACAAGCCTTTCACATTGGGTATAACTAACGACATTGTAGAATATGATTCCCCACTTAGTTCTTTTGTTGTCTCGTCAAATGGTTCCAATAAAGCAATTATTTCGGGGATTACGTCTGCTTCCGATGAAGTTAAAGGTTGAATTTTTGTGTCTGATTTGGCAAGGACAACCAGATTTGCGTCTTTGGCTTTGAAGACACTCTGTAACATGTAGAAGGAAGAGTTCCATCGGGTATACACTGATTGTATAAGTTTGACATCGGGCAGTGCTCGAATTGTCAATTCTTTTGACAGTTCCTTAGTGGCAATTCCACTTCTATGAAAAAAGGAAGTTATTCGCTTACACTTTTTCAAGATTGAGTACACAGAAGTATTGTCTAATTCTTCCTCTCCATCGTCTTCAAAAATTTTCATCATAGTTTCGTCGTTTAGATTTTTGTGCTCGTTTTTATCGTTTGAAGAAACCTGCTGCTTCGTTTTGTATATAGCATGATATACTGCAAGTTGAATGGTATGTGGTGCACAAGGCATGTTTTTGATCTGTAATATATGTAAATTAAAAAATTATACTATCATATCAATATTTTTTATTGAAGAAAAAAGAATTATTTTCAAGTTTCCATTTTAAGATCTTAAATATGTAAATCTAAAATCTTTACTAAAAAGTTTCATGGCTTTTATAATTTAAGCGTGAATTACTGAATGGTATATACATTCAGTGATAAATAATAAAAGAGTTTAAGTAACCTGCATTGCAGCGCATGTCGCTGGCATATTGGCACCATTGTCGGTAACACCGCACACGATTTGAACACCCTTAATTTTCTCTAACTTTGAATCGAGCAATTTTTTCAAGTTTACTGCTGTTGATCGCTCTGGAATAGGTATGACTCCCAAAGTTCCAGCTTTTAAAGCGTTTTCTTTTAAAAAATGTACTGTAACAGTCAAGTATCCCTGGGTTGTCCGACTTGTCCAGCCATCAAAAGTTATTGCAATGTTCCTGTAGAAGTGAATTAAATACATACAGAACGATTGTGAAGACAAATCATATGAAAATATTTTTTAGTTTAATGAAACATAAATTAAATAATCATTTAAATTCAGTTCTAATACTGCATTTATTTTTTCGGGTTGGTTTTTTTTTACTAACTTTGCAATTTCCAGAATTCCAACTACACTCTCCCATGTCTTGTGATACGCGGTTTCGATCAGAACATTGCTCAGAGTACGACGACTGGGTACTTGGTATCGGGGATCAAATGCGTAAAGCATTTCTACGAAGCCAGGATCATCTACCACGCAAAGTGGTCGCAGGTCCCTGATTACATATTTTGTCACTGCTTCAGTCAATTCAGCCGTCCTTTTGGATGTACGACTATACAAATCGCACGTTTGCTTTTTTAGCATTTTCTTTAAATTCATTTGATTTTTTGGCTTTGAAGATTTTTCTGTTACACTTTAAATAATGAATAAAATTTTAGGTAATGTAAATTAATTGACTTCAGCCATGAAAAATTCTGTAACAGGTTTACTTTAGCTGACATTCGCCAATTTTTTTTTTTTAGGGGTAAAAGGTGGTTAAAAATAAATAAAAAGTATGAAAAAAAGCGTCGCTCGGATCATAAGTTGAGAACCCCTGTATGGATATCAAAAATATGGGTGTCGTAAGAAAGATAATTCAATGACATTTAATAAAGTTTAAAAAAGTTTTGAAATTCAACCTATAATTTTAGAGATATGACGATTTCTCTGAAATTTTGACCAATTTTTTTGTTAAAAAACCGTTATTTTTTCCAAAAAATGTTTTATGACCGTGTATTTTTTTATGATTTTAAGAAAGCTTGATTCTCTTGCTTTAAAATGATGCACATTTTTATTTTGGTTTTACTTATTTTTCATCGAAAAAATTAAAATCACTTTGGTGAATTTTGGTATTAAAATATATGGTAATTATTTATTTTTCCGACCTCACTCCGATTTGCTTGAAATTTTAGTGTGTCAAACAATGCAGTATGCTTATCAAGAATATATACATATGTTGGGGGCGGAAACGCATTCTTTAAAAAAAATTGGTCAAAATTTCAGAAAAATCGTCCAAAAATCTCCAAAATTATAGGTTGAATTTCAAAAGTTTTCGGAACTTTATTAAAGGCCATGGAATTATCTTTCTTATGGCACCCATATTTTTGATATCCATACAGGGGTTCTCAACTTATGATAAATTTTACAAAAGCTATATCCGTATTTTCCGATGGCTATATCTCCGAAACTAAATCCGAGCGACACTTTTTTTCATATTTCTTATTTATTTTTAGCCCTCTTTTACCCCTAAGAAACAAAATAAAATTGGAGAATGTCAGCTAAAGTAAAGTTAAGCCAAAATTCCATATTCGTCTTATAAAATAGTGAAGAAAAACCTACCAAGTTCTTTTACGCTTGGATTCTTCCGTATTGTCACAATTGTCAGTCTCTTCAGTGCTACTATTAGCACTCATGACCTCGATTTCTCCTTTGGCGTTACTTAATTCTAGTGGGTGGCGACGTTTTAGGTGGTCCATAAAATTTGTGGTATTGCCCTGACACATGACGATTTCCTTGCAGTGTTTCACTTGGCAAGTGCCGCTTTTGCCGTCGCTGGCTTGTTTAAAAAATTGCCAAACAATCGACCTTTTAACACGCTTTCAAAATCTGTAAAAGGATACAAACTTTAAGTTTGAGGCAATTCGTGAAAATAACGCTTACTGAGTTGGGCAGGCTCCAACGGGCTTCGTTACCCCGTCTTTCATCTGAGATATCCCAAGTTCGGCATGGCTTTCCATTTTATTATTTAATTTTCAAATCTTAATTTTCTTTAACTCTTTATTTAAATACTTTTTTTATTTTTACAAAAAAACAAAGGGAACAAAAGATAATTCACTTTTTTCAAATTGTCGATAAAAAAAGAAATGGTCGTTACCGATAGGGTTACCAGATGACATACTTTAGTAGCACATTTACTACTTCTGCCTTGTTTTGCTACTTTGCTACTTTTCGGTGAAATGTTCAACTTTTGAACTCTTCAACAAAAAGTAAAGTATCCTTATTTTTATTTTTTTTTGCTGACCAAAAATAATACATATCGTTACCTTAATATAGAAAGGCCCTAACTAACATTTTTTTCAAAATCAAGTTTTTTTTTGTAGACGTCGGTAGGCCACCCACTAATACAATATTGATAAAAATGTGTGTGATATGATTGAAAATAAAGCATTAACAACCAAATAAAAAAAAACAATCTCACTTCAATAATACAAAATATAAAATTTAATTAAGTTTTTTCATTCTCCTGTAAAGAAACAGAAATGTTAGTTAGGGCCTTTCTATATTAAGGTAACGATATTTATATTTAAACCTGTGCGCCATGTAGAGGACTAAAAAAAAAAACTCGGACTTTTTTGCAAAAATTTTTAATTTTTTCAGATGTGCTACTTTTCCAACCGGTAACCTTAGTTACCGATGTTATCAATAACAACAAAAAACTATCGATAGTTAACGATGTCGCCAACTATCGATAGTCTATCGATAGTTACCGATGTTTTCCCAGCCCTAATAAATATCAGATCAGTACGTATCAAAGAGTACTCTTTGGTTCGTATGCGACTGATGAACAAGCAAGACCACGCTCCTTTATGTTCTGTTTTCTTAACATTTACGTACATTGTATTCCGTTTTGCTTTCAAACTTTGAAATTTTCGCATTCTACTGACACGTTTGCGTTAGTATTCTTTGCCGACCCCTGCCATAGACACAAAATTACATGCAATGAACCACACCATCAACGCACGTTGGTTTTATTAACGCTGAAGTTATGCTTTAATGCGCGTTGTGGAAAACGCTCGTTTTGAAAACGCTAAATTATATCAATCATTCTTGATTTTATTATTAGCCGTTTTTTTTTGACGCGGTTACCCGCTAAAAATTTTTGGTAATTGTCTAGAAGTGCGGACAACGTTAAAATGGGGGTAAAAAAAAAAGTAAAATACTCAAATGACGTGCTTTTTTATAAAACTTATAATTCCAGCGGCGGAAAGTGAAAATTATGCACCGTTTTTTTGTTATAAACAATTAAAATTGCGAAAAATGCGAAAAATTGTCAACAATAGCGTTGCACGACGCTTGAATCGAGCGACTTTACGAACACGTGAAGAACAACAATAGCGTTACACAACGCTTGAATCGAGCGGCTTTACGAACACCTGAAGAAAAGGTGCGTTGCAATTGCAATAGTTGGTCACTGTAGCATCATCACTATATTAATTTTACTTTAAATTTCAATTAAAATAATGTTTATAAATATCAAATAGTTTTTAAGTTTTTGTTTGTCAAATATTTTCAATTTTTGAATTATTAATTTTGAATTAAATGTTAGAGAAATATGAAAAAATAAAATATTGAAATATAAATTTGAATAAGTAAAAATATGTAGATATTGAAATACATATACTACAGTCACATTATCACATTACCGTCCCATGTTTGTTGTCACAGCAGTCGTTGCAGGTTTGTTCGAAATGAAATAATTTTGGGAATACTTGCTGTAGAACATCTTTGACTCGTTTTCCGATTGTACAAAGTTTTTTTACAAATATTTATTGTTCATGAAGAACTGCTGCATAAAAATGCATGTTTCGCTTATTTTTTCCGTTTCGTAAAGCCGTTCGATTCAAGCGTTGTGTAACGCTATTGTTGTTCTTCACGTGTTCGTAAAGTCGCTCGATTCAAGCGTCGTGCAACGCTATTGTTGACAATTTTTCGCATTTTTCGCAACTTTAATTGTTTATAACAAAAAAACGGTGCATAATTTTCACTTTCCGCCGCCGGAATTATAAGTTTTATAAAAAAGCACGTCATTTGAGTATTTAACTTTTTTTTTTTACCCCCATTTTAACGTTGTCCGCACTTCTAGACAATTACCAAATTTTTCTTTTGTATGTGAATGATTTAATAATTTCACATACAAAAAATTTTTTTAAGTGGGTAGCCGTGTCAAAAAAAGCACGGCTATTAAAGAATAAAAAAAATTACACAAGTGTATGAAAAGACTCCAAAATAGCTATCACATGAAAACTATCTCAAAAAAACGATAATAAATTGACAATGACCTTACATAGAGCAAAAGTGCCTCAGTTGAAACTCAACGTATGCAGTGATGCTGCATAACATGAAGGAGCATGTGAACGACCCTTGCTTTTCAGACAAATGCATCCCTGTGTTGTCGACGTCATTTTATTTGGACAGCACAGAGAAAAAAAAGTCAACGAACGTCAGTTTGTGTAAAAATTGACAAACACTAAGCATATTTTTATTTTCGAAACATAGTTATTTCTTTTATACTGTTATTCCAAAAGTGCAATTTAGTCACTTGCTGTTTTATCATAAAAAAAAAATATCTGCAATCGTATCGGTCGTAGAAAAAGTAATTAGGTTAACTATTTGAAAAAGAAAAGCAGTAAACAACTTCAGTATAAGATAAAATGTACACATACACTTATACATATATAAATATAATTTTATGGTTTTAATTGACAATAGTCGAAAGAAGCACTAAAATAAGCGGAAAGTGAACCATAATAAAGGAATATTTTTTTAGTTGAGGCTGTGTTATTTTGCTGTCGAAACGCCTTAGCTCAGAATGTGTGTTAGGCTTTAACGGACTTGAATGACGCAGGTGCAGTTGTATATGTTACAGATAAATAGCGGAACAATTTCAATATGACGAAAAAGCTGCCTCGTGGAAACTGGCAACCCGACACACTCGTTCTCGCCATTACCCCAATCTTCGTCAGGATAGTGCATTTGTTATTTAGTGTCTTTGTGTAAACTTTTATTAATGGGGCTTAACCAAGGTGCTTTCACTTGATTTTTTTGGCTTAAGTTTACTATGAGCTTTTTAATTATAACAAGAAATATGTAATCAAAAAACGTAGCATGGATCTGGTTACGGATATATAGCCATCGGAAATTTCGGATATAGCTTTTGAAAAACAATTGTAAGTTGGGAACCGCTATATGGATATCAAAAATATGGGTGTCAAAAGAAAATTTAATGGCCTACAATAATAGTGAGCAAATCTTTGAAATTAAACCTATAACTTTGGAGATATGACGATTTTTCTGAAATTTTGACCAATTTTTTTTTTTAGAAACTTATTTTTTCCAAAAAATGTGTTAATGACTTATAACTTTTTTAGCTTGTTAAGAAAGCTTAATTTCTTCCTCTTAAAATGGTATATTATTTGTTTTAAATTTTTGTGTATTTACCCCCTATTTGGCCGAAAAACAAAATGTATTCAATGAATTCTTATGAAAATTGTGTATTTATGGACAAAAACAACAACAACTACAACAAAAACAATAGCAATTACATTAGAACCTCTGTAAGTCGAACTTGAAGGAGACGCACAAAAATTCGAGTCATAGAGTTTTCGACTTATGGAGGACTTCAAAGTTTTTAATTTACGTTTCACTGGATACATTTTTTGGTTTTAATTGGTGTGTATTGCAGTAGGACCCAACTACTTCTGATAATTTTTCAATCGATTATGCTAAAAACTTCTACCTTCATGCTAGCATCCAGACATTCAGAAATGAACGAACCTATGTCCGTTCGAGCCGGAAAAAAATACGTATATATTTTTTTTTATAGGTTTTTTTATTTATTTGAGAAATAGTACTCAGACAACTATGTAGTTGGTATAAGAGTAATTTAAAGAAGAGATATATCGAAATTATAACTATGATCATTGAGAACAACAATTCGAATTATCAAAGTATTGACATATTTTTTAAAGTGAATTAAGTTATTGCTAGTTCAGTAATCCATATCTGTTCCTATTTGTTCTAGACTTGAATGTTCTGATGTTGGTGTGCACTCTGGTAATGTATCTATGAATTTGATTCCCAATAGATATTTCTGTGTTATTCTTAATCAGATTGTTTTTTATTTTATATATATATTTGGCTTTCTCAATAAATATGATTTGTTTAAGGTTCATGCAGTTGGTTTTGTTGAACACTTCAACCGTAGGTGTACGAAACGGTATGTTATACAGCGCGTTTAAAGATCTGCATATTATGCGCTGTATAGTGCTGCGCAATCCCTCAGTACACTGTGACGTAACTAATGCTCCATATGTTATTTGCGACATAACATGAGCATTATATATTAAAGCCGCTGTTTTCGTATTTATGAAATCGATACGTCTAATCGCAAAAATTAGTGGAATAACTTTATTCTTAACTTTTTTCCAGTGAGAACTCCAGCTCAATGCCTCATCAACAACTACACCAAGATATATTACTTCTGTCTTTCGGTGTATTTTCTCCCCATCAATGCGTATGTCTATGTTGATTCCGGGTTTGTTTACTTGCTTGTTGTACCAGATTTGGCACTATATATTAGAGCCATATCATCCGCATAGACAGCATATTTAGCCATAATATTGGAAGAGCTCAAATTATGGACATATAAAATGTACAATGTTGGCCCCGATATAGAACCTTGTGGTTCCCATTTCTAAATTTAACGCACAGCTAAGGTGATCATTTACCCTGGTTTGCACTGGTCTATTTGATAAATAACTCGCTAGCAGCTGATTAGCTACACCCCTTATGCAAAGATCACTCAAATGGCTCAATAAAATTCTATGGTTGACTACATCAAAAGCTTTTGACATATCAATAAAAACAGCAGCTACGTAGTCGCCTTCATCAAGATTTGAATTTATTGAGTTTATTGTTTCAGTAATAGCAGAAACTGTGCCACTACATTTTTGAAACCCATATTGTAATGGATCAAAACCAGCGGTTTTAGTGATGAAATCTCTTAGCCTTGTATCAATTACTTTTTCAAAAATTTTCCGGGAGTAATGAAATAGGTCGATAATTGTTGACGTCTTAAGAGTTTCCTGCTTCATGTATTGGAATTACCGCCGTTTCTTTAGAGTTGGATTTTTTTTAATTAAGATTTGTTAGTATATATGTATATACTTTAAATTTACATTAAATGTTGTTTCTATTTTCTCTAATTATTTACATTTTATATTTATAATTTTATCAGTCTTGAAATTACTTTGGGAAATTTAATTTAATTTTATAATCTTGTTTTAATGAATTGAATGCAATTCCTTTTAAAATTGTTGAAATTCTGTTCATCTTTGGTGTCTCTAGGTAATTGGTTAAATAGTTGAAAACCCTTGTATAGAATAGTGATTTGTACTTTGAAAATCAAGTCTAAGATTATTGGCGTTCCTTAGGTTATATGGTTGTACGTTGCCTACTGTTGAAACATGTCTTGTTAGATAATTAGGTGCGCATCCTGTTTTTATTTTGTAGACAGGGATCAATGTGTTAAGTTGTAGCTTCTGCTTAACATTTAGCCACTTTAATGACTCTAACATCCATCTTACTGAGGTATATCGATTGCACTTTAGAATGCTTCGCATTGCTTTGTTTTGCAGTCTTTGCAGCCTCTCTATTTGCGTTTCGTTGCCACATGTATATAATAAGGTAGAGCAGTATTCAAAATAAGGTTTTATTATCGTATTGTAAACATTAATCGCGGTCAGACTACTTGATTCTACTTCTTACTCGTTTGAAAAAACTAACTTTTTTTGCGGTTTTTTTGCAAATATAATCGAAATGATAGTGGAGTTTGAGCTTGTTATCAATGATGACTCCTAAATACTTTATTTGGTTAACTTTATCAATTGATTCATTATTTATTTCTATATTTATGTTACTGATTGAGTTTATTTCCATAAACTTTGTTTTGTTAATATTTAATTTTATTCATTTTTAGCCATTTAGTTATTTCAGATATGTCTGTTCGTAATTTGTTTTCACACTCTTCAATAGATTCTCCTTCAGCGTAGACTAATGTATCATCGGCATATAGAACTAACTTGCTTTTCCGTACAATATCAGGCAAATCATTGATGTATATTATGAATAGTAATGCTCCTAATATAGAACCTTGTAGTACTCCATATTCAATTTGCACATCTTCAGATATCGAATAATTAATTTTTGTTCTCTGGGTTCTATTTGTTAGATAAGATTTAAACCATTTGTTCTCTGTTCCACTTATGTTGTAGGACAACAGTTTTTTTAGTAATATGGTATGATCTATTGTTTCGAACGCTCTTTTAAAATCCATAAATAATGCTAATATCTTCTTTTTTTTACCTGCTTTCCATTCATTTATGATATTAGATAATGACGTTTCACATGACAATTTCTTTCGAAACCCAGATTGGTAATGTGACAGTATATTACTGTTTTCAATGTATTCTACGAGCTGCTGTTTTACTACTTGTTCTAATATTTTTTCAAGAGTTCGAAGAGTATTAATTGGTCGAAATTCTTCACAAGTATTTGCAACCTTCTCAACTGGTGTCATTAAAGACTCCTTCCATGACGCTGGGAAATCTCCTGTTTTTAAAGATGTACTTATAATTTGTATTAATGATGCGCGCAATAAATCCCAGTAATCCAGGATCATATTAGGTTTTATGTATTCGAAATCCGCCTTTTGTTTAATAGCTTTGCATATATTTTTTAGCTCAAATAATGTGATTTCTCGAAATTTGAATTTTGTTTCTCTTGGTTCTATTACATTTACATAGCTTAGGTCTTAGATTGAGTCTCTAATGACTTTAATGCTGTTTGCAAAATATGAATTTAATTTATTTGCTATTATAATTTCATCTTCATACTCAATTTGATCAAAAATTATACTTTTTATGGAATTTTTACACTGGTTTAAAACTAACCCTTTTATTTCATTCAACATTTGTTTTTGTCCTTTGGCATTACTTATTTTATCGCTTATGTATTTGTTTTTTGCAGCAACTATTTTAGACTTATATTCATTTCTCACCGATTTATAATTGTTCCAGTTTGAAGGTGTGTTACTAATTTTTGCCATCTCGTATTTTCCAATTTTCTTCCTTTTCAATATTGCTAGCTCCTCACTAAACCATTTGATTTGTTTATTGTTTGCATATATTTCTTTTTTACTAGTAAATTTGTTAATTGTAGATTATAGTAATGTATTCAAATTATTTGTATTTGCGTCATTATCCAAACTCAGTTTATACGTGGTATCAAATCGGGAAAGTTCTTGGTAAAACAAATTTTTATTATATTTAAAGAAATTTGCTTTAATTTTTTTCAATTTTTTAATAGGATTTTCTTTTTCTATTGTAAGGCAAAACTTAACCGGCGTGTCTCAAATAAAACTCAAAGTTGTATATTAAATGAATTCAGTTTAATATTTATAAAGAGTTAAAAGTAAAGTATAATTTTGTATAAATTGCTCTTCAGTTATTATGCGTTTTAAATTTAATGCGTGGTTTGTTGTTTCAATCTTGTATTTTCCTGTACGCTTGTATGGCCGTTGCTCTATTGAAATTCAAATTGTTCTATTTTGTTCTTTGTCTTTGCTGTCATTCACGTACAGGGATGTATCAATTGCTGGGCTTTGTTTATTGTCAGGGATACGCAGGGGTGCATCAACTGCTATGCTTATTTAAACGATGCGTAATCATCAACACTCCACCTCCCGTGAATTCCCTGGGGATCCACTACTCATGTCTAGAATGGCCAATCTTGAGAGGTTTTTACTTCTGCAAATCGTACTTGACCGTCTTTGGCTGGAAATGTTTTGGAAATACGTCCTTTTTTCCACTGGTTGCGCGGCTGACTAGGATCGCAAATGAGCACTAAATCATTAATCTTGATCGGTGTTGTTTTCTCATGCCACTTAGGTCGGCACAAAAGTTGTGGCAAATACTCCAGTGTCCACCGCTTCCACAATCGGTCTTTTAAATTTTGGGCAATATGCCACTGTTTTCGTAGACAGACTTTATCTTCTTCATGCGGCGTCTGTGTAGAATTCACACATCCTAGCAGAAAGTGGTTCGGCGTCAACGGTTCGTCTTCTTCTGCTGTCAAGGGTATGTCAGTTAACGGACGGGAATTTATGATGTTCTCTGTTTCAATAAGTACAGCACGCAGAGTCTCAACTCGCGGGGCTCTTCGTGTAGTATTTTATGTAAAAGGCGCTTTATAATTCGTATTAGCCGTTCCCAGCATCCACCAGAGCTAGGATTAGCGGGACAGTTAAACACCCACTCAATGTTACGCGCTGTGGCCTCTTCATTGATACGTTCAATATTCAATAATCTCTCAGATTTTATCAACTCCTTCTGCGCGCCGATGAAGTTCGTACCATTGTCACTTCTTATTCTAACGGGAGTTCCACGCCTGTTGACAAAATTGAATAAAGTAACCAGGAAGGCATCAGTGGACAAATTTTCAGCTAGCTTCAAGTGCGCTGCTCTCACCGTCAGACACGTAAAAATGACTGCCCACCTTTTCTCTCTGCGGCGTCCTACAGAGACGTTGAACGGACCAAATAAATCCACACCCGTATAAGTAAACGGGCGGACAAACGGTGTGATGCGGTCTACTGGCAGCTGACCCATCAAAGGCGGCATAGGCTTTGCCTTTTCAATTTTGCAACTTAAACAATTGCGTTGTATGACTTTCAAAACTGATTTGGCGTGCGGGATCCAAAATTTCTGGCGTAGCTCGTTGATTGTCACGGCAGTGTTTTGGTGGTATGTAGCACGCGTAGCGCAGTCTGCAGAGTTTCTGCTAGTTGGTACCCATCGCCACTGTGACGGTTGTGAAATGTTATGTATAGCGGCAACTCGATGTCCCACAAACGGTTTAAATTTACGCTCAGTCGAATTAATCCAATGCAGGACCGTTTGTGAGTCACTCCAATATATAATTTCTGATAAATTTATACTGTGACTCTGGCTGATAAGTTTACTAAGACGGGCGCCAAGTACTGCTGCTTGAAGTTCAAGTCTAGGTACCGACATCAACTTCTATGGCGCACAACGTGTTTTTCCGGCAACAAAGGCAACTTCGACTATATCTTCATGAGCCATACGAAAGTATCCGGCAGCGGCAAAGGCATCTTGGCTAGCATCAACAAATATATGTAATTGCACGTCAACAGATTTGTGCAACAAGAGCGAGTAACATCTTTTGATTTCAAACGTATTAACTTTCTGAAACTCACCCCACCAGGCAATCCATTTTTTATGCAAGTTAATTGGGATTGGGTCGTCCCAGTTGACTTTACATTTCCATGTTTCTTGTACGATAATTTTTGAATATATTAAAAAATCTGCAAGTAGCCCAAACGGGTCGTAGACGGCCATCACAATCCCGAGTAGCTCTCTTTTGGTTGGCGCTCGCTGACCATTCAAAACTTGTAATGGAACGCGATGAAATTTGGTGTGAAACTTGAAAACATCTTTTGTCGTGTCCCAGAACATTCCGAGCACCTTCTCGGTAGTTGCTTGTCTCTCCATGTTTACACCCTTAATATTCTTGGTCGGCTGCCCATTCATAATATTTTGTATTTCATGAGAATTCGATACAAAATTTCTTAACTCGAACCCTGCCTCAGAGTGTATGCGGACTACTTGTTGACAAATAACTTTAGCTTCTTTTTTGGTTTGAAAACTACAAACAAAGTCATCTACATAATGCTTATCGATGATGGCGGCTACAGCAGCTAGATACTGATTCCTTGAATTTTCGGCATTTTTATTTTTTACATACTCCGCACAGCATGGCGAACATATGGCACCAAATATCATGGATGACATGACAAAATGTTGAGGTGGCTTTTCTGAATCTCCATCTCGCCAGAGGAAACGTTGAGCATGTTGGTCCTCTCCACGAATTTTCACCTGAGAAAACATCTCACGGATATCAGCGGCTACTGCAACAGGACCCTCTCGAAATTTAAACAAAATCACCAACAACGGCTTTGCCTGTTCTGGCCCTTTCAACAACACAGAATTTAGTGATGTGTCAGCTACACTGGCTGCGGCGTCAAATACAATTCGCATTTTCTCTGGCTTATGTGGGTTGTGCACTGCAAAATGGGGTAGATACCAAATTGGATATTTTTTCTGCTCAACTTCGTCCTTGTCAAGTTTTCTGGCATATCCCTTCTCCACATACTTCACCATTTCAGCTCGGTATCTTTCAGCAAAGATATTGTCGTGTTTCATTTTCTTTTCGATGGCAACCAAACGTTTTTTGGCCATCTCGTAGCTATTTGGAAGAACAGGCGGAAAGTCTTTCCAAATTAGACCAGTCTCAAAATGTTTACCAATACGTTGTGTAGTACGCTCCAAAATTTTACGGGCCTTCTGGTCATTTAAAGATTCAAGAACTGATGTCGAATAATCAAGTCCGAGACTGTCGCCTTCGAAGTAATCTGCAACAACTTTATTTAAATCTGTTAATATTTGTTCCTCTCTAATGTGCAAAACCATTGGTCGTATGGGTAATGTTGCTTTTGTAGGTCCAAATGCGACCCATCCCACTTTTGTTTTCATAGCTATTGGATTGGTTTCGCCATCTTGCATAATTGCTGTTGCCACACTGAGATGCACATTATCGAGGCCGATGAGCAAAACTGGTTTCACATTCGTATAATTATGCAAGGGCACGCAATCAAAATGTTTGTAATCCATTTTATTGAAAGACTGGACCGGTAGGCAAAGGTCTCGGATTGTGCGTACATTTTTCAAGACGTATTTCATACCCTCACTACCACCACTAATTTCCAAATTTATTCTCATAGATGTTTCTGTTTTGACTCCCTGGTCATACCACTGAAGTGTGAGTGGATGTGACCGACCCCTAAGGCCAAGTGTGTTAGCGACGTTTTCCTCCAAGATAGTTATGGCTGAGCCATTGTCGAACATTGCAAAGACATCAATTTTACCATTTGGTCCAAAAAGTGTCACTGGTAAAATTTTAAACAGCTGGCTGCATGATGGAGTCAATAGACAGTTCAATAGTGGCTGAGCGGCAGAATGCATTGATGGCTGCGTGACAGTTGCTGGTTGGCTGCGACTTAGAACGGTTTTCGTGATAAATTTTTGGTCTAGCGGCGGCGGCGTTATTTGACGGCTGGACGGCGGCGTATGATGACGTATTTGGATTGTAAATAGTTTCGCTTCGTTCCTCATGTAGACACTGATGATGATAACGGCGACAATTATTTATGCCACAAACTTTTTTGTTCCGACAATTTGCTGTATTGTGACCTTTGCGTAAACAAGCAAAGCACAGTTGTTGTTCTTTAGCCTTTTCCCAGCGTTCCTTAACGCTAAGGGACCGCTGGAAAACTTTACATTCAGCTATCATGTGCCCTTCTGCACACTGGTAACATTTAATTTCATGTTTTGCGGTGTCTTCATTCACATGCATAAGTCGACGCGGCTGTTGGTGTTGCGATGTGCTGCTCTTGAAAGGCGTTGGAACTAAGGATGGCATAAAACCTAATATTTTGGCAAGTTCACATAGCCACACCGAAAAGTCTTGAACCGTAGGAAATGGCCTAATGTTGGCAGCATGTTTCGCCCAGTCAAATTGTTTGTTAGTTGGCAGCTTCGAAACTAGTTGGTCTAGTAATGACGGATTTGCTAAATGCTGATTGCACCCAGCTGATATCAAAAATGCAACTACATTGCGTACCGTGGTTGAAAATTGAATAATTTGTTCTAGTTTGTTTTCTGTAATAGACGGAATATTTTTAATTTTTTGTAATTGAAAACGTACCATCAAATCCGGTCTTCCAAACCGGAATTCCAGCTCTTCCATGGCCTTCGACACATCATTCGGATATATGAGCATAGAAGACACTGCTTCCCTAGCAGCTCCTGTCAAACACTTATGCAGGCGCATAAGATTCTGTCTGTCGTTGTATCTAAACGCAGCCGTGGTTTTAAAATTAGGGTTGAAAAGTGGCCATTCGTCAGCATGGCCCGAAAAAGTTGGCAAATCATATAATTTAAAGCTGAAGCTACCCTCGGCTGGTATCATAGCTAGGTTTTCATCAGATAATAATGGTGTGTTTACATCGCGCAACTGGCTGGCATGCGTTTCGTTGGATTGCTGGATTTGAGTTCGCATTCTCTCTAAATCCCTTTGGCTTTCCTCTGTGCTGTGCTTTAGCCCCTCCACAGACGTCTTAAGTGCATTGATACTGGCAATTATTGCAGTCATTTGTTCGGCAGTGACTCCTGTCTGCGGCTCTATATTTTCCATAATTGTAGTATCAAGTTCCTCGCTGTCTGTCTCACTCGAAGCAGTGTTATTATTATCACCGGCACTCCTCAGGTTGTACGGCATTTGCAAGTATCTTCTTGCAACCACAACTTTTCCGCGAATCCTCGGGCGTACGAAAGATTGAAAACTAATGTAAGGCAAAACTTAACCGGCGTGTCTCAAATAAAACTCAAAGTTGTATATTAAATGAATTCAGTTTAATATTTATAAAGAGTTAAAAGTAAAGTTTAATTTTGTATAAATTGCTCTTCAGTTATTATGCGTTTTAAATTTAATGTGTGGTTTGTTGTTTCAATCTTGTATTTTCCTGTACGCATGTATGGCCGTTGCTCTATTGAAATTCAAATTGTTCTATTTTGTTCTTTGTCTTTGCTGTCATTCACGTACAGGGATGTATCAATTGCTGGGCTTTGTTTATTGTCAGGGATACGCAGGGGTGCATCAACTGCTATGCTTGTTTAAACGATGCGTAATCATCAACATCTATCGAAATCTGAACTATCTCATGATCGGTAATTTTATAGTCTGTTAACACGTTTGCATTAATTTTATCGACGTTTGTAATAACATAATCTATAATTGTCTTTGAGTTTTCAGTAATCCTCGTCAATTCTTCCACTTTTTGCACTAAACAGTTATCGTCGAGTATTCTCTTGATTTCACACTTATAAATATCATTTTTGTTCCAATCGATATTAATATCACCACAAACGATAATTTTACTTTCTTTGTGACATAAAGCTTCAATTGATTCTTTGAAAAATTCACAAAACTCCCTTTCTGAGCTGCTTGGAGACCTGTATAAGGCACACTTTATAATTTCTAAATCATTAAATTTGCATTTGCACGTTAATAGCCATATTTTTGAATCTATTGTTTTAGACATTGTATCCATTAATTTTTATTTCATTTTGATCAATAAGATCTGTAATATGTGTTTCAGAGACGACAATAAACTCATAGCCCTGATTGTTAACTAATTCTTCAAGTTCAACAAAATTATTTATCAGCCCTTGAATATTAGTATACATTCCCTTAATTTGATATGATTGCTAGAATCCCATTTTTTGTTTCTTGGCCTCAGTTTTCGTAAGTACACTGGACAATTTTTACTTGTGGTGATGTGGTTCTCGTCTAAGTCAAGATTGAAATTTTCGTTGGCACGTTTGCAGTTAACACATTTATTCAAATTATCTTGTATGCAATCATTTGACTTATGAGGGCCATGACATTTCAAACAAACTTCCTCACCTTTGCAAATTTCAGCTTTATGGTTGAAACCTTTGCATTTATGGCAGCGTAACACGTCAACTCCGTCAAAAACTCTACATTTTTCCCAGCCTACATATAGCTTCTCTTCTGCTAGTACTCTTATAAAGGACTCATTATCTATTTCATCTATTACGTTGTAATATTTTCCTTTCAGTTTTTTAATGTCATATTGCTTAATTACTTTAATATGGCTGTTGCTTAGAAATTTGTTTTGCTGTTTCACCAAATCAATTATTTCACTGTCATCATGTTTAATGCTTTTAGATCTGTTATTATTTGTAACACTTCTTCTTCTGTGGTCGGATTCAAAAATAACGATCGCTGATTAATTTTGTTGCGAATGGTATGATTGCGAGAATTTTTATAGCATTGTGCTAGCCTTTTACCAGTTTCAAAAAAATTTTTATTTTTTTCATTTGCAATTTCCATAGGATCGATATTATAAAGTTTTACCACAAAACACGTTCGAGCCGGAAAAACTGTGGTCGTTGAGAGAGAAAAATAGCGAGTAAGAAAACAGCTGATCATTTCCTCTCCAAAAAAAGTTCAAATTTTCATCCAGACGAATTTCTTGTGGCTAAGGCTTGAAGACTGTCAAAATTGTAGGCAACGATTTTTCAATCGACAACAATGAAGTAACTTCGCTAAAGTTCAAAAAACGTGTTCATAAATTCCTCTATCATTTCATAGAATTGGTTTATTGTACATATGTACATATGAGTAGGATTTTACATTGATTTCTAAGAAACAATGATGTACATTGTCGGCATATTCTTAAAGTCGGTATCGTATTTTTCTTTGAGCTATAGAGGTTATTCGTTTCAAATAATCGAGTTGTCAAGGTTGTAAAATCAAACTTTGTTCGAGATGCAGAGGTCAAATTTATTTTTTCGAGTTATAGAGGGAAAATATGTTCTGAATTTACTTGTGTGACTCACTGATTATTTCGACTTATAGAGGGGCCAGATTTCGATCAATGGAGGTTTTGGGGCTTGAAGGGAAGGGAACACAACATTTTTTCGAGTTTAGGAGGTTTTCGACTTATCGAGGTTCGGCTTAAAGAGGTTCCACTGTATTGTAAGACAGCTCCCATTATGAAACTTAAAAATTTCTATTAAAAATCGCGCTCTCGAGGCGTTTCCGCTCCCAACATGGATAAACTATTGATAAGCATACTGAACTGTACAACATACTAATAATTCAAGAAAATTGAGAGCAAGGCCGTTAAAGTAAATAATAACCATATATTTTAATACCAAATTCACCAAAGTGGCTTTTCTTTCTTCGATAGAAATAGGCAAAATGAAAAAATGCTATGAAAATGACATATGGGTCAGAATTTACGAACTGGGCCACTTTTAAAACAAATTTTTTATTTTTTAATGAAATTTTGTTATTTAGATATTGGTATGTGCTAGAAATTAAAATATGAAGTGATTTTTTTTTTAATTTTTTTTGTTGTAGGCAATTGAAATTCGAGGACAAAATTTTTTTAAAAGCTTATAACTTTTGAACGGATTCGACGATTTTTATAAATTTAACGGTGTTCGATTCGTATTGAAATAGAGTATAAGTGAGATTTTTTCAATTTTAAATAATGTATTTTTCAATGTTTAAAACATGTTTATTTATTAAATGTTAATGAAAAACAGTCTTCCCTGTCCGATCGAAAAACGAAAAAAATTGTAAAAATGTTAAAAATATTAAAGTACAATATTCCGATGAAAAAAAAAATGGATCGCTCTTGACGTAATTTTCATTTACATATTTGTAACTCTGCACAATTGGCTTATAGTGGATTCTGTGAGTCGGAAAAAAATTTGAAAAATACAAATATTTAAAGCAGCAACCAGACCACCTCCATCCCCCGTTTTCGAAGATGCTGAGCACGATGGTGGTGTTCAAAATTCTTTCGGAGTTGACCCCACCCCTAAAATGGCCGAAAACTGCTCCAAAATGGGGGAATCGCATATTCCGCGTCTTCCATCGGTAAAATATTTGTCACTCCCCATTTTGGAGGATGCTGAACACGTTGGCGGTACTTAGAATTTTTTTGGAGCAAAAGAAGTAAAAAGTATAGGTTATTAACACATTTTTTGGAAAAAATAACGGTTTTAAAAAAAAAATTGTCAAAATTTTAGAAAAATCGTCATATCTCTAAAACTATAGGCTGAATTTCAAAGATTCACCATTATTGTAGGCCATTAAATTATCTTTCTTTGATATCCATTAAGGGGTTCCTAACTTATAATGATTTTTACAAAATCTATATCCGCGACTTCCGATGGCTATATCTACGAAACTAGATCCGAGCGACACTTTCATTAGTTGGAAACCCAGATCTATTTCCAAAATATTTGTGGCATATCAAAGCTACCTTTAATATTAGTACATAAATACAAAATTTAAAATCTGTGGCAGTTAAAAAATATGCCGATTTTTCTAAATTTTTTTAAGAAACTAACTTTGTTCATAAATTTTTCATTAACACAAAGTATTATTAACTTATTTAGAAACCTCAAGCTATATACTGTCAATTGATATATCTTTCATTTGTCACATAATTTTATTTTTGTGTTGTCAACAAAATCAATTGACATACGTTAAAAGAGCTTTTTTAATGTATTGCTAAAATTCTATGTTAATATGTGGCAAAACAAAACATCTCAAGTATACTTAGAAAAATGTTCAAGTTGCCATTAGTCCATGGTGAAAAATGTTTTCATTTTTTTAACTTTATTAAGACCTAAATAAGCTCTAACGAATCGAACAAAAATTTCATTCAAAACTAATGAAAATTTTTGGCTTAAGTTCCTTTTTCTTTTTGCCATAGATTTTTTTTGGAAAAAATAATGTTCTGTTAAAGAAAAAGCTGTTCAGAAATTTAGAAACACTTTCATATCCTGCAAATTATGGCGCGTTTTTCAAACATATAGTAGCTAGTTACGTTATCTTTCATATAAAAAATACACATCGGAAATCAATCCAGAAGTTCTCAACTTACAACGGTGCTTAAAGCGATATCCGTGACTTTCGCTCACGGAGTATCTTCGAAACTAGATTTTTCTCCCAACTTTGGATTCCATATTTGTACCAAGTATTAAAAGCGTCGCAAGAATAATATAGTTATGTAAAAAGAAGTGGGACTATTGAAGTAATTTTATGCCATTGTTATAAACAAATCTAGAAAGCCTAACTTATTTTCTTCTAAACGGCATATTACTTACTTTTGTTGTGATATAAAATTATAGAAACAAGGAGTAGCAAAAAAAACTGAAATAATGACAAATCGGAAACATCCCACAGCAATATCACGTATGAAACAGGATTATATGCGACTAAAACGCGATCCATTACCATATATTACTGCAGAGCCTCTACCATCTAACATATTAGAATGGCACTATGTTGTTAAAGGACCAGAAGACACACCGTATAAAGGTGGTTACTACCATGGAACTTTATTATTTCCACGCGAATTTCCATTCAAGCCACCATCTATTTACATGCTAACACCAAATGGACGCTTTAAAACTAATACCAGATTGTGTCTAAGCATATCAGGTAAGTTCATTTAGTCAATATTTCAAAATCAACGTATGTCTGCATCTTTTTAACTAAAATAATATCAAAAGTATGTCGTTAAAAACTGGATCAATTTCTGATCTTATTTTGTCAAACGTAATGAATGCATTACACGTTGAGTTAAGCGGACTTTTCGTTTCATAATTGAAATAAAATACTAGCCTAAGAGAAATTGTGTTTTTTTTTGTCGATACAAAAAAAAAAATTAAAAATATTTTTTATTTTATTTTAGATTTTCATCCGGATACTTGGAACCCTACATGGTCTGTTGGAACAATATTAACTGGATTGCTGAGCTTTATGGTAAAATTATAATATTTAAACATTTTGTTTCCTTTCTGCGTTAAGCTCATAACTATAGGGTTTGACAATAAGAGTGATATGTTTTTTTTTAATAAAACAAAAATGGAATAAGAAACCACAACAATCTGTATTTCCTTTCGGTGGAATTATATTATAAAAAGAGTATTGAAATGGCCGTCCCTGCTACTCTTATAAAGGCGAATACGATGTATTCAACTTTCAACCACTTTATTCAATAAATCGGGACTCATTTTCGAATTTGGCGATCAGTATTCCATTTTAATGTTTCAATTATCGCTGATTTATTGTTACCAGTTTAAATAACCCCACAAAAAGAATTGCACAAAAAGTTGCAATAATAAAACGAAGTTTTGATAACAAAAAAATGGAATAGTTTCCAAGCGTTGCTGAGGCGTGTATCTTTCCATTAAATTGCAAACCTTACTGAATAAAACCGACAGTGGCGTAAGATTTCGACACTTGAAATAAGGCTAAACTCTCGATTTGAAAACATATCACCCCGATTGCAAAACCCATTACAAGTTTTTTTTTTATTGAAAGTCGTTCAGAAGTTGTTACAGAATACACAGAATGTTAAAAGAATGTTAGCGCATAAAGGAGAAGATTTGTCGTTAAAGAATAATCCGAACCAGAACTTAGAAGTGAATTTTTCGATTCTGTGGCAAAAGAAATTATTGCTGAAAAATATTGATCTCATGTCGAGAAATTGAATTTCGGAATTCACTTTTTTAATTCCATAATAAAAAGAATAATCCCTTGTCGATTCCATTACAAGAAAAAATATTGGAAAACGGATTTTACTTAGTAATTTTTCCGTAACGTTAAAAATTGAATTGGGACATCACTTAAGACGGCTTTTTAAAATTATAACCAAGACAAACTCTGCCAGCTGCATTTCGTGATGTTCAAAATTAATTTTAAAATTAATCTTGGGATATCTAAAATTTGTTTTCAACCGGTGCAAATATTCATTGTTTACCAAAACGACCGATTGAAATCTATTTTTCAATCCCGTAAAAAAGTCAAATTCCATATAACAATTCCTCTGAATAGAATTGAAGTTTTCTAATTTCAAATTTTTATTCTTGTAGCGGAATCCATAAAGAAATAAATTCTTTTGTGATTGTATTGAAAATGTTGATTTCAAACTTCAATTCTTTGGTATGGGGCACAATTTTTCAAGCCCAAATTATGATTCCTGTAATAGAATCGACAAAATAATTATTTGCTTTTGCCATAGAATTAAAAAATTGACTGCAAATCCAATTCTCTGAAATCAGAATCGAAAATTATTTATACTTACCTAGGTCTAATCATTACAATAGATTTGTTTAAATATTAATAAAATTCTTTTATAATCGTATATTTTAGTTGGAAACAACACCAACCCTTGGTTCAACAGAATCTACATTATATGAGAAACAGCAATATGCAAAAAAATCGTTGGCTTTTAATCTAAAAAATCAAAATTTTCGAGATTTATTCCCGGAAATTTGTAACGAAATAAATAAACGGTTACAAAATCAACACCAACAGCTAATTCAAGCATCAACATCTATAGTAGCGAACGTCAGCGGCAGCTTACAAAAAATAACGTCAGCAGATGGAGTAAGTTGTCCGAATAATGTAGATTGCGCAAATAGAACAGTGACTGAAAACAATGATGTTGCGATGAAAACTGTTGAAAATAAAGCGAACATAGCTGAGAATGTCGTCGGAAATTCATATTCAAACTGGCAATCGTTGTATTCAAATTTAATTATTGTAATAAGTTTTGTGATTTTTGCTCTAATTGTTAACTATGTCCTTAAAAATTTAAGTCAAGAATAGAAGTTTAGGGATGTAAATAAAGTGTATATGAATAATAGTTTCATGTCATTATTTAAATTCACGGCAACATTGTATGTGGCCATGCCGAAAGAATTCAAATGTTAGGCTTAAAAACAAACTTTTTTCAAACATTAGTAATCAGTTTCTTGTGTAAAATCGTGTGCTGATTTCAGATTTTTGCAAGCTGATTAGGAATGCAATGCTGATCGTCGCCCGCCGATGGTGAAAATAGAACTCAATCTAAATCAGTGACCGGCAGCCTATATGGCCGCGGCCAAGCGAAGATCATAAGCTATCGCTCTTGCTTGACGAATGGAGAGATTCAGTTTCATCTGAAACGTTAAATGGGAAGGTTCGCGCTGCGAATTTTGTCTGTTGCACTGCGAAAAATGTTTAGCGTAGAATGGGAAAAACTTTTTTTTTTGCGGAAAATTTTTTTGCCAGCCGCAATGTTTGATTTGCATGTGCATTTTAGCGGAAGTGCGCAAAGGGAAAATAGAAAGACATTTCTTGTCTGTTCATAAAGAATTTCATAGCAAACAGTATAATGAGAGGGAGATTTTAGTTGTGGAATTGAAAAAACCACTTTTTGGAGCAAATCATTAACGATTACGTTAGCAAAAATAAGATAACAAATTCTGAAACAGAATTAATTTTTAGAAAACGAAAATCCAGTTACATAATTTCGTTATCGTCACCATGGTTATTGTAAGAACGTATGCAAAAAAATTAAAACATGCAAGAATTTCTCTCGGTGGTGAGAGCGCTTTATATTACCCTCTTTTTTGAGAATATGGAAAAACGTGAGTTTCGCTCTTTGCCGATCACTGATCTAAATCGACGGGTAGCCGTCGGCAGGTTTTCAGTCGTTCGCCGCAATTCTGTTGCTGGGTCCTCAAACCATGGTACACGTTTTTGACCCCTTTTCGGGTCAAAAACAGTTCTTAGTGATGTCAATAACTATTTTTCGAGCTATCTTTCGTCTCAAACAACAAAATTTTTTGTCGAAAATGGTTCAAAAACGGGTACCATGGTCTGGGGAACCATTTTCGAGTCAAAAACAGTTCTTTTGAGGGTCCCGAGCCTGCCTTAGTGATGTCCATAACTATTTTTCGAGCTATCTTTCGTCTCAAATAACAAAATTTTTTGCCAAAAACGGTTTAAAAACAGGTACCATGGTCCAGGGAATCATTTTCGGGTCAAAAACGGTTCTTTTCAGGGTCTCGAGCCTCCCTTAGTGATGTCCAAAACTATTTTTCGAGCTATCTTTTGCTTGAAAAAACAAAATTTTTTCCCGAAAACGGGTACCATGGTCCGGGGAACCAGGGTACAGAGCCACCCTAATTTATATCCAAAATCTTTTTTCAACCTTTTCTTAACCGATTGGAGCAAAAAAAAAAATTTTCCGAAAATGGGTCGAAAACGGTCGCTAAAAATTTCTACTCACACAATAATTTTTACAATCAATTCAATAAAATAACACACAAATTAACCTAAAAGTTTTCACCAAAAAATTTATTGTCACGCAATAATTTTATACATCAAAAATCAAACAAACAATTTGGAAAATAAAACATATGACGTCTGACGACGGCAGGGATTCCGTAAACGTCGGCTACATTGGCAACGACTACGAATGCTACTGCGGCTGCGTATCCGGCGTGTAAGCCTATGCTTTGATTGTTTTCTGTCCGAAACAAAAAAACAAAAGTTAAAAGTAGAGCACTTTATTTCATTAATTCATTTTTAAAATGAAAATACCTGCACAGATTTGGGCAATGGTTCTCCATCCACTTCTGAGCTCAATTCCTCCGACATATCATCCTCGCTGTAATAATTTTTTGTCTCGCTGCTGTCACTCATTTTTATTATTCTTATTTTTATCAATTTATTATTTTTTTAATTAAAAAAAGGAAAACAATCTAAAAAATATATAAGCACGATGAATTTTCAGTTGTTCTTTAAGACGCGAAAAAATGAACGAATGAGAATATTTTTATGTTTGTATGTTTACTCTGTTATTTAATATTCGCAAAGTATGTTTTAGCACAAATGCTCCAATTTTTTTTAAACTTTTAGGGAAAGTAGCGCTAAAAGAATAAAACATAAATTTGCAAAAAAAGTGTCGGTCAGATCTAGTTTCGGAGATATAGTCAACAGAAGTTGCGCATATAGCTTTTATAAAAAGCGACATAAGTTGAGAACGCCTAGATAAATTTCAAAAATATTGATATCATATGAAAGGTAATAAAATCAGGCATAAAACTGGTACTGGTGGATATTAGAAATTCGTTGTGCAGTTTTCGAGATATGACGATTTTTGTAAAATTTTGACAATTTTTTTTTATAAAAATCGTTATATTTCCCAAAAAATGTATTACTAATGTATAATTTTTATAGCATCACAAGAAAGCGACATTCTTTTGCTTTAAAATTATGTATCATATGGAAGAAAATTTTTTATATTAACCCATTTTTTACCGAAAAGCAAAAAACTTAATGTCATCAGAAGTTGAGTATATAGCTTTAATAAAATGCTATATAAGCTGAGAACGCTTGGATAAATTTCCAAAATATTGGTAGCATATAAAAGCTAGTTGAATAAGGCATAATATCATTTCACAAATATTACAAATTCGTTGTAGTTTTCGAACTTTTTACTTTTACAAAAAATGTAGTATTATATTACTAATAAGTAATTTTTTAGCAACACAAAAAAGCTCTATTCGTCCAGTTGCAAAACCGGCCAAGTGCAAAAAAATAAAATTTTGAGATATTCTCATATATCAAAATCTGTATCATGCTTTATCGTTCTACTATGTTTTAGATTAAAAAAAAATTTTTTCACAGATATATAAAATTTTTTAAATTTATTTTGATGATTTGGTTTCAAAACCGGCCAAGTGCAAGAACTTGGTTTCAAAACCGGCCAAGTACATGCACTTGGTTTCAAAACCGGCCAAGTACATGATAAAATTTTTTTGTTCAATTTAGCTGAAATTTTGTCACAATTGGAATTCTTTCGAAATTAAGTTGTGAACCTATATATGGGTATTTCCACAGAATGATTTGCGGAATTTGTTGCTGTAAGGATACTTTCCTTGTTCTTTGAAGTATCCCGGAGGTATTCACTCCATAAGTGACTACTCATCGAGGCGGTTCACCCCGAGTCACTTTGGTCACTTGGAGTCACCAAGGTGAGTGAAAATTGTAATTTTGTGGTTTGCGTGAAATTTTTAAAGAATTCCACTATAACGCCTATAGCCACGTTTGTACAAGAAATCGGAAATAAGTTACGTTTTGCGGTGCGTGCGATTTTTGAATTTTAGTGGATTTGATTAAAATTAAGTATATCGTCGTCCTCTGAAGACAGGAAGCAATGTAACGAAATCAGCAAAAATAAAAATAGAATCGCTCGCACCACAAAACGTAGCTATGTGCGATAAGCTCTTGTTCCAACGTGGCCTATAGGTGTGATAGACCAATTCTACAAAAATCGCACGAAACTATAAAATCGCGATTTTCACTCACCTCGGTGACTCCAAGTGACCCGAAGTGACTTAGAGTGAACCGTCTCGATGAGTAGTCACTTATGGAGTGACTACCTCCGGGATACTCCAAAGAACGAGAAAAATATCCTTGAAGCAATAAAATCCAAAAATCGCAAACACCGCAAAACGTAGTTATGTGCGATAAGCTCTTGTACCATCGTGACCTATAGGTGTTATAGTGGGATACGTTAAAAATCGCACGCAAATCTAATCTCGGTGACTCCTACAATATTTCTCACGTTTACATATTATTTCAATTGAATTGTATTCAAAACCAGTCAAGTTCAAGGCCTTGAAATCAAAACCGGCCAAGTGCACTTTTTTTCAAACAAATCTTGTTGAATTCTGTATCAAAACCGGCCAAGTGCATGTTCCATGGATCAAAACCGACCAAGTGCAAAATTGTTTCCTCAAAAACATCGGCAGATAAAACTAGAGAAGTCTGATCTGACGTGTTTTGAGTAAGAATTTTTGTAAGCTATTATGTGGGAAATACTTTTTAATTTTTCAATGAACATAGATGAAGATAAACCTTTTTTGTTGTTTTTTCAAATGAAAGAAAAAGGCACTTGGCCGGTTTTGCAACTGAGCGCCTCATATGTGGAAAAACTTTATATATTAACCCATTTTTTACCGAAAAGCAAAAAAATTAATTCATAAAATTTTTTTGAAAATTGCTTATAAAAACTATTTATGCGCGACTACAACAACAGCGATTTAACTATTACAACAGCATTACAGCTACTATTACTTTATTGGACCATCTTCATATTGATATGAGTTCACCGTTAAATGCTATAGTATATCCAACACTGGCTTCGCTAACGTCAATAATTTTACATAAGCGGTTGAAAACCGCCCACTAACCTTAACAAGCGGAGGGCGGCTTTCAACCGCGACTCAGTTGTTGTTGTCTCTAAGACTGGAATATTTTTTAGGCTCTTTTCAACTGAACTTTTTTAAAGAAAATAATCAACAACAATGCAAATATCGCGGGATCGGCTATAAGTTTATAAGTCTCTAAGAGGTCAAAAGAAATAATCATATTATTGAATTTGCTGGTTTGTCTGGTAGCAATAAAAATTAAAGAATAATAATAATAATAATAAAAGAATTCTATCAAACTAAGGCTAAGTTCACACGAGCGTTCTCCATAACGTGCGTATTAACATAACTCCAACGTTAATAAAACCAACATGTATTCCTACGCGCGTTGATCGTGTGGTTCATTGAATATAATTTTGCACTTTCGCTCACGCCACGCGTTGAAAATACGCTCGTGTGTATCGTGCATAAGCCCATACGGGCCTAAAAGCCCAACTAAACTATGCATGCTTTGACTGCAGTCAGCTTCTGCAACTGTGCGAATAGACACAAATCGTATATCAAAACTACAACGTACTTAACAAAAAGTTTCGTTCAATTTCCACAAATGTCATTTCCTTAAGGAATTTTTAAATTAATATAAAATGGGGAAAAAAGAAAATGTTTATACAATAAAATAGACGTATTTTATCATAATCGAAATGTAAAAGAAGGATTGGAGTGCAGTTGCAGAAATATGCAATTTAATATGCACACATTTATTCAAATTATCTTGTATGCAGTCATTTGACTTATGAGGGCCATGACATTTCAAACAAACTTCCTCTCCTTTGCAAATTTCAGCTTTATGGTTGAAACCTTTGCATTTATGGCAGCGTAACACGTCAACTCCGTCCAAAACTCTATATTTTTCCCAGCCTACATTTAGCTTCCCTTCTGCTAGTACTCTTATAAAGGACTCATTATCTATTTCATCTATTACGTTGTAATATTTTCCTTTCAGTTTTTTAATGCCATATTGCTTAGTGACTTTAATATGGCTGTTGCTTAGAAACTTGTTTTGCTGTTTCACCAAATCAATTATTTCACTGTCATCATGTTTAATGCTTTTAGATCTGTTATTATTTGTAACACTTCTTCTTCTGTGGTCGGATTCAAAAATAACGATCGCTGATTAATTTTGTTGCGAATGGTATGATTGCGAGAATTTTCATAGCATTGTGCTAGCCTTTTACCAGTTTCAATAAAATGTTTATTTATTTCATTTGCAATTTCCATAGGATCGATATTATAAAGTTTTACCACAAAAAACGTTCGAGCCGGAAAAACTGTGGTCGTTGAGAGAGAAAAATTGCGAGTAAGAAAACAGCTGATCATTTCCTCTCCAAAAAAAGTTCAAATTTTCATCCAGACGAATTTCTTGTGGCTAAGGCTTGAAGACTGTCAAAATTGAAGGCAACGATTTTTCAATCGACAACAATAAAGTAACTTCGCTAAAGTTCAGAAAACGTGTTCATAAATTCCTCCATCATTTCATAGAATTGGTTTATTGTACATATTGTTACGAAATTTCCTGTCCCTTTGACAGTAATTTCAATCTCTTACACTTTTCTGTGTTCGATCACTGGATTGTGTAACAATCAAGAAAAACGCAATCTTTATTTAATTATAAAATGGTTTATTTAAATCACAAAAGTTAGTTTTTACACAGTACAATTGTTTATTTAATCTTTACATTCAAATTGTATACACAAACGTTAAACTTTATTACTTAAAATCCACTTTTATCACTTTAGTACTTAAATTCAAATGTTCTCACTTAAGATCCACTGTGTTCCACTGTTCAATATCAACTGTCTCTCTGCTGCTTATATCACAGCTTTTTATACTCAAGTCATCATGTTCTAGAACCATCTGCCGTTGTCTAGAATGTCGTTTCCAGTGCCTTCTAGATGGCGTTATTTTACTACGGTCAGTGATGCACGTATTTTTCTACGGTCAGTGATGCACGTATTTTTCTACGATCAGTGATGCAAGTATTTTCTTACGGTCAGTGATGCATGTATTTTTCTACGGTCAGTGATGCAAGTATTTTTCTACGGTCAGTGATGCTAGCTAATATCGTTTAATTTTTATTACGAGAATTTTCTGACATTAACCAAATTTCGCTACACTGCCCTCCGCTTAAACTTGAGTCTCTCCATCTCTAGTATAAGGTGCCAGCCTTTCGATGTGGACTACTTTTAATTTACCTTTGTTGCCGGGGTATTTTTGGATTCGATACACAACATCATTAATCCTTGTGACGATCCGATAAGGTCCCTCCCAATGAGTCTGTAATTTAGGAGACAAGCCTCGTTTTCGTTGTGGGTTGTGTAGCAGCACTAATTGACATTCTTTGAACCCTTCAGTATTTGCTCGCAGATCATACCGAGCTTTCATCTTGTCGCTAGCCAATTGAGTACGTCTCCTGATCAACTCGTGTATATCTGCTAGTTCTTCTCTTTTCTGCGATATGTAATCGTCAGCATTGGTCGTTTCTGGGACAGCGCTTACTCCGTACTTCAAATCTGCTGGAAGCCTTAAGTCCGTACCAAAAATTGCTTTTGCTGGCGTGACTGTAGTGGTATCGTGTATTGACGAACGATAAGCCATCAGAAATATTGGTGATGCTCATCCCAATCTTTTTGTCCTTTGTCAACAACCTTTTTCAGATGCTCCTCTAGAGTACGGTTGAACCTTTCGACCATGCCATCGGACTGAGGATGCAATGCTGTGGTACGTGTCTTCTGTATTCCAAGCATGTCACAAACCTCCTTAAAAAGTGCCGACTCAAAATTTCGTCCTTGGTCGGAATGCAACTCAAGTGGAGCTCCATATCGACAAATCCAATTTTTGATGAAAATGTCTGCCACTATTTTTGCTTCTTGATTGGGAATGGGATATACTTCTGGCCACTTACTGAAGTAATCAATTACCACAAGGATGTATTTATTTCCTGCATTGCTAATTGGAAAAGGTCCCGCTATATCCATGGCTATCCTCTCAAAGGGAGCTCCTACGTTATACTGATGCATTTTTCCCCGAGTGCGGTGCCTTGGTCCTTTAGCAATTGCACATTGGTCACAACGGCGGATCCAGTCAGCAACTGTTTCTTGGCATCCTACCCAATAAAACCGTTTCTTTATTTTCTCTGTGGTTTTTGCTACGCCCAGATGTCCACCACTCGATCCATTGTGATAATCCTTGATTATTTCCTAAAATTTTTCCTTTGGAATAACCAGCAGTTTTGAACGAATTTTACCATCCTCGCTTTCCCAGATTCGGTAGAGGCAACCATCATGCAACTTTAAACTTTGCCATTGCGCCCAGTATGCTTTACAGGTTTGGCTTTCACTTGATATTTCTTGCCACGCCGGTTTCCTATCCAGCTCTTTATACTTAATTATAGTTGCCAAATCTGCGCTGGTCCCGTTGTACCTCCTCTTTTGTCCACTTTTCTTCAGGCAAAACGTTCAAAAGGCGCACATCAATTGTTCCAGCTTTACTTTCCGTTCGTGAGCAATGACCGCATTCAATTTTACATGGACGACGGGAAAGTGCATCCGCATTTCCATGCTGGCTTCCTTTGCGATGTTCTATGGTAAAATCATAGCTCTGCAAGCGCTCTATCCACCGTGCAATTTGACCTTCTGGATCCTTGAATTGAAGTAGCCACCTTAATGCCGCATGATCTGTCCTCAGGAGAAAATGCTGTCCATATAAGTATTTATGGAAGTGTTTAACGCATTCCATTACTGCCAGTAACTCTCTCCGAGTTACACAATAATTCCTCTCAGGCTTCGACAGAACTTTGCTGAAATATGCGACGACTTTTTCTTGTCCATTGATGACTTGGGACAAAACTCCTCCAATACCATGGCCACTCGCATCGGTGTCCAATACAAATTTTTCGCCGGGTATTGGGTACGCGAGTATAGGTGCTGTAGACAATAATTCTTTCAGCTTTTGGAATGCAGTTTCCTGTGCACCACTCCATTCGGATTTCCGATTTTTCTGTGTCATCTCATGTATACTGCCTGTGACATTTGCGAAACCAGGAACAAAACGTCTGTAGTAAGTGCATAGGCCCAGAAAACTTCGCAACTCATAAAGATTAGATGGTCGTGGCCAATTTTTCACAGCTTTTAATTTATCCTCATCTGTGTGTATTCCTTCTGACGTAACCTTGTGCCCCAGATACTTGACTTCACGCTGGAAAAGTGAGCACTTTTACGCACTTAATTTTAGTCCAGCTGCCTCCAAGCGCTCAAACACTTCCTCCAAATTTTTCAAGTGGTCATCAAAATCTTTTCCCATGATGATTATGTCATCGAGATACACTAAACAGGTCTTCCAATGTAGTCCTTTGAGCACTCGTTCCATTACCCGCTCAAACGTAGCTGGAGCGTTACAAAGACCAAACGGCATGACCTTAAACTGCCATAGACCATTCCTAATACTAAAGCCAGCTTTCTCCTTGTCTTTGTCATCTATTTCCACCTGCCAATATCCACTTTGTAAGTCCAGGGTGGAAAACGATGTTGCTCCAGATAACGTATCCAGTGTATCATCGATTCTGGGTAACGGGTAACTGTCTTTCTTGGTGACGTCATTTAATTTTCTGTAATCCACACAGAATCGCATGCTTCCGTCCTTTTTCTTGACAAGCACGACCGGTGAACTCCACGGGCTTTCTGATGGTGCAATGACCTTTTCTCGCGCCATATCCTCTATAAGGCCCGTTACTTCCTCTCTCTTAGCGAGTGCTAGTCTCCTTGGAGGTTGACGAATTGGCCGAAAATCACCTGTATCAATGCGATGTTTGACAACTGATGTTCGGCCATTATTTTCTCCTTTGAACGCGAATATCTGCCAATGCTTTTGCAGAAACCTTTTTGCTTTATTTTTGTTCTGGGCAGACAACTCCTTCGTCCATTCTTTCGTCAATACCTCCAAGGCCGATGATTTTGTTAAAGCTGTACCTTTTGTGTCCTGCTGGTCATTTTCACAATTTATAACAGCCGTAAGTTTCTCACATTGCGCTATTAGTTCACCTTTTTGCATCCATTTCGGCTTATTTGTTGGATTCAAAATTCGTACCGGTATTTTGCTGTCCGCTCTTGTTTTTACTAGGGTCTTTCCAATAATCAGGTCTTTCTTAAAATTTTTCCTATCTGCTTCCACTACCCACAGATGGCTTGTCCCACAGTCTTCACTTGTTGTAGCCCAAATAATTTCTTCGGTGTTGGGTTCAATTCGACAGCGCTCACTTATGTAGACTCTTGCAATTGTTAATTTTTGTCCACAGCCAACGTCTAAAGGCAACTCTACATTGGCATATCTTAACGTCTTTTTCTTAAGATCCAAAGTGAACCCTTGTCGAATCATGAAGTCCACGCCAATGATAACCCCATCGGTGATGTTTGCAACAATAAAATCATGTTCCACAGTTTTGTTGCCGATAAGAACACTTGCTGTAACTTTTCCAACTATTTGCGCAATTTCTCCTGTCGCTGTTCTCAATTGGATCCCATTTAATGGCATTACTCGTCTCCTATTACATAAATCTCCTCACAATTGAGTGCGATGCGCCTGTATCCAAAGTTAGCTCACATGGTCTTTCGTTGATTTTTCCACCGATGGTAAGGCTGTTGGAATTTCGGCAGAGCTTCGAAACTAAGACTGTGGGGCAATCATGAGTGAGAGTCAGCTCACGCCCCGCTGTACTGACTCTCTTTAGTTTAACGACTGCTCTTCGCTACCATTTTCGCCATCGTGCACCCTATTTCCCATTTTTCTACTTGGTGAACGTGATGCGGAACGTTTACGACGTGATTTGCAGTAACGTGCCATGTGTCCCTGCTTGCCACAGTTATAGCAATTTCCGTTGAAGCTACTGCTGGCGAACGACGAATTTTTGTTCTCAGCCTCCACCTCCATCCGACGAGATTTCAATGATGGGCAGCATGTCTATGCAATCGTCTCTTGAATGAGAGCAACCGTGATGTTTCATTAAATGTAATCTTCGGGTTCTTCATTGTCTCGCGTTTTGTCTCTGAGTCACGTATGCCGTCAATAAAAGCCTCTATTTTGAATTTTCAGCTACGACACTTAACTCGTCAGGATAGGAAAGGTGTGCCAATCGTTCAATATCTGCAGCATACTCCTGCAAGGACTCACCAGATTTCTGGATACGACTTTTCAACTCCAGTCTGTGAATCTGTTTCATGTAGTCACTGCCACATTTTCGCTGTAAGGCATCCATCACCGCCTTGTAATTCCTTTGCTCCGCCACTGGAACCGTTGCAATACTTCTGCAGCTGCGCATTTTAATGCCACAATTAGCGCTGCTGCTGCGCTATCGTTATCCCAGCGATTATGAGCAGATGTTGTTTCAAACTGGAGCTTGAAAACACTAAATGGCGTTGTTCCATCGTACGTGGGTGCCTTAAGCCTCTCTGCGCTGATTTCTCTTATCACTTGAGTGGTTGGTCCGCTTATTTCCAACTGTTGAATCCTTTTATTAACGTCTTCAAAATTATTTTGAACTTTTTCAAAATTATTTTGAACTTTTTCAAGATTATTTTGAACTTTTTCAAGCTTATCTTGGGCTTTTTCCAATCACTTTTGCATCGAGGCCATTTACCATTTTGGCAACCTCCGTTCGAACAGCCTCCATATTTTGATTCATTGTTTGGATCTGCGTCGCGTTCTGACTCAACCTCTGATCAATCTGTAGCGCGATCTGACTTAAGCTCTGGTCAATTTCTTTCCGAACCTCCTGGAGCCTCAAGAGCCTGCCGTAAGCGTTTCTGTAACTACAACTTTCCGCCAGATGATTGCAGATTCAGCTGCTGCTACTCCTTCTTCAGTTGATCCACTTTGAGTTCGTCAAACTTAAACATTTTTTTTTTCTATTTATTTTTTATTATTATTTTTTTTTTTATTTGATTGTTAATTCTTTTTACACAATCCCACTTCTGACACCAATTGTTACGAAATTTCCTGTCCCTTTGACAGTAATTTCAATCTCTTACACTTTTCTGAGTTCGATCACTGGATTGTGTAACAATCAAGAAAAACGCAATCTTTATTTAATTATAAAATGGTTTATTTAAATCACAAAAGTTAGTTTTTACACAGTACAATTGTTTATTTAATCTTTACATTCAAATTGTATACACAAACGTTAAACTTTATTACTTAAAATCCACTTTTATCACTTTAGTACTTAAATTCAAATGTTCTCACTTAAGATCCACTGTGTTCCACTGTTCAATATCAACTGTCTCTCTGCTGCTTATATCACAGCCTTTTATACTCAAGTCATCATGTTCTAGAACCATCTGCCGTTGTCTAGAATGTCGTTTCCAGTGCCTTCTAGATGGCGTTATTTTACTACGGTCAGTGATGCACGTATTTTTCTACGGTCAGTGATGCAAGTATTTTTCTACGATCAGTGATGCAAGTATTTTCTTACGGTCAGTGATGCATGTATTTTTCTACGGTCAGTGATGCAAGTATTTTTCTACGGTCAGTGATGCTAGCTAATATCGTTTAATTTTTATTACGAGAATTTTCTGGCATTAACCAAATTTCGCTACAATATGAGTAGGATTTTACATTGATTTCTAAGAAACAATGATGTACATTGTCGGCATATTCTTAAAGTCGGTATCGTATTTTTCTTTGAGCTATAGAGGTTATTCGTTTCAAATAATCGAGTTGTAAAGGTTGTAAAATCAAACTTTGATCGAGATGCAGAGGTCAAATTTATTTTTTGACTTATAGAGGGGTCAGATTTCGAGCAATGGAGGTTTTGGGGCTTGAAGGGAAGGGATCACAACATTTTTTCGAGCTTAGGAAATAAATTCAAGAAAATTGAGAGCAAGGCCGTTAAAGTAAATAATTACCATATATTTTAATACCAAATTCACCAAAGTGGCTTTTCTTTTTTCGATAAAAATAGGCAAAATGAAAAAAAAGCTATGAAAATGACATATGGGTCAGAATTTACGAACTGGGCCACTTTTAAAAAAAAATTTTTATTTTTTAATGAAATTTTGTTATTTAGATATTGGTATGTGCTAGAAATTAAAATATAAAGTGATTTTTTTTTAAATTTTTTTTGTTGTTATAGGCAATTGAAATTCGAGGACAAAATTTTTTTAAAAGCTTATAACTTTTGAACGTATTCGACGATTTTTATAAAACGAAAAAAATTATATAAATGTTAAAAATATTAAAGTACAATATTCCGTTGAAAAAAAAAAAATGGATCGCTCTTGACGTAATTTTTATTTACATATTTGTAACTCTGCACAATGGGCTTATAGTGGATTCTGTGAGTCGGAAAAAAATTTGAAAAATACAAATATTTAAAGCAGCAACCAGGCCACCTCCACCCCCCGTTTTCGAGGATGCTGAATACGATTGTGGTGTTTAAAATTCTTTTGGAGTTGACCGCACCCCTAAAATGGCCAAAAACCGCCCCAAAATGGGGGAATCGCATATTCCGCGTCTTCCATCGGTAAAATATTTGTCCCTCTCCATTTTCGAGGATGCTGAACACGTTGGCGGTACTTAGAATTTTTTTGGAGCAAAAGAAGTAAAAAGTATAGGTCATTAACACATTTTTTGGAAAAAATAACGGTTTTAAAAAAAAATTGTCAAAATTTTAGAAAAATCGTCATATCTCTAAAACTATAGGCTGAATTTCAAAGATTCACCATTATTGTAGGCCATTAAATTATCTTTCTTTGATATCCATTAAGGGGTTCCTAACTTATAGTGATTTTTACAAAATCTATATCCGCGACTTCCGATGGCTATATCTACGAAACTAGATCCGAGCGACACTTTCATTAGTTGGAAACCCAGATCTATTTCCAAAATATTTGTGGCATATCAAAGCTACCTTTAATATTAGTACATAAATACAAAATTTAAAATCTGTGGCAGTTAAAAAATATGACGATTTTTCTAAATTTTTTTAAGAAACTAACTTTGTTCATAAATTTTTCATTAACACAAAGTATTATTAACTTATTTAGAAACCTCAAGCTATATACTGTCAATTGATATATCTTTCATTTGTCACATAATTTTATTTTTGTGTTGTCAACCAAATCAATTGACATACGTTAACAGAGCTTTTTTAATGTATTGCTAAAATTCTATGTTAATATGTGGCAAAACAAAACATCTCAAGTATACTTAGAAAAATGTACAAGTTGCCATTAGTTCATGGTGAAAAATGTTTTCATTTTTTTAACTTTATTAAGACCTAAATAAGCTCTAACGAATCGAACAAAAATTTCATTCAAAACTAATGAAAATTTTTGGCTTAAGTTGCTTTTTCTTTTTGCCATAGATTTTTTTTGGAAAAAATAATGTTCTGTTAAAGAAAAAGCTGTTCAGAAATTTAGAAACACTTTCATATCCTGCAAATTATGGCGCGTTTTTCAAACATATAGTAGCTAGTTACGTTATCTTTCATATAAAAAATACACATCGGAAATCAATCCAGAAGTTCTCAACTTACAACGGTGCTTAAAGCGATATCCGTGACTTTCGCTCACGGAGTATCTTCGAAACTAGATTTTTCTCCCAACTTTGGATTCCATATTTGTACCAAGTATTAAAAGCGTCGCAAGAATAATATAGTTATGTAAAAAGAAGTGGGACTATTGAAGTAATTTTATGCCATTGTTATAAACAAATCTAGAAAGCCTAACTTATTTTCTTCTAAACGGCATATTACTTACTTTTGTTGTGATATAAAATTATAGAAACAAGGAGTAGCAAAAAAAGACTGAAATAATGACAAATCGGAAACATCCCACAGCAATATCACGTATGAAACAGGATTATATGCGACTAAAACGCGATCCATTACCATATATTAGAATGGCACTATGTTGTTAAAGGACCAGAAGACACACCGTATAAAGGTGGTTACTACCATGGAACTTTATTATTTCCACGCGAATTTCCATTCAAGCCACCATCTATTTACATGCTAACACCAAATGGACGCTTTAAAACTAATACCAGATTGTGTCTAAGCATATCAGGTAAGTTCATTTAGTCAATATTTCAAAATCAACGTATGTCTGCATCTTTTTAACTAAAATAATATCAAAAGTATGTCGTTAAAAACTGGATCTTATTTTGTCAAACGTAATGAATGCATTACACGTTGAGTTAAGCGGACTTTTCGTTTCATAATTGAAATAAAATACTAGCCTAAGAGAAATTGTGTTTTTTTTTGTCGATACAAAAAAAAAATTAAAAATATTTTTTATTTTATTTTAGATTTTCATCCGGATACTTGGAACCCTACATGGTCTGTTGGAACAATATTAACTGGATTGCTGAGCTTTATGGTAAAATTATAATATTTAAACATTTTGTTTCCTTTCTGCGTTAAGCTCATAACTATAGGGTTTGACAATAAGAGTGATATGTTTTTTTTTAATAAAACAAAAATGGAATAAGAAACCACAACAATCTGTATTTCCTTTCGGTGGAATTATATTATAAAAAGAGTATTGAAATGGCCGTCCCTGCTACTCTTATAAAGGCGAATACGATGTATTCAACTTTCAACCACTTTATTCAATAAATCGGGACTCATTTTCGAATTTGGCGATCAGTATTCCATTTTAATGTTTCAATTGTCGCTGATTTATTGTTACCAGTTTAAATAACCCCACAAAAAGAATTGCACAAAAAGTTGCAATAATAAAACGAAGTTTTGATAACAAAAAAATGGAATAGTTTCCAAGCGTTGCTGAGGCGTGTATCTTTCCATTAAATTGCAAACCTTACTGAATAAAACCGACAGTGGCGTAAGATTTCGACACTTGAAATAAGGCTAAACTCTCGATTTGAAAACATATCACCCCGATTGCAAAACCCATTACAAGTTTTTTTTTTATTGAAAGTCGTTCAGAAGTTGTTACAGAATACACAGAATGTTAAAACAATGTTAGCGCATAAAGGAGATGATTTGTCGTTAAAGAATAATCCGAACCAGAACTTAGAAGCGAATTTATCGATTCTGTGGCAAAAGAAATTATTGCTGAAAAATATTGATCCCATGTCGAGAAATTGAATTTCGGAATTCACTTTTTTAATTCCATAATAAAAAGAATAATCCCTTGTCGATTCCATTACAAGAAAAAATATTGGAAAACGGATTTTACTTAGTAATTTTTCCGTAACGTTAAAAATTGAATTGGGACATCCATCACTTGAGACGGCTTTTTAAAATTATAACCAAGACAAACTCTGCCAGCTGCATTTCGTGATGTTCAAAATTAATTTTAAAATTAATCTTGGGATATCTAAAATTTGTTTTCAACCGGTGCAAATATTCATTGTTTACCAAAACGACCGATTGAAATCTATTTTTCAATCCCGTAAAAAAGTCAAATTCCATATAACAATTCCTCTGAATAGAATTGAAGTTTTCTAATTTCAAATTTTTATTCTTGTAGCGGAATCCATAAAGAAATAAATTCTTTTGTGATTGTATTGAAAATGTTGATTTCAAACTTCAATTCTTTGGTATGGGGCACAATTTTTCAAGCCCAAATTATGATTCCTGTAATAGAATCGACAAAATAATTATTTGCTTTTGCCATAGAATTAAAAAATTGACTGCAAATCCAATTCTCTGAAATCAGAATCGAAAATTATTTATACTTACCTAGGTCTAATCATTACAATAGATTTGTTTAAATATTAATAAAATTCTTTTATAATCGTATATTTTAGTTGGAAACAACACCAACCCTTGGTTCAACAGAATCTACATTATATGAGAAACAGCAATATGCAAAAAAATCGTTGGCTTTTAATCTAAAAAATCAAAATTTTCGAGATTTATTCCCGGAAATTTGTAACGAAATAAATAAACGGTTACAAAATCAACACCAACAGCTAATTCAAGCATCAACATCTATAGTAGCGAACGTCAGCGGCAGCTTACAAAAAATAACGTCAGCAGATGGAGTAAGTTGTCCGAATAATGTAGATTGCGCAAATAGAACAGTGACTGAAAACAATGATGTTGCGATGAAAACTGTTGAAAATAAAGCGAACATAGCTGAAAATGTTGTCGGAAATTCATATTCAAACTGGCAATCGTTGTATTCAAATTTAATTATTGTAATAGGTTTTGTGATTATTGCTCTAATTGTTAACTATGTCCTTAAAAATTTAAGTCAAGAATAGAAGTTTAGGGATGTAAATAAAGTGTATATGAATAATAGTTTCATGTCATTATTTAAATTCACGGCAACATTGTATGTGACCATGCCGAAAGAATTCAAATGTTAGGCTTAAAAACAAACTTTTTTCAAACATTAGTAATCAGTTTCTTGTGTAAAATCGTGTGCTGATTTCAGATTTTTGCAAGCTGATTAGGAATGCAATGCTGATCGTCGCCCGCCGATGGTGAAAATAGAACTCAATCTAAATCAGTGACCGGCAGCCTATATGGCCGCGGCCAAGCGGGAAAAACTTTTTTTTTTGCGGAAAATTTTTTTGCCAGCCGCAATGTTTGATTTGCATGTGCATTATAGCGGAAGTGCGCAAAGGGAAAATAGAAAGACATTTCTTGTCTGTTCATAAAGAATTTCATAGCAAACAGTATAATGAGAGGGAGATTTTAGTTGTGGAATTGAAAAAACCACTTTTTGGAGCAAATCATTAACGATTACGTTAGCAAAAATAAGATAACAAATTCTGAAACAGAATTAATTTTTAGAAAACGAAAATCCAGTTACATAATTTCGTTATCGTCACCATGGTTATTGTAAGAATGTATGCAAAAAAATTAAAACATACAAGAATTTCTCTCGGTGGTGAGAGCGCTTTATATTACCCTCTTTTTTGAGAATAAGGAAAAACGTGAGTTTCGCTCTTTGCCGATCACTGATCTAAATCGACGGGTACCCGTCGGCAGGTTTTCAGTCGTTCGCCGCAATTCTGTTGCTGGGTCCTCGGACCATGGTACACGTTTTTGACCCCTTTTCGGGTCAAAAACAGTTCTTAGTGATGTCAATAACTATTTTTCGAGCTATCTTTCGTCTCAAATAACAAAATTTTTTGCCAAAAACGGTTTAAAAACAGGTACCATGGTCCAGGGAATCATTTTCGGGTCAAAAACGGTTCTTTTCAGGGTCTCGAGCCTCCCTTAGTGATGTCCGAAACTATTTTTCGAGCTATCTTTTGCTTGAAAAAACAAAATTTTTCCCGAAAACGGGTACCATGGTCCGTTGAACCATTTTCGGGTTAAAAACGGTCCTTTCCCCACCCGAACTTTATACAAGCCTCTAACAATATTTCTGTATGCCTCTTAGTATCCTTAAAAATATAAAAATATATAATTTATTTTACAATTTGTTAAAGATAATAGCGACTAAAATTGAGTATAGATATGAATATGACTATCAACTAGCGCGTTCAACGAAAACATTTTAATGGTGCTCCAGCACGTTTCACTCGAAAACGTTAATGTTTTCTCATGTTGGATCATATATTTTAACAGGTCAGGTATAATTTTTGAACTGAATACACTGAATTAATATTATTTCAGTCACATTTTTCTTTTTTACTCTCCATTTCTATCCATCTGACTTTTCAATTGTGAAAATAGATTAAATTTTTTTTAATTTCATCATCTAAAAAAATGTGTCAAATAGCGTTTTGTCTCTGAGTCACGTATGCCGTCAATAAAAGCCTCTATTTTGAATTTTTCAGCTACGACACTTAACTCGTCAGGATAGGAAAGGTGTGCCAATCGTTCAATATCTGCAGCATACTCCTGCAAGGACTCACCAGATTTCTGGATACGACTTTTCAACTCCAGTCTGTGAATCTGTTTCATGTAGTCACTGCCACATTTTCGCTGTAAGGCATCCATCACCGCCTTGTAATTCCTTTGCTCCGCAACTGGAACCGTTTGCAATACTTCTGCAGCTGCGCCTTTTAATGCCACAATTAGCGCTGCTGCTGCGCTATCGTTATCCCAGCGATTATGAGCAGATGTTGTTTCAAACTGGAGCTTGAAAACACTAAATGGCGTTGTTCCATCGTACGTGGGTGCCTTAAGCCTCTCTGCGCTGATTTCTCTTATCACTTGAGTGGTTGGTCCGCTTATTTCCAACTGTTGAATCCTTTTATTAACGTCTTCAAAATTATTTTGAACTTTTTCAAAATTATTTTGAACTTTTTCAAGATTATTTTGAACTTTTTCAAGCTTATCTTGGGCTTTTTCCAATCACTTTTGCATCGAGGCCATTTACCATTTTGGCAACCTTCGTTCGAACAGCCTCCATATTTTGATTCATTGTTTGGATCTGCGTCGCGTTCTGACTCAACCTCTGATCAATCTGTAGCGCGATCTGACTTAAGCTCTGGTCAATTTCTTTCCGAACCTCCTGGATTTGCAGCGCGTTCTGACTTAATTTCTGGTCTATTTGCAGTGCATTTTGATTTAAGCTCTGACCAATTTCTTCTCGAACGGCCTGGATATTGTTATTCATCTGTAGATTTATTGTTTGCGTCATCGCCATTAACATTTTCTCGTACTTCGACATATCTACAACTTCACCACTTGCCACTGGTCCAGAAGCTTCCTCAATTTTCGTTGTTGATTCTGACACATCATTATAAAATTCATGCTCTTCCAGGTCTACCCCTTGAGCCTCAAGAGCCTGCCGTAAGCGTTTCTGTAACTACAACTTTCCGCCAGATGATTGCAGATTCAGCTGCTGCTACTCCTTCTTCAGTTGATCCACTTTGAGTTCGTCAAACTTAACCATTTTTTTTTTCTATTTATTTTTTATTATTATTTTTTTTTTATTTGATTGTTAATTCTTTTTACACAATCCCACTTCTGACACCAATTGTTACGAAATTTCCTGTCCCTTTGACAGTAATTTCAATCTCTTACACTTTTCTGAGTTCGATCACTGGATTGTGTAACAATCAAGAAAAACGCAATCTTTATTTAATTATAAAATGGTTTATTTAAATCACAAAAGTTAGTTTTTACACAGTACAATTGTTTATTTAATCTTTACATTCAAATTGTATACACAAACGTTAAACTTTATTACTTAAAATCCACTTTTATCACTTTAGTACTTAAATTCAAATGTTCTCACTTAAGATCCACTGTGTTCCACTGTTCAATATCAACTGTCTCTCTGCTGCTTATATCACAGCCTTTTATACTCAAGTCATCATGTTCTAGAACCATCTGCCGTTGTCTAGAATGTCGTTTTCAGTGCCTTCTAGATGGCGTTATTTTACTACGGTCAGTGATGCACGTATTTTTCTACGGTCAGTGATGCACGTATTTTTCTACGATCAGTGATGCAAGTATTTTCTTACGGTCAGTGATGCATGTATTTTTCTACGGTCAGTGATGCAAGTATTTTTCTACGGTCAGTGATGCTAGCTAATATCGTTTAATTTTTATTACGAGAATTTTCTGGCATTAACCAAATTTCGCTACAATATGAGTAGGATTTTACATTGATTTCTAAGAAACAATGATGTACATTGTCGGCATATTCTTAAAGTCGGTATCGTATTTTTCTTTGAGCTATAGAGGTTATTCGTTTCAAATAATCGAGTTGTAAAGGTTGTAAAATCAAACTTTGATCGAGATGCAGAGGTCAAATTTATTTTTTGACTTATAGAGGGGTCAGATTTCGAGCAATGGAGGTTTTGGGGCTTGAAGGGAAGGGATCACAACATTTTTTCGAGCTTAGGAGGTTTTCGACTTATCGAGGTTCGGCTTAAAGAGGTTCCACTGTATTGTAAGACAGCTCCCATTATGAAACTTAAAAATTTCTATTAGAAATCGCGCGCTCGAGGCGTTTCCGCCCCCAACATGGATAAACTATTGATATGCATACTGAACTGTACAACATACTAATAATTCAAGAAAATTGAGAGCAAGGCCGTTAAAGTAAATAATTACCATATATTTTAATACCAAATTCACCAAAGTGGCTTTTCTTTTTTCGATAAAAATAGGCAAAATGAAAAAAAAGCTATGAAAATGACATATGGGTCAGAATTTACGAACTGGGCCACTTTTAAAAAAAAATTTTTATTTTTTAATGAAATTTTGTTATTTAGATATTGGTATGTGCTAGAAATTAAAATATAAAGTGATTTTTTTTTAAATTTTTTTTGTTGTTATAGGCAATTGAAATTCGAGGACAAAATTTTTTTAAAAGCTTATAACTTTTGAACGTATTCGACGATTTTTATAAAACGAAAAAAATTATATAAATGTTAAAAATATTAAAGTACAATATTCCGTTGAAAAAAAAAATGGATCGCTCTTGACGTAATTTTTATTTACATATTTGTAACTCTGCACAATGGGCTTATAGTGGATTCTGTGAGTCGGAAAAAAATTTGAAAAATACAAATATTTAAAGCAGCAACCAGGCCACCTCCACCCCCCGTTTTCGAGGATGCTGAATACGATTGTGGTGTTTAAAATTCTTTTGGAGTTGACCGCACCCCTAAAATGGCCAAAAACCGCCCCAAAATGGGGGAATCGCATATTCCGCGTCTTCCATCGGTAAAATATTTGTCCCTCCCCATTTTCGAGGATGCTGAACACGTTGGCGGTACTTAGAATTTTTTTGGAGCAAAAGAAGTAAAAAGTATAGGTCATTAACACATTTTTTGGAAAAAATAACGGTTTTAAAAAAAAAATTGTCAAAATTTTAGAAAAATCGTCATATCTCTAAAACTATAGGCTGAATTTCAAAGATTCACCATTATTGTAGGCCATTAAATTATCTTTCTTTGATATCCATTAAGGGGTTCCTAACTTATAATGATTTTTACAAAATCTATATCCGCGACTTCCGATGGCTATATCTACGAAACTAGATCCGAGCGACACTTTCATTAGTTGGAAACCCAGATCTATTTCCAAAATATTTGTGGCATATCAAAGCTACCTTTAATATTAGTACATAAATACAAAATTTAAAATCTGTGGCAGTTAAAAAATATGACGATTTTTCTAAATTTTTTTAAGAAACTAACTTTGTTCATAAATTTTTCATTAACACAAAGTATTATTAACTTATTTAGAAACCTCAAGCTATATACTGTCAATTGATATATCTTTCATTTGTCACATAATTTTATTTTTGTGTTGTCAACCAAATCAATTGACATACGTTAACAGAGCTTTTTTAATGTATTGCTAAAATTCTATGTTAATATGTGGCAAAACAAAACATCTCAAGTATACTTAGAAAAATGTACAAGTTGCCATTAGTTCATGGTGAAAAATGTTTTCATTTTTCTAACTTTATTAAGACCTAAATAAGCTCTAACGAATCGAACAAAAATTTCATTCAAAACTAATGAAAATTTTTGGCTTAAGTAGCTTTTTCTTTTTGCCATAGATTTTTTTTGGAAAAAATAATGTTCTGTTAAAGAAAAAGCTGTTCAGAAATTTAGAAACACTTTCATATCCTGCAAATTATGGCGCGTTTTTCAAACATATAGTAGCTAGTTACGTTATCTTTCATATAAAAAATACACATCGGAAATCAATCCAGAAGTTCTCAACTTACAACGGTGCTTAAAGCGATATCCGTGACTTTCGCTCACGGAGTATCTTCGAAACTAGATTTTTCTCCCAACTTTGGATTCCATATTTGTACCAAGTATTAAAAGCGTCGCAAGAATAATATAGTTATGTAAAAAGAAGTGGGACTATTGAAGTAATTTTATGCCATTGTTATAAACAAATCTAGAAAGCCTAACTTATTTTCTTCTAAACGGCATATTACTTACTTTTGTTGTGATATAAAATTATAGAAACAAGGAGTAGCAAAAAAAGACTGAAATAATGACAAATCGGAAACATCCCACAGCAATATCACGTATGAAACAGGATTATATGCGACTAAAACGCGATCCATTACCATATATTAGAATGGCACTATGTTGTTAAAGGACCAGAAGACACACCGTATAAAGGTGGTTACTACCATGGAACTTTATTATTTCCACGCGAATTTCCATTCAAGCCACCATCTATTTACATGCTAACACCAAATGGACGCTTTAAAACTAATACCAGATTGTGTCTAAGCATATCAGGTAAGTTCATTTAGTCAATATTTCAAAATCAACGTATGTCTGCATCTTTTTAACTAAAATAATATCAAAAGTATGTCGTTAAAAACTGGATCTTATTTTGTCAAACGTAATGAATGCATTACACGTTGAGTTAAGCGGACTTTTCGTTTCATAATTGAAATAAAATACTAGCCTAAGAGAAATTGTGTTTTTTTTTGTCGATACAAAAAAAAAATTAAAAATATTTTTTATTTTATTTTAGATTTTCATCCGGATACTTGGAACCCTACATGGTCTGTTGGAACAATATTAACTGGATTGCTGAGCTTTATGGTAAAATTATAATATTTAAACATTTTGTTTCCTTTCTGCGTTAAGCTCATAACTATAGGGTTTGACAATAAGAGTGATATGTTTTTTTTTAATAAAACAAAAATGGAATAAGAAACCACAACAATCTGTATTTCCTTTCGGTGGAATTATATTATAAAAAGAGTATTGAAATGGCCGTCCCTGCTACTCTTATAAAGGCGAATACGATGTATTCAACTTTCAACCACTTTATTCAATAAATCGGGACTCATTTTCGAATTTGGCGATCAGTATTCCATTTTAATGTTTCAATTGTCGCTGATTTATTGTTACCAGTTTAAATAACCCCACAAAAAGAATTGCACAAAAAGTTGCAATAATAAAACGAAGTTTTGATAACAAAAAAATGGAATAGTTTCCAAGCGTTGCTGAGGCGTGTATCTTTCCATTAAATTGCAAACCTTACTGAATAAAACCGACAGTGGCGTAAGATTTCGACACTTGAAATAAGGCTAAACTCTCGATTTGAAAACATATCACCCCGATTGCAAAACCCATTACAAGTTTTTTTTTTATTGAAAGTCGTTCAGAAGTTGTTACAGAATACACAGAATGTTAAAACAATGTTAGCGCATAAAGGAGATGATTTGTCGTTAAAGAATAATCCGAACCAGAACTTAGAAGCGAATTTATCGATTCTGTGGCAAAAGAAATTATTGCTGAAAAATATTGATCCCATGTCGAGAAATTGAATTTCGGAATTCACTTTTTTAATTCCATAATAAAAAGAATAATCCCTTGTCGATTCCATTACAAGAAAAAATATTGGAAAACGGATTTTACTTAGTAATTTTTCCGTAACGTTAAAAATTGAATTGGGACATCCATCACTTGAGACGGCTTTTTAAAATTATAACCAAGACAAACTCTGCCAGCTGCATTTCGTGATGTTCAAAATTAATTTTAAAATTAATCTTGGGATATCTAAAATTTGTTTTCAACCGGTGCAAATATTCATTGTTTACCAAAACGACCGATTGAAATCTATTTTTCAATCCCGTAAAAAAGTCAAATTCCATATAACAATTCCTCTGAATAGAATTGAAGTTTTCTAATTTCAAATTTTTATTCTTGTAGCGGAATCCATAAAGAAATAAATTCTTTTGTGATTGTATTGAAAATGTTGATTTCAAACTTCAATTCTTTGGTATGGGGCACAATTTTTCAAGCCCAAATTATGATTCCTGTAATAGAATCGACAAAATAATTATTTGCTTTTGCCATAGAATTAAAAAATTGACTGCAAATCCAATTCTCTGAAATCAGAATCGAAAATTATTTATACTTACCTAGGTCTAATCATTACAATAGATTTGTTTAAATATTAATAAAATTCTTTTATAATCGTATATTTTAGTTGGAAACAACACCAACCCTTGGTTCAACAGAATCTACATTATATGAGAAACAGCAATATGCAAAAAAATCGTTGGCTTTTAATCTAAAAAATCAAAATTTTCGAGATTTATTCCCGGAAATTTGTAACGAAATAAATAAACGGTTACAAAATCAACACCAACAGCTAATTCAAGCATCAACATCTATAGTAGCGAACGTCAGCGGCAGCTTACAAAAAATAACGTCAGCAGATGGAGTAAGTTGTCCGAATAATGTAGATTGCGCAAATAGAACAGTGACTGAAAACAATGATGTTGCGATGAAAACTGTTGAAAATAAAGCGAACATAGCTGAAAATGTTGTCGGAAATTCATATTCAAACTGGCAATCGTTGTATTCAAATTTAATTATTGTAATAGGTTTTGTGATTATTGCTCTAATTGTTAACTATGTCCTTAAAAATTTAAGTCAAGAATAGAAGTTTAGGGATGTAAATAAAGTGTATATGAATAATAGTTTCATGTCATTATTTAAATTCACGGCAACATTGTATGTGACCATGCCGAAAGAATTCAAATGTTAGGCTTAAAAACAAACTTTTTTCAAACATTAGTAATCAGTTTCTTGTGTAAAATCGTGTGCTGATTTCAGATTTTTGCAAGCTGATTAGGAATGCAATGCTGATCGTCGCCCGCCGATGGTGAAAATAGAACTCAATCTAAATCAGTGACCGGCAGCCTATATGGCCGCGGCCAAGCGGGAAAAACTTTTTTTTTTGCGGAAAATTTTTTTGCCAGCCGCAATGTTTGATTTGCATGTGCATTTTAGCGGAAGTGCGCAAAGGGAAAATAGAAAGACATTTCTTGTCTGTTCATAAAGAATTTCATAGCAAACAGTATAATGAGAGGGAGATTTTAGTTGTGGAATTGAAAAAACCACTTTTTGGAGCAAATGATTAACGATTACGTTAGCAAAAATAAGATAACAAATTCTGAAACAGAATTAATTTTTAGAAAACGAAAATCCAGTTACATAATTTCGTTATCGTCACCATGGTTATTGTAAGAATGTAAGCAAAAAAATTAAAACATACAAGAATTTCTCTCGGTGGTGAGAGCGCTTTATATTACCCTCTTTTTTGAGAATAAAGAAAAACGTGAGTTTCGCTCTTTGCCGATCACTGATCTAAATCGACGGGTACCCGTCGGCAGGTTTTCAGTCGTTCGCCGCAATTCTGTTGCTGGGTCCTCGGACCATGGTACACGTTTTTGACCCCTTTTCGGGTCAAAAACAGTTCTTAGTGATGTCAATAACTATTTTTCGAGCTATCTTTCGTCTCAAACAACAAAATTTTTTGCCAAAAACGGTTTAAAAACAGGTACCATGGTCCAGGGAATCATTTTCGGGTCAAAAACGGTTCTTTTCAGGGTCTCGAGCCTCCCTTAGTGATGTCCGAAACTATTTTTCGAGCTATCTTTTGCTTGAAAAAACAAAATTTTTCCCGAAAACGGGTACCATGGTCCGTTGAACCATTTTCGGGTTAAAAACGGTCCTTTCCCCACCCGAACTTTATACAAGCCTCTAACAATATTTCTGTATGCCTCTTAGTATCCTTAAAAATATAAAAATATATAATTTATTTTACAATTTGTTAAAGATAATAGCGACTAAAATTGAGTATAGATATGAATATGACTATCAACTAGCGCGTTCAACGAAAACATTTTAATGGTGCTCCAGCACGTTTCACTCGAAAACGTTAATGTTTTCTCATGTTGGATCATATATTTTAACAGGTCAGGTATAATTTTTGAACTGAATACACTGAATTAATATTATTTCAGTCACATTTTTCTTTTTTACTCTCCATTTCTATCCATCTGACTTTTCAATTGTGAAAATAGATTAAATTTTTTTTAATTTCATCATCTAAAAAAATGTGTCAAATAGCGTTTTGTCTCTGAGTCACGTATGCCGTCAATAAAAGCCTCTATTTTGAATTTTTCAGCTACGACACTTAACTCGTCAGGATAGGAAAGGTGTGCCAATCGTTCAATATCTGCAGCATACTCCTGCAAGGACTCACCAGATTTCTGGATACGACTTTTCAACTCCAGTCTGTGAATCTGTTTCATGTAGTCACTGCCACATTTTCGCTGTAAGGCATCCATCACCGCCTTGTAATTCCTTTGCTCCGCAACTGGAACCGTTTGCAATACTTCTGCAGCTGCGCCTTTTAATGCCACAATTAGCGCTGCTGCTGCGCTATCGTTATCCCAGCGATTATGAGCAGATGTTGTTTCAAACTGGAGCTTGAAAACACTAAATGGCGTTGTTCCATCGTACGTGGGTGCCTTAAGCCTCTCTGCGCTGATTTCTCTTATCACTTGAGTGGTTGGTCCGCTTATTTCCAACTGTTGAATCCTTTTATTAACGTCTTCAAAATTATTTTGAACTTTTTCAAAATTATTTTGAACTTTTTCAAGATTATTTTGAACTTTTTCAAGCTTATCTTGGGCTTTTTCCAATCACTTTTGCATCGAGGCCATTTACCATTTTGGCAACCTTCGTTCGAACAGACTCCATATTTTGATTCATTGTTTGGATCTGCGTCGCGTTCTGACTCAACCTCTGATCAATCTGTAGCGCGATCTGACTTAAGCTCTGGTCAATTTCTTTCCGAACCTCCTGGATTTGCAGCGCGTTCTGACTTAATTTCTGGTCTATTTGCAGTGCATTTTGATTTAAGCTCTGACCAATTTCTTCTCGAACGGCCTGGATATTGTTATTCATCTGTAGATTTATTGTTTGCGTCATCGCCATTAACATTTTCTCGAACTTCGACATATCTACAACTTCACCACTTGCCACTGGTCCAGAAGCTTCCTCAATTTTCGTTGTTGATTCTGACACATCATTATAAAATTCATGCTCTTCCAGGTCTACCCCTTGAGCCTCAAGAGCCTGCCGTAAGCGTTTCTGTAACTACAACTTTCCGCCAGATGATTGCAGATTCAGCTGCTGCTACTCCTTCTTCAGTTGATCCACTTTGAGTTCGTCAAACTTAACCATTTTTTTTTTCTATTTATTTTTTATTATTATTTTTTTTTTATTTGATTGTTAATTCTTTTTACACAATCCCACTTCTGACACCAATTGTTACGAAATTTCCTGTCCCTTTGACAGTAATTTCAATCTCTTACACTTTTCTGAGTTCGATCACTGGATTGTGTAACAATCAAGAAAAACGCAATCTTTATTTAATTATAAAATGGTTTATTTAAATCACAAAAGTTAGTTTTTACACAGTACAATTGTTTATTTAATCTTTACATTCAAATTGTATACACAAACGTTAAACTTTATTACTTAAAATCCACTTTTATCACTTTAGTACTTAAATTCAAATGTTCTCACTTAAGATCCACTGTGTTCCACTGTTCAATATCAACTGTCTCTCTGCTGCTTATATCACAGCCTTTTATACTCAAGTCATCATGTTCTAGAACCATCTGCCGTTGTCTAGAATGTCGTTTCCAGTGCCTTCTAGATGGCGTTATTTTACTACGGTCAGTGATGCACGTATTTTTCTACGGTCAGTGATGCACGTATTTTTCTACGATCAGTGATGCAAGTATTTTCTTACGGTCAGTGATGCATGTATTTTTCTACGGTCAGTGATGCAAGTATTTTTCTACGGTCAGTGATGCTAGCTAATATCGTTTAATTTTTATTACGAGAATTTTCTGGCATTAACCAAATTTCGCTACAATATGAGTAGGATTTTACATTGATTTCTAAGAAACAATGATGTACATTGTCGGCATATTCTTAAAGTCGGTATCGTATTTTTCTTTGAGCTATAGAGGTTATTCGTTTCAAATAATCGAGTTGTAAAGGTTGTAAAATCAAACTTTGATCGAGATGCAGAGGTCAAATTTATTTTTTGACTTATAGAGGGGTCAGATTTCGAGCAATGGAGGTTTTGGGGCTTGAAGGGAAGGGATCACAACATTTTTTCGAGCTTAGGAGGTTTTCGACTTATCGAGGTTCGGCTTAAAGAGGTTCCACTGTATTGTAAGACAGCTCCCATTATGAAACTTAAAAATTTCTATTAGAAATCGCGCGCTCGAGGCGTTTCCGCCCCCAACATGGATAAACTATTGATATGCATACTGAACTGTACAACATACTAATAATTCAAGAAAATTGAGAGCAAGGCCGTTAAAGTAAATAATTACCATATATTTTAATACCAAATTCACCAAAGTGGCTTTTCTTTTTTCGATAAAAATAGGCAAAATGAAAAAAAAGCTATGAAAATGACATATGGGTCAGAATTTACGAACTGGGCCACTTTTAAAAAAAAATTTTTATTTTTTAATGAAATTTTGTTATTTAGATATTGGTATGTGCTAGAAATTAAAATATAAAGTGATTTTTTTTTAAATTTTTTTTGTTGTTATAGGCAATTGAAATTCGAGGACAAAATTTTTTTAAAAGCTTATAACTTTTGAACGTATTCGACGATTTTTATAAAACGAAAAAAATTATATAAATGTTAAAAATATTAAAGTACAATATTCCGTTGAAAAAAAAAATGGATCGCTCTTGACGTAATTTTTATTTACATATTTGTAACTCTGCACAATGGGCTTATAGTGGATTCTGTGAGTCGGAAAAAAATTTGAAAAATACAAATATTTAAAGCAGCAACCAGGCCACCTCCACCCCCCGTTTTCGAGGATGCTGAATACGATTGTGGTGTTTAAAATTCTTTTGGAGTTGACCGCACCCCTAAAATGGCCAAAAACCGCCCCAAAATGGGGGAATCGCATATTCCGCGTCTTCCATCGGTAAAATATTTGTCCCTCCCCATTTTCGAGGATGCTGAACACGTTGGCGGTACTTAGAATTTTTTTGGAGCAAAAGAAGTAAAAAGTATAGGTCATTAACACATTTTTTGGAAAAAATAACGGTTTTAAAAAAAAAATTGTCAAAATTTTAGAAAAATCGTCATATCTCTAAAACTATAGGCTGAATTTCAAAGATTCACCATTATTGTAGGCCATTAAATTATCTTTCTTTGATATCCATTAAGGGGTTCCTAACTTATAATGATTTTTACAAAATCTATATCCGCGACTTCCGATGGCTATATCTACGAAACTAGATCCGAGCGACACTTTCATTAGTTGGAAACCCAGATCTATTTCCAAAATATTTGTGGCATATCAAAGCTACCTTTAATATTAGTACATAAATACAAAATTTAAAATCTGTGGCAGTTAAAAAATATGACGATTTTTCTAAATTTTTTTAAGAAACTAACTTTGTTCATAAATTTTTCATTAACACAAAGTATTATTAACTTATTTAGAAACCTCAAGCTATATACTGTCAATTGATATATCTTTCATTTGTCACATAATTTTATTTTTGTGTTGTCAACCAAATCAATTGACATACGTTAACAGAGCTTTTTTAATGTATTGCTAAAATTCTATGTTAATATGTGGCAAAACAAAACATCTCAAGTATACTTAGAAAAATGTACAAGTTGCCATTAGTTCATGGTGAAAAATGTTTTCATTTTTCTAACTTTATTAAGACCTAAATAAGCTCTAACGAATCGAACAAAAATTTCATTCAAAACTAATGAAAATTTTTGGCTTAAGTAGCTTTTTCTTTTTGCCATAGATTTTTTTTGGAAAAAATAATGTTCTGTTAAAGAAAAAGCTGTTCAGAAATTTAGAAACACTTTCATATCCTGCAAATTATGGCGCGTTTTTCAAACATATAGTAGCTAGTTACGTTATCTTTCATATAAAAAATACACATCGGAAATCAATCCAGAAGTTCTCAACTTACAACGGTGCTTAAAGCGATATCCGTGACTTTCGCTCACGGAGTATCTTCGAAACTAGATTTTTCTCCCAACTTTGGATTCCATATTTGTACCAAGTATTAAAAGCGTCGCAAGAATAATATAGTTATGCAAAAATAAGTGGGACTATTGAAGTAATTTTATGCCATTGTTATAAACAAATCTAGAAAGCCTAACTTATTTTCTTCTAAACGGCATATTACTTACTTTTGTTGTGATATAAAATTATAGAAACAAGGAGTAGCAAAAAAAAACTGAAATAATGACAAATCGGAAACATCCCACAGCAATATCACGTATGAAACAGGATTATATGCAACTAAAACGCGATCCATTACCATATATTAGAATGGCACTATGTTGTTAAAGGACCAGAAGACACACCGTATAAAGGTGGTTACTACCATGGAACTTTATTATTTCCACGCGAATTTCCATTCAAGCCACCATCTATTTACATGCTAACACCAAATGGACGCTTTAAAACTAATACCAGATTGTGTCTAAGCATATCAGGTAAGTTCATTTAGTCAATATTTCAAAATCAACGTATGTCTGCATCTTTTTAACTAAAATAATATCAAAAGTATGTCGTTAAAAACTGGATCAATTTCTGATCTTATTTTGTCAAACGTAATGAATGCATTACACGTTGAGTTAAGCGGACTTTTCGTTTCATAATTGAAATAAAATACTAGCCTAAGAGAAATTGTGTTTTTTTTTGTCGATACAAAAAAAAAAATTAAAAATATTTTTTATTTTATTTTAGATTTTCATCCGGATACTTGGAACCCTACATGGTCTGTTGGAACAATATTAACTGGATTGCTGAGCTTTATGGTAAAATTATAATATTTAAACATTTTGTTTCCTTTCTGCGTTAAGCTCATAACTATAGAGTTTGACAATAAGAGTGATATGTTTTTTTTTAATAAAACAAAAATGGAATAAGAAACCACAACAATCTGTATTTCCTTTCGGTGGAATTATATTATAAAAAGAGTATTGAAATGGCCGTCCCTGCTACTCTTATAAAGGCGAATACGATGTATTCAACTTTCAACCACTTTATTCAATAAATCGGGACTCATTTTCGAATTTGGCGATCAGTATTCCATTTCAATGTTTCAATTGTCGCTGATTTATTGTTACCAGTTTAAATAACCCCACAAAAAGAATTGCACAAAAAGTTGCAATAATAAAACGAAGTTTTGATAACAAAAAAATGGAATAGTTTCCAAGCGTTGCTGAGGCGTGTATCTTTCCATTAAATTGCAAACCTTACTGAATAAAACCGACAGTGGCGTAAGATTTCGACACTTGAAATAAGGCTAAACTCTCGATTTGAAAACATATCACCCCGATTGCAAAACCCATTACAAGTTTTTTTTTTATTGAAAGTCGTTCAGAAGTTGTTACAGAATACACAGAATGTTAAAACAATGTTAGCGCATAAAGGAGATGATTTGTCGTTAAAGAATAATCCGAACCAGAACTTAGAAGCGAATTTATCGATTCTGTGGCAAAAGAAATTATTGCTGAAAAATATTGATCCCATGTCGAGAAATTGAATTTCGGAATTCACTTTTTTAATTCCATAATAAAAAGAATAATCCCTTGTCGATTCCATTACAAGAAAAAATATTGGAAAACGGATTTTACTTAGTAATTTTTCCGTAACGTTAAAAATTGAATTGGGACATCACTTGAGACGGCTTTTTAAAATTATAACCAAGACAAACTCTGCCAGCTGCATTTCGTGATGTTCAAACTTCAATTCTTTGGTATGGGGCACAGTTTTTCAAGCCCAAATTATGATTCCTGTAATAGAATCGACCAAATAATTATTTGCTTTTGCCATAGAATTAAAAAATTGACTGCAAATCCAATTCTCTGAAATCAGAATCGAAAATTATTTATACTTACCTAGGTCTAATCATTACAATAGATTTGTTTAAATAATAATAAAATTCTTTTATAATCGTATATTTTAGTTGGAAACAACACCAACCCTTGGTTCAACAGAATCTACATTATATGAGAAACAGCAATATGCAAAAAAATCGTTGGCTTTTAATCTAAAAATCAAAATTTTCGAGATTTATTCCCGGAAATTTGTAACGAAATAAATAAACGGTTACAAAATCAACACCAACAGCTAATTCAAGCATCAACATCTATAGTAGCGAACGTCAGCGGCAGCTTACAAAAAATAACGTCAGCAGATGAAGTAAGTTGTCCGAATAATGTAGATTGCGCAAATAGAACAGTGACTGAAAACAATGATGTTGCGATGAAAACTGTTGAAAATAAAGCGAACATAGCTGAAAATGTTGTCGGAAATTCATATTCAAACTGGCAATCGTTGTATTCAAATTTAATTATTGTAATAGGTTTTGTGATTATTGCTCTAATTGTTAACTATGTCCTTAAAAATTTAAGTCAAGAATAGAAGTTTAGGGATGTAAATAAAGTGTATATGAATAATAGTTTCATGTCATTATTTAAATTCACGGCAACATTGTATGTGACCATGCCGAAAGAATTCAAATGTTAGGCTTAAAAACAAACTTTTTTCAAACATTAGTAATCAGTTTCTTGTGTAAAATCGTGTGCTGATTTCAGATTTTTGCAAGCTGATTAGGAATGCAATGCTGATCGTCGCCCGCCGATGGTGAAAATAGAACTCAATCTAAATCAGTGACCGGCAGCCTATATGGCCGCGGCCAAGCGGGAAAAACTTTTTTTTTTGCGGAAAATTTTTTTGCCAGCCGCAATGTTTGATTTGCATGTGCATTTTAGCGGAAGTGCGCAAAGGGAAAATAGAAAGACATTTCTTGTCTGTTCATAAAGAATTTCATAGCAAACAGTATAATGAGAGGGAGATTTTAGTTGTGGAATTGAAAAAACCACTTTTTGGAGCAAATAATTAACGATTACGTTAGCAAAAATAAGATAACAAATTCTGAAACAGAATTAATTTTTAGAAAACGAAAATCCAGTTACATAATTTCGTTATCGTCACCATGGTTATTGTAAGAATGTAAGCAAAAAAATTAAAACATACAAGAATTTCTCTCGGTGGTGAGAGCGCTTTATATTACCCTCTTTTTTGAGAATAAAGAAAAACGTGAGTTTCGCTCTTTGCCGATCACTGATCTAAATCGACGGGTACCCGTCGGCAGGTTTTCAGTCGTTCGCCGCAATTCTGTTGCTGGGTCCTCGGACCATGGTACACGTTTTTGACCCCTTTTCGGGTCAAAAACAGTTCTTAGTGATGTCAATAACTATTTTTCGAGCTATCTTTCGTCTCAAACAACAAAATTTTTTGTCGAAAATGGTTCAAAAACGGGTACTATGGTCTGGGGAACCATTTTCGAGTCAAAAACGGTTCTTTTGAGGGTCCCGAGCCTGCCTTAGTGATGTCCATAACTATTTTTCGAGCTATCTTTCGTCTTAAATAACAAAATTTTTTGCCAAAAACGGTTTAAAAACAGGTACCATGGTCCAGGGAATCATTTTCGGGTCAAAAACGGTTCTTTTCAGGGTCTCGAGCCTCCCTTAGTGATGTTCGAAACTATTTTTCGAGCTATCTTTTGCTTGAAAAAACAAAATTTTTCCCGAAAACGGGTACCATGGTCCGTTGAACCATTTTCGGGTTAAAAACGGTCCTTTCCCCACCCGAACTTTATACAAGCCTCTAACAATATTTCTGTATGCCTCTTAGTATCCTTAAAAATATAAAAATATATAATTTATTTTACAATTTGTTAAAGATAATAGCGACTAAAATTGAGTATAGATATGAATATGACTATCAACTAGCGCGTTCAACGAAAACATTTTAATGGTGCTCCAGCACGTTTCACTCGAAAACGTTAATATTTTCTCATGTTGGATCATATATTTTAACAGGTCAGGTATAATTTTTGAACTGAATACACTGAATTAATATTATTTCAGTCACATTTTTCTTTTTTACTCTCCATTTCTATCCATCTGACTTTTCAATTGTGAAAATAGATTAAATTTTTTTTAATTTCATTATCTAAAAAAATGTGTCAAATAGCGGCCAACGTTCGCACTTACGAACACCTCCTTTCAGGGCTCACAGACTAGTTAACTCAAATCTGACAACGGACTTGAATTTTCTGACCCTAAATTACCCTAGATTACATGGTTTCATATAAAAAGAAGCAGTTTGAATTTTCGTGGCCGAAAATGGGTTAAATAAGATTTCATAGAGTGAACATTGATGGGTTACGTGAATAATAAAAAGTTTTGGCAAGATTTAGGTTTTTTAGGGACACATCCTCGTTGTAGGGAGTTGTAAACAATTTTTTTTATTATTACACCTCCGAAAAATAAAAAGCAAAGAAGGGAAGTGAGTAATGCGAGTGATGTGTACACAAAATTGTGGTGCAAATGATGTTTGAGAAGCATGTTTGACGATGTGAACGCAAAACGAAATTTACTGTTATTAGGGGCGTTCACATTATCCTTCATGCTGTCCATCATGCTTGACAAACCTCGATGTTTGATATTGTGATCGCTCAATACAGCTCTTGGCATTCATGTTTGATGGATTTCATGGTATAATCATATAAGGTAAAAGCATCTTGTCAAAAAATGAAATTGCAACACTGAGAGAGAAGTGCTGGAAAAGTCAAAATCATATAAAAATAAAATAGTTGTTGTTGTTGACAAAATTATTACGTGTTGTTTGACATTTCCAGCACTCGAAAAAGAGGCAACATTTTTCAGTGCAGTAACCATGTTAGTTAAATCATGATGGATTTCAAGATATTTTGATTTCTCTGCTGGCGTCAACAACAACAACAAGAAATTTTTCATTTCAAATAAGTTTTCATAGAGTGCACATCGGTGGGTTTCGTGAATAATAGAAAGTTTTGACATGATTTACGTTTTTTTAGGGACACATGCTCGTTGTAGGGAGTTGAAAACAATTTTTTTTATTATTACACCTCCGAAAAATAAAAAACAAAGAATTGAAGTGATTAATGCGAGAGATGTGTACACCTCCAAATTTTTCTGCAAATGATGTTTGACAAGCATGTTTGATAATGTGAACGCAAAACGAAATTTACAGTTAGTCGGTTTGTCAAGCCATGTTGGACACCATGAAGGATAATGTGAACGCCCCTATTCGGTTTGTCAAGCCATGTTGGACAGCAATAGGATGGTGTGTACGCCCCTAAAATTTAAAGAAATTTTTTTTAATGTCTGGCTACACTACTTGCTCTGCTGCAGTTGAGATAATAGTTAAGACAATAGGGAAATTTGTATATTCTCCCTTCTGTAAATTAAAATAAATTAAATCAGAGCCCTAAATAAAAATTCTACATAATTCCAAAAGTGCAAGGTGCGTTTTAATTTATAGTGTGTAATTTAAAATAAATCGAATAAATGAAAGCCGACAGCAATAAATAAAATAATTGGAAATTAAGTTTTTTTTTGTGTATAAGTCTCGTAGTGCTGTTACTTTAACTGATCCGAGAATTTAGGCCACAGCGCAGCTCGGTTTAGTAAAGGGCATCAAACTAAAAATGACAAACTGCTCCCACTAATCGGTTTTGTGAGCAAGTGAATCAAATTAAAATAAATAAACAAAAATGCTTGATAAATACTAGCGTTGTGTTGGTAATCGTCCAATTTGGAAAAATTCATAACTAAGCAAAATTTGCGGAATAGTAGCAATAGTGAATGCAGCAGCAGTTAGGATATAAAACAGGAAGGCAAGTAGCGATTGGAATCTAGTCGAAGCACAAACCAAAGTAAGGTGAGTAAGTTGTGCCAATTAAGGCGACTAAGATTAACTTAACTGGTCTATAGGAAACTAAAATCAACGTTTAAGATTTAAAATTGGCCATAGGTTTGCTTCAGAGTAATTCACTTATTATTGGTTCTCATAGGAATTAATGTGAACTGGTTGTCTTAAGTAGCCCTGATCCGACTATTTTTTTTGGTCAATTAAGCTGTTAGATAAAATAATGTCAGTGTAATTAAAAGTTGAGCGAGGCGCTTGGCCTTGGACATATACCGATCGGAAGTGGTAGATATAAATTATCTGCAAATCTTTAGAACCACTGGATCGATTTCCAAAATAAAGACATATATAAGATCATATATGGAAGATAGTTTAATAAGCTATAATTTTGACAATGTGGAAACTATATATAAGATCATATATGGAAGATAGTTTAATAAGCTATAATTTTGACAATGTGGAAACTGGAAATTTACAACATAGTTTTTACAACATTAAATTTTACCCTGACTGTGCTACTCAACGTGTGCGGGTAATAAATATCAGATTTGGTCTCATTCCATCACAGGATATTGCGCCATTTCTTCACTGGCCAAATGACATGCTCCTCAGTGAAAAGTAACCATTTACGGACGTCCTGTTCGGACTGGAGATATACTTTTTTGGATCTCTTTGCTTTTAATAAGCTAAACAAGAAAATGTTAAATACAATTTTATGATTAGTGTACTTCTACTAGGGTTAAAAGTTACATATCGCATAGATTTAGAATTCAGTCTGATATTAATATGTATTTTTATTTCTTCCTGCTTTTCTGTTGACCGATCTTCTCTAGGTCCACACAGGTTTTGACTTATCTACTTCCTATTTTGGGATTTGTTGCTAGATAAAAATGTTACAGTAAATATGTTTTACACTGATTGGGAACCTAGATCGGTCGTTATTTAAAGTGGCAGCAAAATCGTGAATCATATTTGCCAAAAAAAACTTTTGAAGATCGTCGCTATTGTTATACATATATTCGATAAAATAGAAATCCAATATAGTTAATAGATTATTGAGTCTTATTCTCTTTGAATTCTGACAAAAACATTACTGGTGTAAATTTTACTGAACCCATGTATACGCCTTAGCTTTAATAACTTCAATAAAATCTTAAATACATACTTTATTTTGTTGATAATTTTAGTTTCCATCAGGTGTGTTGCTGTGATAAATATTAATAGGATATTGAAACATCTGCTCAATTTCGTTATGACAAATTATATATATTGTCACAGAACTGTCTGGTGAAGCAGTTTTGCACAATGGAGATAAGTTCAAACAGATCATATCGACTGCGACACGATGTTTTTCGACTACATTTAAAATTGCTGAAAAAGTTGCCTAAATATTAATAAAGATTATCACTGATTGAGAGTGAACAGGCAAAATCTTGTAATTTCGATAAAATGGGGGCAACAATGGGGAAAAGTGGTGGAAACTTTCTTGACGCACTGCCAACACAGGTAATATAAAAACAAATTAAAAATAACGGCTAATATTTTATTCAATTCAATTATCTTAGGGAAGTCTTCACGTTGTCATGCTTGGCTTGGATTCAGCAGGTAAAACTACAGCTCTGTATAGACTTAAATTTGACCAATATTTAAATACAGTACCGACCATTGGATTCAACTGCGAGAAGGTAAATTCAATATAAAATAAAAATTATTTTTGTTTGCGTTTTTGGAACAAATTATAATTTAATATATTTTTTGATGAGCTTCCTTTTCAGTACTTTTTAGTGCAAAAACCAAAAAAAAATATAATTGCAATATGCATAACAGTAAAATGAGCAACTAGCTGCTTATACTAGTTTCAACCGCTGCTACACGTTATCATCTGTAAGCTTTTTAAAATGTACTGAACAGGGATCTCAGCAAAAAAATATACTAAAAATTACCTTAGTTTTGCAATTTATTATAGATTTCCTTTATTTGTTTTATTTTAACTAAACTCGGTAGTGTTTAAAAAAGGTTTTTTTGTACATTGATGATTATTTTTTCTATTACCATCTAAAATCAAGGTTCAAGGCATAGTAGGTAAAGCCAAAGGAGTGCAGTTTTTAGTGTGGGATGTTGGTGGACAAGAAAAATTGCGCCCACTTTGGCGAAGTTATACTCGGTAAAACCATTTTTTTGTTCACGATAAGTGCGTTTTAATGCTAAAAATTATTGTAGTTGTACTGATGGCATTTTATTTGTTGTTGATTCCGTTGACGTCGAGCGAATGGAAGAAGCAAAAATGGAGCTCATGCGGACAGCAAAATGTCCTGATAATCAGGTAAATTAATATATGTTTGTATAGCTGTTCTCTGGAATTCAACCTCATTCCGTTTATGATTGAGAAAGCTTTGAGTATCTGACACTTATGCTCTCACCTGTCTCCAAATAAAAATGGAATGAAAATCTGATTATTAAAAGTGGCTTGTGGTCAGCTTGATAGTTTTTAAATTCAAAATCAGTACCCTAAATTTTTTTTTGCTTAAAAATCTTAATGAAAAAGTAAAAATCTAAGGAACTTAAGAAGCATATACCATTTTAGTAATCAAAATCAATAAAAAAGTTAAAGGTTTCGAGATGTATCTTTTAAATTTTTAATTTGAATATAATTTGCAGGGTGTACCTGTATTGATTTTAGCCAATAAACAAGATTTGCCAGGTGCACGAGAACCAAAAGAGCTTGAAAAACTTCTTGGCTTGAATGAATTATCACCTCTGTATCCAAGTTTGAATTTAACATCGATGAGTTCGAGCTCTTCGTCGACCGGCAACATTGTTGGAAGTAGTATTGGTACTGTCAGTAACTCCACTCATGCAAACTGTCGCAGTTTAACTCCAACAACTCAACACAACAAATCGTTTGCACATAGTGGAAACAATTCAGTTAAGGAACAACAAACTATGCAATATAACGCGCTTTCCTCATCAGCAACCACGCTTTCATCAACAACAACAGAACATCCAGAAGGACAATGTCAGTTAAATTTTCATCAAAAGAAACATACGCAAATGGACCATCTCACAGCAGTTTCTATATCGTCACCGTCATCAACCGCCACAACGCCAACCACTGGTAATGGTGGACAAATATTGACTGGTAGCAAAACTATCACAGCGGCAGTAACATCGCAGTCACAAAATTTTAGAGGATGGTATATTCAGCCAGCCTGTGCAATAACTGGTGATGGCTTACAGGAGGGCCTTGAAGCGCTTTATGAAATGATATTAAGAAGACGCAAAATGAATAAGGTTCATAAGAAGAAACGGTAATATACGTAAAGTGATAGTTAATCAAAGGTATGAAATTATAGAGTCAAATAATGTAGGATAAAATGTCGTGAAAATTTTATAGTCTTGCGTTTGTTGCAATTCGCTTATTTGAACGTATATTGCAACACATACAAAGCGCAATAATTGACAGAAATACTTATTTCAGATAGTAAGCTATTAATATGCTTATAATGACATTCCACACGTATATGAAAAACATAATATTCTAAATACAATTAGTAGATACTTTGAATTTCACCACTATTTAAAATTAAAAGTTTAAAAGTAGCGTGATTTCGTATACGCAGACTGATAGTAAATTGGGTTCATTGAATCGCCCAAAGTTAAGACTATGTATATGTAGATCAATGTCATCAATAAGGAATACATGTTAGACCAAAATTATGTAATTTAAAAAAATATGTTCCAATCTGAACAAGATTTTCGTTTAGACTTTTCAACAAATAGTATTTTAGGTTACGTACATGCATATATACCAAGAATTAAGGTGTTGTGGGGTTATTCTATGTAATATATGTATATATATATGTACGTATACATAATATATTAGCAGGTAAGTGCTAATATAAAAAGTATTGCAAAAATATGTTTTATGTGACTCTGTTTGCATCGATTATATATGTATATATATCGGGTTATCCATTTCGTGCTTTAGAAAGTGCAGCAGCCAAACAAATGTCGTCAAGCGAAGCATATGTTTAGGCTAAGCTTAGCCATATAAAATGATGGATAGTTTGACTACAAAACAACGCGTAAAAATTACTAAAATTTTCTAGAAAATGGCGAATCTACCATAGCTACGTTTCCTGCTTTGAGAGGTGATTATAACTGTCATGGTCGTCGTATTTAGCGAACTGTTTGGTTAAAGACCCAAATTTATCGATGACACGGCATTCTCAGTATTTTGCATTAAGAATAAAAAATAAACTCACGAAAATTAAAGCCAGTCTTGGATTGGGCTGTAGATACGCAGATCGGGAAATGGAGCAGGCATTGAATGATGATCGGGAAATGGAGCAGGCATTGAATGATGATTTATTGCACATTTCTTGCTCGGTGTATACGTTAATGAGCAAAATTTGCGTAAATGTGGTTCTGAAACTCCACAATTTACCTTAGAAAAGCTATTGTATCCGCGCAAAGTATCTGATCGGTGAGCATTACGGTCTGGCAGTATCGTCGGCCCAGTGCTTGTTGCTAACCGACAGGTTAAAACCTGTATTCGTCAAGCTATGGCCGATTTACAGCCAATATCGTGCTGAAAAGTTAACGAAAAAAGGATTGAGGTATGATTCATATATAATCGCAAGGTTAAAAAATTATATAGAAATTTAAATTTAAGTGACCGCCAAGTTTTAAGTGGAGTTTTTTATTAACTTAACTTTCTGAAGCCGAAATTAAATAGCCCTATATATTGATAAATGCACAAGAAAGCAATTAAGCAAATATAGATTGCTATTTTTAAAATTTTTTTTAATCACCATAATATTTAAGACTACATATGTATTAAGATAAATCCACCCTCCAGGAAATTTCCAAATTCGAAAATTTAAAGAGCGCCCAAGGCTAATGAAGCTTTTTCATATGACCATGTTTGGGAGCATTATAGTTTTTGCTTAAAAATGAAGTAGCGTTGGTCAAAATTTTAGAAAAGGTTGAGTTTTTATTATTAGATAACTTATTTTTATTAAAACAATTATGGGACAAATTGCTCAGACTGAGCAAATTAGAGTCGACTTCTGGGATCTACTAGGCTGATTGAAAAGTCCCGGGTCTGACACAGAGAGGGCGCCACAAATATCGAATCCTTATTACTTTTGACAGCACCTATCCTTGAAAAGGCTACATGTGAAATTTCATTAACATCTGTCAAGTAGTTTGGTTTTCACAGCTGTCCAAAGTGCACCACCTCTGTGTTTTTTTTTTTAACTATGGAACAAAGTGAATATCGCATTTTGATAAAACATTGCTTTGTGATCGGAAAAAACGCGAAGCGAACATTAAAATGGCTCTAAAAACATCACAGCACATCTGCTCCGTCGAAAACAACTGTTACAGATGGTTTGCTGAATTTAAAATGAGTCGTACGAGCACCAGTGATGCACCACGTTCGGGCCGGCCAAATGAGGCTACCACTTCAGAAAAGATCAAGAAAATCCATCTGATCCTTTTGAAAGACTACAAAGTGAAAGGGAGAGAGCTAGCAGACGTAATGAAGTTGTCGATCGGTAGTATTTTCAATATTTTGCATCAGCATTTCGAAATGAAAAAGATATGCGCGAGTTATGTGAAATAAAAAAATTCTAAACTTTGGTTTAAAATAGAACTTTATTCCTTTGAATCAATCTTAAGACTAATTTTAAAAATATCAATCGATCTTAAGCTGAGCGTTTGTTCAATAAGTGCTTGCCAAACGAAAAGAAATATTTTCAGCATTTCGCTGTTTTTGCTTATGCAAGAACTTATTGACCTAATTTTATTGATTATATTTTATGTAAGAACCCATTGAACTGTTTATTAAATTTCAGTTCAATAAGTGCTTATCGAGCAGCGGAAATGATTTACGCAATAAAATTTATGAATGAGTTCGATAAGTACTTACCAAGCACAAACAACACCAATGGTCTTGACACTTGCATATCGCTAGCTTAGAGTGCAAAGGCGCTAACTGCACTTTTTGAATTTTTTGAGGAGAGACAAAAAACTGTATAAAGAAATTTACATTATATTTTGTAAATTTTTTTGAATGGAATTTTATTTGAATTGTTGTTACATACATATACAGTAAAAAAAAATTTTAAAAAAAAGTAGTATCTTTGATTTAGAAGAATTTTTTTTGTCATTTAGCACCCTTTCTGTTGCTATTTTTGATTTGCGCGTATCATTTAGCACCTTTTCTATAAAAAATTATATGAACATTTTTCTTATTTGATGTTAGAAACAGCAATAAATTAATTTTAACGGAGCGCGAACGCACAACCAGCCCAATTTAGCAACAATCACATGTGTTTAATGAACTTAGCGCGCGCTTTTTGACAGCTATGTACATGGCACTTTTGCGCATCAACACGAAACCATATGAAATAAAGAGTAACCAACCTTTTTTTTTTTTTTAACGATGTATTTTTTAATTCTCTTTTGTTCTGCATTAAAATCTCAATTTTGTAAAAAAGTGCAGTTAGCGCCTTTGCACTCTAAGCTAGCGATATGTTGTTTATGTTTAAGCAAGAATTTCTTCTCGGCAACAATGTTGTGTTATTGACCTCAACATTGTTGTTCGTTTTGGAAGTCATTGTTTTTCTTTACGTATTTCGCAATGGTTTCCTCCACGGAATGTTTGTACGTATCTCGGGGAAGAGTATACGTAACTTCTTCCCCCCAAGACGAGGAATTGTCCCGAATTCCGCTTTTACACTTAATATATGACATTAATATTACAATAATAGTGACTAAAATCAATAAGTTGGTTGGAATAACATATTGTGTAATTTTACTTTTATATTGTATTTCTTCAATTGCCTTAATGTTTTCCATTGTTTGTATTTTTATGTCTTCTAAAGTTAAAGTTTCTTTGAAAGTAATACTCTCAATTTTTAGAAATATAATTTTTTCTGAATACATATAGTGGCACAAAAAAGTTTAAATAGCCCCCTCGAAATGATAGTTTTGTAAAATCAGAAAAAGTAATGTGAATAAAATTTGTGGCACATGATTAATTACCAACAATGAATCAAATTTATTGAGCAGTTTTTGATATCACTTAAATATTTAGTAAAAATTCATTTTTAAAACACAAAAAAGTATACATACTTTAAAAAACATTTCATTATAACCTACGAAACACATATAATATGAACAAAATTAGTATTTTTTTGGGCCACCCTTAGTTTGTAAAGTGGCGTTTATTCGGTTTTTCATTGATAACCCCAACTTCTTGGTATTTTCTGGAGGTATACGGTACCATTCTTCAGTAATCGCGTTTTTGAGGTCCTGCTTATTTTTAATTATTATTTTTCGAACTCTGCGCCCCAATTCATCCCATAGATGTTCTATGTGACTCAGTTTACTGACTGCGTTGGTGAATGAAGTTGGTAGGGCACAGTATATATAAGGCATTCCTTCACAAAGCCCGTGGTATGTTTCGGGTCATTATGTTGTTGAATTTACCCACCCTGTAGAAGGACCCAGCTTGGTTGCTGATGCCTTGAGATTGCTACGTAGGATATTCAAGTGCCTGGTCTTCAGAATTGTCTTTGCTCTTTCCTATGATCAAATCATTAAGTACCTTAAACTTTAATATTCGAATTCGGAAATATCCATGATGAACTTTGTTTTTTATATGTACTAAAAAATTGTCAAGCAAATTTTAGAAAAATAAAATTGCCAAAAAATCACCATACCATATACATATATGACATCTATAAAAAAATAAATACATGTAAATAAATGTAAATATAAGTGTAAATATACATAAATACAAATGTAAATATACATAAACATAAATGTAAATATACTTAAATATAAAAATAAATATAAAAACAAACATAAAGATCAATCTAACTAAAAATATAAATATGCAGCAATATAAACATAAATAAGAAGAAAAATATCAAATATGGATATAAATGAAAAGAAAAATATCAAATATAAATAAATATTATATAATAATAAATATATAATAAAATTTATATAAATATAAATGTAAATATAAATATAAATATAAATATAAATATAAATATAAATATAAATATAAATATAAATATAAATATAAATATAAATATAAATATAAATATAAATATAAATATAAATATAAATATAAATATAAATATAAATATAAATATAAATATAAATATAAATATAAATATAAATATAAATATAAATATAAATATAAATATAAATATAAATATATTTACTATTATTAAACGAGCAATAAATGTATGTATATATATATATTTTCAGACTTTATTTCCAAAACGGGTGCAGCGATTTTGATGAAACTTGGGGGTTAGGTACATATGTGATCAAAATTAGGATTGGGCTGGGTTTTAACTTATCAAAGGCTCCTGGAGGGGCGTGGCACAGCCCTAAACTTTTATTTTCATAACGTCATATCTCGAAAACTATTCAAGATATTGTGATGAAATTTGGTACACAGATGCAGATCATAAATGTCTTAAATTTTGCCAAAAGTGGGCGGAATCGGAAAAGTGGGCGTGGCACTTTTCAATAATTGAAAATTTTGATTCAATATTACTCAAAAACGGCACTGAGGATTTTCATAAAAATTTTATAGATAATACCACTAAAAGCAGTCATCATAACATGCTATGTCACTATACTGGCAAAATTCGTTTAATGGCGTGGCACAGCCCACAATATTTATAAACATTATAATAAGAGAATTAACAACACAATCGTTCTGAAATTTCATACGGTGGATATACTTGCTATAAGGTACCTCAAGACGAAAAATGGGTGTAATAGTACCAGTGGGCGTGGCACTTCCCATACAAGCAAAACAAGTTAAATGTTATATTTATTGTACTATGAGAGTAATCTTCTTAAAATTTGGTGAAGAGTTGTCGGTTACTATAAGCTTTGAAATTAAATGCATTTCGGCGGGATTGCTTCAGTGGGCGTGGCACCTCCCATACAAACAAAAACCGTTAAATGTTATATTAAGTGCACTAAGGGAGTAATCTCAATAAAATTTGGTACAGAGATGTCGGTTACCAAAACTTTTTAAGTTAAATGGATTTCGACGAGATTTCGTTAGTGGGCGTGGCACGTCCCATATATACGAAAATCGTTGAATGTTGTATTTAGTGCACTATGGGAGGTATTTTCTTTAAATTTGGTGTAGAGGTGTCGATTACTATAAGCTTTGAAATTATATGGATTTTAACGGGATTGCGTAAGTGGGCGTGGCACCTCAAATACGTACGAAAAACGTTAAATGTTATTTAGTGTACTATGGGAGTAATTTTTTGAAATTTTTTGTTCCAATCGATAGAGAAAGCACGAAAAATAAAATAAATTTTTTGTTCCAATAGACTTTTAATTACAGTGGTGTAGTGTTAATATAGTAGTGGTCATTTTTAATATTTGACCATTTAGTGCGTCCTGAGCGATTTGCGGAATTTGTTGCTGTAAGGATATTTTCCTTGTTCTTTGGAGTATCCCGGACGTAGTCACTCCATAAGTGACTACTCATCGAGGCGGTTCACTCCGAGTCACTTTGGGTCACTTGGAGTCACCGAATGAGAAAAAATCGCGATTTTATGGTTTGCGTTCGATTTTTTTAGAATTGGTCTATAACACCTTTAGGCCACGTTGGTGCAAACTCTTATCGCACCTAATTATGTTTTGCGATTCGTGCGATTTTTTGGATATTATTGCTGTAAGGATATTTTCCTTGTTCTTTGGAGTATCCCGGAAGTAGTCACTCCATAAGTGACTACTTATCGAGGCGGTTCACTCCGAGTCACTTTGGGTCACTTGGAGTCACCGAGATGAGAGAAAATCGCAATTTTGTGGTTTGCGTGCGATTTTTGTAGAATTGGTCTATAACACCTATAGGCCACGTTGGTGCAAACTCTTATCGCACCTAATTATGTTTTGCGATGCGTGCGATTTTTTGGATATTATTGCTGTTAGGACATTTTCCTTGTCCTTTGGAGTATCCCGGAGGTAGGCACTCCACAAGTGACTACTTATCGAGGCGGTTCACTCCGAGTCACTTTGGGTCACTTGGAGTCACCAAGGTGAGTGAAAGTCGCGATTTTGTGGTTTGCGTGCGATTTTTGTAGAATTGGTCTATAACACCTATGGGCCACGTTGGTACAAACTCTTAGCGCATCTAATTATGTTTTGCGGTGCGTGCGATATTTCGATTTTATTACTGTAAGGATATTTTCCTTGTTCTTCGGACTATCCCGGAGGTAATCACTCCATAAGTGACTACTCATCGAGGTGGTTCAGCCCGAGTCACTTTGGGTCACTTGGAGTCACCGAGATGAGTGAAAATCGCGATATTGCGGTTTGCGTGCGATTTTTGTAGAATTGCTCTACAACACCTATTGGCCACGTTGGTGTAAAAACTTTGCGCACCTAATAACGTTTTGCGGTGCGTGCGATTTTTTGGATTTTATTGCTGAAGGATATTTTCCTTGTTCTTCGGACTATCCCGGAGGTAATTACTCCATAACTAACTACTCATCGAGGCGGTTCACCCCGAGTCACTTTGGGTCACTTGGAGTCACCGAGGTGAGTGTTAATCGCGATTTTGTGGTTTGCGTGCGATTTTTGTAGAATTGCACTATAACACCTTTAGGCCACCTTGTTGCAAAAACGTTGCGCACCTTATTACGTTTTGCGGTGCGTGGAAGTTTTTTTTTTTTGATTTTTACGAATTTTGTGAACCAAAGTGACTTTAAGTGACCCAACGTTACTCGGGGTGAACCGCCTCGATGAGTTGTCACTTATGGAGTGATTACCTCCGGGATAAGCCGAAGAACAAGGAAAATATCCTTACAGCAATAAAATTTAAAAAATAGCACCAACCGCAAAACGTAATAAGGTGCGATAAGTTTTTGTACCAAAGTGGCTTATAGGTTTTACCCCTCGTACTAACTGTACAATCGGTTGCGCTCTTTTATATAAATGCTGCGATATCTCAGTCGATTTAGTGTCCAATTTAAATGAAATCGAGCCATTTTGCATTATCCTTTTCATTTCTATTCACTCTTGGTCCCAATCCACTCTTTTTATAAACACTTTTGCATCAGACAACAATTTGACGAAACTAAAAACGAAGCAAAATTGTTGAAAAAAATGGAACAGAAAAAAGTAAAGAGAAGTTGAAACGTGAAAGTGAAAAGTCAACAAATTCCATATTTTTTCAACCTCAAAACTAAAAACCGAACAGTGGTCGGTCTCCAGGTACTATAAGTTAAAGGGCCTCCATTCGGGAGGACCAAAAAAATACTTTCGTTGGCCGCATTGGCTAGGCAAGCCCAACGGGCCAACAGTTATACTTAACCTGATTTCCGTATTACAAATCAAAAGTCCTGTAGTTAACTCGGTACCAATTTATTATGTGTGTTTGCTTTCGTTATAAAATTAAGACTAACTTCTCGTTCCACTTTCCTAATTTAATAAGCTTAAATTTAAATGAATTGCTTAAACCTAAAATGCTACGCAAGCGCTTTTACTCCTGTTGCGTAACTCCTAATGAGACCGGATACGTGTGCCTGCTTATTGCATATGGCATGCAACGTGACACACTTGTCTATGTTATTGTGGGAATCGCAACAACAACGTCAATACCGGTTTCATTCCCACGATCGTTGACTCCTCCCTTCTTAAAAATCTGCGTCCCGCAGATCACTTAGAGTAAGGTTACTTTGATGAGGACAGGGATTATGGACCTGGATTACAGTTGGCTCGACCTTTGAATGATTGGACTTGCGAAACAACATGTGTCCTAGATACATAGCTATTATTGGCATGGCAAGCATTCCCGCTAGACTCGAAGCCAAAGAAATGTTTAGCTTTTGGGTCAGACTACCCAATTTCCTGATATTACTTACACGGAAAATACACCAACTCAAATTTTATTAAAAATTAATAGGAGATTATAAAAATTAAAATCTGAAAACAAATGTTACTTTTTTATAGTAATAAATAGAAAATCCTTATTAAAAATTCTATTCTAGTATTTTCATTTTACATTTTTTAATAAGTGCATATTAAAAATTATTTTCTTCATTTTAATTATCACCTAAAAACTTTGAAATTTTACAAAGAATTTATTAAATTTTAATAAATTGCCACATTATAATTTTTATATATATCATATTGTAATATATGATTCCCGCTTTATAGTTTTTAAAAAGTAGTTATAGAAAAATTATTTCAAGATTATTAATTTTTATTATATTGAATTTTATTTCTCTTTTGTGTTTAATTTGTACTCTGTTTGAGTTCTCAACATGTTCATGCAAAAAAGTATATATATAAGGCTTGCCAAACTCTTACTAATTGGCTTTGAAGTAATGTGTTGAACAGAACGGGACGGGGTCGGGAAAGCGGCAACGGAAACTCGCTGACCGTCCCGATTTTGTTCAACACACAAAAAAATTTTAAAATAAATTTCAGTTATTATTATTTCATCATAAAAACTTTATAATGTACTTTTTAAAAAATAGTACAGTCCTTTTAAAATATAATAAATTATTGCTGAAATTTTAAAATCTACTTTGTAAAAATTAAAAACTTGCATTCGAAAAATTAATGCCTGCTTGATGCAATTTTTATATAACGCTTAGTAATTTTTAATAAACACTCGAACCGTTTCTAAATTACTAAATTATCTACTAATTTTTCTTAAATTTTGATTAATATTTACAATAATTTCGAGTTTCGTTTTTTCCGTGTAGAGTTGTCCCGTGTAGGTAATTTAGATCAATTTTATGAGCTCCTTTAGTGATGTTGGTAAACAATTGAGGCATGGCTTGAATCATTGTCGTGGTTTTGGTTAGAAAAATCCTATCGTTCACATGCACTGTTTCGTTGTCGAACTGCAGGAGGTAAGTCCCATCCAAATGTCTGGAAAAATTGGTTGAGCTGACCATTCCTCTGAAATTCGTGAGGAACAACGTGTTTTCGCTAATGAGTTCAGCGATTTCTTCAGTGTTGGTTCGAAATGTGCAATTTGCGTGGCCGCTTTTGATTATTCGTGCCACACAGCTGTCTTCGGGCAACTTTATTAATGATGAGGGTTTACAGACATTTGAATTTCTAATCAGCTGGCATTGTTCTTTTACGCCAAAGGTTTCCTTTTGTCTTATTAACATTTCTTCGAAACTGACATCCACCTGAGTGCCATTAAAAATAGATGCTCGTACCAGGATATGATTGTAGGCTTCAGGCTGCACCTTAGGTAATGAAACAATATACAGTAACATCGTATCATTTGCAAATATCGTAGGAGTGGCGAATTCCAAGGCTTCAATTTCGTTCTCATATGGCAGCGTCTCCATCTCCGATAGTACTTGGTTAACTTCCTCGCTGTCCAATAGATTTGTGTTAATAACACCGCTTCTCGCCATTTGGCAAGTTTGAACGATTTCATGTACCTGATCCTTTAATATGACCACTTTTTCATGTAGGCTTCTTTCAAATTTCTCAGCTATACGGTTGTCAACGCCGTTGTGGAGTACCTCAATCAGTTTATTGTATCTAGAGATGGCTTCATGCGTTGCGTCAAAAAGTTTTTTATTTATTTTATATTGTTGGTTATTATTTTCTACTATGGCTTGCACATTCTGTAATACCATATTCCAGTCAACTGCGTCTGGGTTACCAGCTAACCATTTCCATGCAGATCCTATCCAGTTGATAGAATGGCTCCTTCTGTGGTTTCTTCCTTTCAACTCATGTAAACCTTTGTGAATTTCATTCAGGTGGTACTGCGATAAGATAAACATGTCATCTGTGGTTGTAATGTTTGCTATAGCTTCTTCAATTTGGTTTGATAACTTCTCTAGGCGGGCCAAGTCGATAACGTGTACCAGATTAAAGTGACCGTTCAGAATCCATCCATTTCCCTTTCTCAGTGTAACCAGTGGAGACCTGTACTCATAGAGATGCAAAGCGTGGGTTACGCCTAGTAGAAAAATTCTGTAACGATGTTGTGGCATAAGCTAAACATTTGGTAGTAAATTTATATGATGTAAAGTGGAACGCTTGAAATATACAGTGGCTTAAAAAGCTATTTTTCATTAGTTAATATAATTTTTGGAAAAAGTTAAAAATAAAAAACTATGGCTAAGTTTAACTACAACATTTTCATGCTATGTAAGTATGATAGTTTCCTTCCCCTTTTTTTTTAAATTTTTTCTTGTTTTTTTTTTTTTATTCAAATACATTCTATATTTATTTAGAAATTTCATAATTGTGAAAATTAAATTTTACTTGTAATAAAAAAGAAAAAATTTACGCATTGTGATATTATTCTTGGAAGCTAATACTCTTGAAAGGAGTTGAAACCTTGAAACCCATTTTTCCAATGAATATAGCTTATTCCCGTTTATTATGGAGGGAGTCGAAACCTGACTTCTTAAAAAATTATTTAGAGTCCACCATTTTTCCAATTATTTTGAACTTGAACAATGCATAAAAATTTTCGGCAAATACATCGAATTTTATTTATTTCTTATTTCCTAATGTGTGCTTTGTGGATTTTTCTGCCGGACATTGTGGTGACTGTGACCTAATTGTCTGCGGCTACTATTTATTTTTTATATATTGGCTTTTCTTTGCCTTTAATTTGTTTGTTCTTAACGAATATGATTTCTCCACTATTATATTCCTTAGGTTCTTTTCTTTTTGAATTTATTCGTTGATTTCTCAACTTTTCGTTTTCCTCAATGAAGCCTCTTAGATCTTCATTGAGTTTCTGTTGGAAATCGGAAACTCGTTGGTAATTAGTTCTCTCGCTTCGATTAAAGAATATATCACTCGGTTTCTTTTTAATTACCGAATGTATGGAGTTATTGTACTTATCGACAGCCACATTCACTAACTCTCTTGGACTCAAACTATTATTCTCTTTTTTTAGACATCGATAAATTTCTAGAAGAGTCGCCCATACGATTGCCAACATCTCCTTCTCGTTTGTTGCGTAATTTTCTTCTGTCTTGCTAAGGGATCTGGAAAGGGTTATAAGGTTTATGGTAGGGACCGTGACGCGGTGGAATTGGGGGCTGGTATTCGGTTTTCTGAGGTTTTCAAAAGAACTGGTTTACCGGAGCGCTAATGGTGTTAGATATATTTGGCCTATGAATTACGTTGTTTCTGTAATTTAAATTCTGAATTTCCAAACAGTCAGAGTATGCTTCCGGAAGCGTAAGTGGCTTTTTAATGGACAACATTTTTGGGAGATCGCCGTTCAAACCTCGAATAAATACGTCTAACGCCCTATCGCGATAGCCTTCTACTGTCACACCCACAGTTTCCGGTGAATAATTCTTGGTTTTCACCTTATTCAAAATCAAAGATAGCTTGTATTATTCTGTTTTAATTTCATGAGCTGGTGCTCCAATGTGCGAATATCCCTCTTATCCGCGTAGTGAAGGGACAAAATCCTTTTTATTTCGTTCCAGTCATCGAAAACGTTATGCGAAATAAGTGCCGCATCGGCATTGCCACGAACCTTCTGGCGAATACTTTGCTGTATAGCCCTATAGATGGGTTTATTCCTTACTATGGACCAGTCATTAAGGATACATTCCACGTTATGTACCCAGGACACATAGTGTACAGGATTTCCATCGAAAGGCTGCAACTCCTTCACGCAATCCGGGAGCTTACTTATCTCTTTTAAGTCACTTTCACTACGCGGTTCGCACAAAGGGGCCGCTCTAGCATCTACACCTGGTTCTGACGGTTGTGGAGGTGCCTCAACCGCTCTTAATCGACCCTCAAGGGTTTTTATCTGAACCAAAGCATTATTCACTGCTCCAGTGAGTTGAATGATTCTGTCTTAGAGTTCATCCATATTATTAAAAGGAAAAGAAAAATTGTTCACTTGTTTTGGTGGCTTTGGCTTTTTGTGTATTCGTGTATTAACTTTAAGACCTAGCGAGACTTTAATCTTTTTTCTCCTTTTATACAATAGATTTTCGGTTTTCGACTTCCAGCAGACTCAAAAGAAATATTTCGAGGTTTTAGTTTATTCCCTTTTCTTTATGAATGGAGAATTTTACAAAGGCTATTATTACACCTTTCCACAAAATTTGTGCAAAACTTTTCACAATTTAATATTTTTTTCTTATAAAAAATCTATCAACAGTTAGTTATTTTTACAATTTGAGTTTACACTTATAATTGGGGTTGGAAACTTTCTTAAAAGAGGTAGGAAATTTCACAATTATTCCCTTTACACAGGAGTGAATTCTTATAATAGCGTTTTATAAATGTGGCACTTCTACTTCGAAGCTACACTTTCACAATATCACTATGATGTTATTTAACATTGATTTTTAAAAAAGTTTTTACCATATCTCTTTTTTTATTTTTCCGTTTCTTTTGTCTAACGTTTCCACTTTTGTTTTTCTAATTTTCACTCACAACTTCAACATGTTCTTATTTTCTTTTTCCCTTTTTTTTTAAAACAAATTGATGTTGTTGTCTTCCTCGGGATATTTGATTTCCTTCTTTATCTGTTGAAAGAAATAATCGTTAGTCTCATGTAAAAATACCAATGGCTTTCCTGAAAAAGAAAGATTATTAGTTAGAATCCCTTGATTAATAGGTTTTCCCATGAAATTTTTATCTTATAAGGGACCTGACTGGGCAGTGGAAGGAAGGACCATGTTATTCCGGTTAAAACGCCGCGGCAACTGCAGTGAGTCTGCGCAGCATCCTACTGAGGCATAGTGCATTTCACTGGTCCTCAATGAACCTTCTGCGATCTCCAGCTATGTTCCGATGAGTATAGTGGAAGGTTATTATTTAGTTATAGCTTGCTTCTTTTTTCATTAAAAAAAAAAACCATTTTTTTATTGCGTTTTTTTTTGAGGGCGTATCTTTTCTCAGTGAATTAAAGTGACCTTTTAACAAACTGGAGGGTCCGGCTTTTTAGGGCTACGGAATCGCAGTTTGGGTATATGTTTTTATTTGTTAGTTGTTTATTGAATTATAAACTGGAGGGTCCGGCTTTTTAGGGCTACGGAATCGCAATTTGAATTTTTCCATTAATTTCTGATTTTTCTAGTTCGTCACTTTATATTTTGGTTTATCGTTTTTTAATTATAGACTGGAGGGTCCGGCATTTTAAAGCTACGGAATCGCAGTCTCAGTTTTTATGTTATTAAATGTTAAATATTATTTTTGACAAGCTTCCTTTTTTATTATTGTACCTATCGCCAGGAATCGTATGGAGGACCACCACCCTTGCCGTCAGGTACCCGTTGTAATCACCGAGGAACTTAGGAACCCACTTTTCAAGTGGGTCCCTGCTCGGGCGCCAGTTAAAGGGCCTCCATTCGGGAGGACCAAAAAAATACTTTCGTTGGCCGCATTGGCTAGACTTGCCTAGCCAATGCCCAACGGGCCAACAGTTATACTTAACCTGATTTCCGTATTACAAATCAAAAGTCCTGTAGTTAACTCGGTACCAATTTATTATGTGTGTTTGCTTTCGTTATAAAATTAAGACTAACTTCTCGTTCCACTTTCCTAATTTAATAAGCTTAAATTTAAATGAATTGCTTAAACCTAAAATGCTACGCAAGCGCTTTTACT